>VZZY01020166.1:125808-179127 GCA_013400335.1 Eurystomus gularis | reverse complement strand
CTCTTCTCCAGACTATAAAGTCCTTNTCTCTTCTCCAGACTATAAAGTCCCTAGTCCATCAGCCTCTCCTCATCGGGAAACTATTCCTCTAATGATTTTTGTAGCCCTTCTCTGGACTCTCTCCAGTAGCTCCCTGTCCCTCTTGAACCGGGGAGCCCAGAACTGCACACAATACTCCAGATGTGGCCTCACTAGGGCAGAGTAGAGGGGGAGGAGAACCTCCCTTGACCTGCTTGCCATACTTCTCTTGATATTCATACTCATATTCATTATTCAAATATGTGACATGGAGGATGCTTCTGTGAAACTGTTGAAGTTACAAGACTAGCTATAGCTCTTCTGTGTGTAGCATCAGATAAGTAGCTGTAAGGAATGGTTGTTTTATATTGTTTCACATATATTTATTAGAAATATTCTGTATACAGGAAAAAGAAATAAGATGGAGTGAACAAACGGTGTGCTTAATTATACTTAATATGTCATTAATGTGCTTTTGGGGCCAAAGCTTTAGCTAGATCTTCTGCTTTCAGTCAGTGAAAAATCTGCATCCATCAATAATTACATCCCCAGCACTTGTGTTTGAAGTACAGTCTAGATAAAACCGATGTGTGCACCTAGAAAGTGTCACGGAAGGTCACTTGTCTGCCATTAGAGCTCAGACACTAGCATCTTCAAGACAAAACACTTCCACTGTGTGACGGTAACACAGGCACATATTCTAGTCTTTATGCTGTACATTTGTTTGCTTTTATTATTGACCTAAGCTTACAAACAAAGGTTGTACAAAGGGACAATGCCCTAAGGCTTAGTGGGCTGCTTGTTCCACACACAGCAGTGACCAGGTGGCAGAAAGGGAACGTGCTATTTTTGAAACCAAACGGCAGAATTAGCTGCAGGATGTTAATATTGAATAGGTAGGTCATCAAATCCCTCCTAATAGATGCAGAACCCTTCCCAGTGAGAGGAGGCTTCAGGAAGATCTAAGTGCAAACAGTCTTGCTAGAGCATTACCGTTCAACAGGTCAAAGAAGATTAAAGCAGATGCTGAATATAAAAAGGAAAATAATCTCCCTTCCTCCGTGCAACATCTGCTCCTTTTTTTTTTTTGCCAGAGGTGGCTACTCTGCTGCTTCCCACAGCTGATAAAATTGGCTAAATCAACTGAAAAAGCCCACTGCTACTTTTTTCATACATATGTATTTTATAAAATTGAAATGGTGTATAAGTGACGTGCTGAGAATGAATTTCTGAGTACGTATTTATCTGGAGGCTTGAATTTTAAAATTCCTGTTTAAAACCTTCCTTGCAAAGGTGAATGAGGGGGATCAGTAGAAGAGCAGGTGGATATGGAGGAGAACAGATAATAAAGTTTTAAAAGAAAAATGCTTGATGAACTAAGGTCACTGAATTAACTGCTTGTAGTGAGAAGTCCATAAAACAGCAGTGTTGCCTTTCCTTCAGTATTTATACTCATTTGGGTATAAACACTCTTTTTTTCTTACTTCTTTACAGGACTTCATGTAGAAACATACCTTTATGGATCTCATCCAACATCAAAGTTGATTGAAATTGCCAAAGGGTTTCCCCTGTCATTAGGAAGGACTGACCCAACGCGAGGGTTGGGAATATCCTTCCAAGAACTCAGTCTTTCCCTGGCTGGGAAATCTTCACCGCTTCTAGGTTACAAAACCTAGAGGGAGGTTGTACATTCATAATACCAAAGATTTAGCACTTGTACAGTATTTCTAAACTGGAGACCCCTAGAAAAACCTTGAGATGGGAGGTTGCTATAGCACTGGAAGTGAAGGACAGTGCAGGAATGAGTTGAACTGGGAATTCAGTCACTGGATTACAGTGAAACTCTTTGAAATATACAGCAACTCTGAATGATAGTTCCACGTATCCTTCTAAAAATTATTTTTAAATATACCCATATATATATTAAAAACCCGTTAAGAAGCATAGATTATTAATTTTTGATATCTTGGGTAAATATGTAATGTATATTATATCAAAATAATATCTCACTCTGTGTGGTATACATATGGACTTTTATAGGAATATATAGATTGTAACTGAGGCATAAACCCCCCAATTTGTACAGATTGAAGACATTTGGGATGTAAAGGAGGAAAACTAACAATATTCTTTCTGCCAAAGAAACACGAGACTCAATAAAGCAAGAACACAAGCTGATAACAAAAATACTTTTGTTTATTGCTCGCTATCCTCCTGGGTTTATTGCACTCAGAGATACAATATTTCTAGGGAAGCAGCAGCATTTTCCAGTTCCAACTGTCAGTGCTGTAGCATGCCAGGACAGAAAGTTGACCCTTTCCTTTCCTTTTCCTTTTTTCCCTCTCCCCAAACATGGTAATTGTATTAAAATAACATTAAATGGAGATATGGCTATATTTGTCCCCTAAAGCCTCGGTTTTACTCATGGGAAATGCAGCTTTTCTTCCAGAAAGGTTCCTCTGAAAACCACAAACTGCTTCTGGGTTGAAGTATTGATTCACTATATTCAGTTCCATCAGAGAAAGAAAATGACTGTCCCTGTTCACGAAGTCCTGTTACACAATTCCTTTATTGCGTTTAATTTCTTTCCCAGTGGTTTCCAGTTCTCACTGAGATAGGGTAATAGGATGGCCAGACACTGGACTCTTTCCTTTTGAAGGCTGTAATAACTGACCTGCGGAGAGACTGACTCTTTTCACTTTTTTTCCCTGTTGTGTCTAATAATGGAATGTCTAACTGGTTTTTGTTACTAACCTGAAAACAGAGAGGTGCACGTACAGCTGGCCAGACTGAGTTAATTCGCAGCTAACAACGTCGGTCTCAGTGCCACTCTTCATTGCATGTGGCCTTTGTATGCTCTCGTTCAAGACGGGAAGGAACAGATTTGTGCTAAAATGTGGGGAAAAAATGCAAATCTTGCGCTTCCTCCAGTAGAAGATTGCTGTTGGAGAAGCTGACCTGTGTGGAGGAGTCTACAGAGCCTTCTCTTGAGACCCTGAGCCTGCCAGGCAGCTACAAGACTAATTGGTAAGCTGAAAGGAATCGATATAACTCAAATGGAAACTGTTGACCTTAAATGCAATTTTTCCAAATTAACTCTAGATGGGCACAAGGTCTTCTGGAGACTGACGATGACTAGATAAAATCATGGCAAGGTGACTGAGGAAATAGGCACAACAGAAGTCATAGTGGGTTAAGGTTGGGAATGTTCCTTCAGACAACCTTTGCAGCATGGCCAGGTACAGACCCTGGTCAGGTAAGTAGCCCTGGGCCAGAGTTAGTCATCCACCATAACTGGCATGGGTACCTCCCACCGCCACCACCAAGGTGGGGGGCCTGAGCAGGACTTCCCAGGTGCTGCCTTGTGGATGGCAGGAAAGGTGGTGGATCTGTGCCAGACAGATCAGAGTATGCAGTTGAAGTCTGGCTGGCTGCATGTGTCACTGTTGCATTAGGTCACAGAATTGATCAGGGACCTGCTGATCATCTACTCCGACCTCCCACACTCAGCCTGTGTCTTCATAAGCAGGAGAGTGAAAAATGAATGTATGGAAAGAACAGTGCATTTATGAAGTGAAATTTGGGTGGCATTTTGTGCTCTTCATCAACAATAAAAAAGGACAAGCTCACTGACATCTGCTAGTTGCACACCAGGCTTTTGTGGTTGGTCGAGGCAGCACATGCCCAGCATGTCTGAAAGCTGGGTCCTACAGCGTGGTCAATGGTGAATGTGATCCCCATGCTTTTAGTGTTGCTTCTTCAGTGTTGCCCCAGTGCACCTTAGAGAAAACCACTGCAGTGCAGAATGACTCGGAGCTGGGCATAGGATGGGAGGACACCTGCTCCTGTGAGCTAAGTGGAGGCTGAGTAGGAAGCCCATTGTATGGGGAGAAGACTGCAGTAAGCTCTGTAGATTACCTGATACTCAGAAATTAATGTTTTGCTTAATGCAGACTTAACTATTTCTATAAACAAGCACTTGGAAATGTGTTTGTCCTAATGCGAATACGTTTTATTTATTGATCAGGTTCTATATAAGCTAAAATTTACAGTGACGTTGATTTTTTTTCTTTTTTTTCTTTCCAAGTTCTGGCTTAGATTCTCAGATGGAACATATCACCATCACTTCAAAGGAGCTATTGACGCTATAGCTTCACCTGCCTTCAAATGAGCAACTTCCATTTACACCAGCTCTGGAACTGGCCTAGGAAGTGAGTTATTCTCAGTGATGTTAATGTAAATTTAGCTGATTGTTGTGCATGGTTTTTTAAGTAAGAAGAACGATCTTAATTACTTCTGCCTTTCAGCACTCTTCTGGCTGGAAGCAAGCAGAAATACGTCTGCAGGAGTGACAGACCTAGGGCTAAAGCTGAATGCCATATTCAGTAATCAGGTGAGAGCAATGGACTGACTAGTGAATTAATTCTGCTCTATGTGGGTGGATATGGAACTTTAAAAGGAAAACCTGACAAGCAGACAAAAAACCATTTTTGTAGGCGTCTGCCTCTTGGGAATTTAGAGACCAATGTATTTAACATTTCGAAGGTAGTTCATCTGACATTAGCACTTCCACTTTATTCACCAAAATGCTGGGTTAAAAAAGAAAAGTACTTCTGATGAAACTGCTATGTGATAAGGCAAACTTACACTTGGGATTTATCTCTGCAGCTCTATTCCAGTTGTGGGATATCAGGACCTCTCAAGGACTATTTGAGTCAGCATATAGTTTTTAGTTGCCTTCAGACAAAAGCCTTTTTTGCTGACCCTTCTCCTTCACCTGTGGCTGGGAGGCTCATCACCTACTAGGAAGAGCCATCTCCGACCTTCCTTAGAATTGGTGGCTTTGTGCAGCATATGGATGAATGATTTTGAAATATTTCATTGGCAAGAACCACTTCTATGTGACCTCCTTATCACTTAAAGGACTTTACCCTTACTTAAATTTGTCTCTCCTTGTGGCCTGAGAAACCTGGACTGATCAGCTAGACACACAACCATATATTTTTATACGTACACGTATGTGTATATACCTTGGTTATGTAACTTCTTGAAGCTGTATGTGGGTGAGGAATAAACAATCAACTTTCCACAAATAAACACCAACTTAGAAAACACTCATGATGAATTCTAAGTAACACACTATGCCTCAAAGAATGAGAACATTTAATTTGCATTGACAGAGCTAATAACTCCTAGTAACAGAGATGCTTGTCCAACAGGGAATTAACTTTTTCCTCATCTTCCTGAAGCCTGTTTGAATATTCACAGCCCAAAGAGGTACCTCAATCCCCTCTGATCAGGCTGTTCAGTGGTTGTTGAGAGCTGGAGCTCCTGGAGGTGCTACGGGCTGACATTACCAATCCAGTCGCAAAATGGGAAATGTAGCATTGACTTTATCTAGTTTCTGAGGAGAAGGCAGAAAGGTGCAGCAGAAATCCATACAAAAGAAACTCACATTGAAGCAAGGCCGAAGCACCATCTTACGTGGCTGCGAGCAGAAGGGACACAGCTGATGTGATCCTCTTTCCAGTTTATGAGCTGGTTCAGTAGGCCCCAAACACATTTAGTTGCTTTAAAATCCCTTTTCCATCTGAAGTGATGAATTAGATGTGTTATGGGAGAACTTTACATTCAAGATTTATGGAAGATGCCAGAATGATATTTCTAGACCTTGGAGTCTGCTAAAGTAAAGAAGGTGCAGGAAAAAGGCAGCCAGCTTACTTTATTTATATATATTTATATAGATAAATAAATATATTTATAAATAAATAAATATAAAAACTTAGTTCAGAGCTGGAACATACAGATCTTCTGGAAATAACAAAATAAGAGTCTGTTCACAGCACATCCGCAGGATTAACAGTGTGCAAAAGACATTCCGATCCAAAGAATAACTCGGTGCGACCTAGACAGCTTGGAGTTGGAGACAAACCACTCCAAAAATCACATTCAAATTGAAAAAATGTAAATAGAGGTGGAAGGGAGGTTGGAAAGTTCTGTACAAGGCACGAACCTTGAAAAATAGACTGCCAAAAAACCTCAGGGTGACAGTGGGCAGCAGATTAGCTATAGCTGGTGATATTCTTAACCCTTTGTAATCCAGTGACAATAGTTTTTGACAAATCATTAAATACAGAGGAAAACCTGGTCTGCAGGTACTATCAAGGGATATAGATGTTTTCACCACTTACCAGATCTGGAAATGCAATATGCTTGACTGTCCAAAAGAATATTTTTAGAAAACAGGAAGGAAAAAAGGACCAATTTGCAAGTACAAACCGTCTTCATTATTGCAAGTTCAGCTGAACTTGCTACTAAACTTTGTAGTAGCTGTATTTCAATTAAAATCTGATGTTTTTTTCTGAAGGTAAAAATGCAAATACCACCCGTGGTTTGACTGCTTATGCATTGCATTAATCTGTAATAGGGTTTGATGATTATTTTAATTTAGGCTACAGCATGATTTTAGCTTTCATTGTCTCAGAAGCTTCTGATGGCAGCACAGATGTATGATCAGAGATATGAAATGTCTGCTTCAGAGAGATTGTCTTCTACACTTTATTGAGATTTTCTCCTGGGTCTTAGCAACCTGCCTCGGCAAAGAGCAGTTAATTGGTATTTTGGCTCTGGGGAGAAAAACATTTCCAAGGAACAGGAATGGGGCCAGAGATACTGTGCTTGTTAATTTGACCCTTGGGATGTCTTGGGCTGGAGAGTGTGTTCTGTGGGAGGAAACCTCTCAGAGCTCGAAGGAAAGCTGTGGAGTAGCTTGAACACCCAAACCCG
This sequence comes from Eurystomus gularis, assembly GCA_013400335.1. NCBI lineage: Eukaryota > Metazoa > Chordata > Aves > Coraciiformes > Coraciidae > Eurystomus > Eurystomus gularis. The sequence continues at coordinate 172,323 of VZZY01020166.1, read as the reverse complement.
TTGATTTCACTATTGTATGTGGGTGTAAATAAGAGTGGTTGGCCATTTCCCACTAAAAAAACAAAATGTATCCAACGTGGCCTTGAGCAACCTGCTCTAGTGGGAGGTGTCCCTGCCATGGCAGGAGGGTTGGAACTAGATGATCTTTGAAGTCCCTTCCAACCCAAACCATTTTGTGATTCTATGATCTCAAAAAGACCTACACATGGTGGAAATTGCATTGTTCAGACCTCTAAAATCAGAGCAGGGAAATATTCCAGAGGACCATCCTGCATCAAGAACTGTATTGGGTAGATGGAATACTGCTTGATTAATTTTTCTAATAAAGGGGCAGTTGTTCAGAGTAAACACAGGTTCTACACTAAAAAGGAAAAACTCCACTAGTACTGAAATGAATCAGCACAAATCAAGAATCGCAGAGTTTTGTTATCAATGTAATAGCAACAGGAGAGGTCATTTGAGAAGTTTGGATATAGAAGTTATATAGTAAGAGTAACACTGAGTGATGAGATATGCTACTGTCTTCCAAGAAGTAATCACATTTATAACTCCATGATACCTGTTTATTCTTGCAGGTCAGAGAAGAAAAGCCTTGAGACCAGGAATTTGGAGTGAGACCTCCACTTGACATGAAATTCGGCATATGCAGTCAGAGCTACTTATTTATAAAGCCCCAAACCGGGCATGCTTATTTTAACAGGAACTGAAGCTCTGTGTGAGTGTGGATGCTCATTTCTCTGCTTTAGTCCCATGTCCAGGTATTGATTCCGAAAGGATTCTTCTCGCCAGGTAAGGTTGACAGGGACCTTTAAGGGGTGGGTGGGAGTGTGCACTCTCTTCTGAAGCTTGGGGACTGGTAAGATCATGGAGCTAAATGATTTTTTCAAGGAATTGCCTGGACATTGGCAGCAGCATGCTCTCGAGCTGTGGTAGGTGTTATTTTGGAGGACTGGAATATTTGGTGATACCTAATAACCACTGATGCAGAGAAGCTTAGACTGCTCGAGTTATGTTTATAAAGTTTATACAAACTTATCACAGGAGCATGCATCCCATCACTGTACAGTATTTTCAAACTTCTGAGCAGAAAGCTAGCTAGGGCTCCGCTGTGGAATCAGAAAGCATCCATGTGTTTCAACAGCAATTGGCTGAAACAGTCATTGACCTCTTTAACCAGTGATCTGGTGTTTCCTGTGATGAATTCCTTCTGGCTAGCGTTAAATGCTATTCATGTAGTGCCGTTGTTGATTCAGCTCTCATACTTCATAGACAGCTGCAGCTGCATCCGTGGCTATTTTATTTTTCCTTTAATTTGCTATGGAAAATTGGCAATTTAAAGTCTAAAAGACCAGCAGTAGAAATAGCCCAACTATTCCACAGGGTTTAGACTAATGTTACTTTCTATTCTGTTTCTCGGTTGTCTTTTATGGTTGTTGATTCCCTGCATTGGTCTCCCATGGTTTTTCGGTCATTCTCTTTTTTGTCTGAATGTGTATTTTATTGGTTTAGAGCCATGACCACTAATATGGCCTGGCACAATGTAAATAGTCTCATGTGAAAACACCAAGTCTGATTTGATTTTCTCTTTCTGTGATATCTGCAAGGTGCAGTTAATCAGGCAAGAAACCTTAGTTAGTAAAAATCTTTCCATCAGACTGGGAGAACCAAAGGCCCAGCATGGTCAGCAGAGCTGTGCTAATTTGTTATTTGTCAGGCAGGTGTTTCCCTGGCACTGTGAAGCCCTAGAAACTAGTTGGATGGCTGGGCTCAGGGGGTGGTGGTTAGTGTGTCATGATCTAAATGAAGGCTGGTGAGAAGCAGAGCACCACAAGAGACTTGTCTTGTTTGACATCTTTATCAATAACCTGGAGGAAGTGATATTACACACGCAGATGAGCAGGTGACACCAAACTGAGGGGACTAGTCAATATGCTCAAAGGCAGGGCTGCCATTCAGAGGGACCTGGACAGGCTGGAGGAACAGGCCAACAGTAAACTTATGAAATTCAGTAAGGACAACTGGGAAGTCCATCCCCTGGGGAGGAAGAAAGTCTGGCAGCAATGCAGGATGGAGTTGGACTAGTGGGGCAACAGCTCTGCTGAAGAGATGCCGGGGGCTGTGGCAGACCCTGAATGGTACACAAGGTCAGTGTGCCTTGTTGGAAAGAAGGCTGATGGTGTCCCGGGTGGTATCAACAGCAGCAAAGCCTGTAGGTTGAGGGAAATGACGATCCCCTTTCACTCAACACTCTTTAACCCGCCCTGAGATTCTGCATTCAGTTTTGGGTCACTCAACAAAAACAAAAGATATGGACCAACTGGAGCAAGTTCAGGAGAAGGCTCTTGAGATGGTCAGGGATTGGAGCACTTGCCTTGTGAGGAGAGGCTGGGGAGTGGGATCTTGTTTAGCCTGTAGAGGAGACAGCTTTGGGGGCACCTAAAAGCAGACCCCCTGTATCTATGGGGAGGTCGTTAAGAAGAGTAAGCCAGGCTCTTCACAACAGTGCATGGTGAGAAGAGAAGATACAACAGGCACAGTGTGAAACAAGAAGTTCAGATTGTGTATAACAAAAAAAACCACCATCTTTTCTCCAGAGGACAGCCAGACATTGACACAGGTACAGCTGTTCAGCTCCCACCCTTGTGACTTTTCAAGACCTGAGTGGATGAAGCCCTGAGCTATCTGGGCTGACTTCATGGCTCACCCTAGTTAGCGCAGGTGGTTGGACCCCTGCAGATCCTTCTAACCTGAATTTTCCTCTGGAGAGATGATGTCAGCCATACAGCAATTTGCAATCTAAACTGAGACCAAAGATGACCTGAAGGGAACATAAGAGATGCGAAAACTTGTACAGCTCGATCAAGTGGGAAACAGCAGTTTTGGCACCCAGTGGTTTTGCTGGTTTGAGGACTTAGACTAAACCTGAAGTGTGGAAATGTGCAGAATTATGGTAATTGTGGCTGTGATGCATGAAGGCTTTCCATGGCCTTTTCTTGACAAAGTTCTGTCAAACCAGTCCTGCCGGAAGGAGTGTTGACTATAAACACTGGTGCCTCCAGCGTACTCCAGTTTAGGGATGACTTCCTATCTGGAAGAGGTCAGTGAGAAAAATGAGTCACAACTGCTTTCTTGGGAGCTTGCTGCTTTCAAAGACCAGGAGAAAAACCCAACAGGGAGTATATATAAGATACATTTTTCAGTTCACCTTTTTCCTGATTTTTTATTTTTTTTTAAATGGAGGTCAAACTGGACTGATTAACACGATGATTAGCAAGCTGCGCTACTCGTTGTGTCTGAATTTTTATTCCTATGTCCAGATTTTCTAGGCCTATGGACTTTAAGTGCTCTGTTTATCATTATGCTTCCTGGATTAGCTATGACTGTGTACAGCCTACAAAGTGAATCAGACTGCTGTGAGCCCTTTATGGAATGCTTTCAAGATAAGAAAGGAAAATTATCTATTTGTATATGTGGTATTCTTGTACACAAAATTTTGACCCATCTCTTCAGTCAGAAAGGTTTTACCCATTTAGGAGGATTAAAAATTACCATTTTTCTTCCCATTACAACTCTTGGTCAACATTTCCCTTTAAAATGGCAATATGCAAAATTTCACATTCATATTATCTCCTTGCTTGTCATCTGCCTCTCTCCAAACCTATTTTGCACTTCCCCAAGCAGAAAGTGCAAAAGATGTGCCCAAATCTGTTAACAGAAAACGTACAAATCTCTTTTGCCTGTGTGAAATGTATTCGCTGTCATAAAGATCAACTGATATGTTTAATTCATGCTGCAAGCTTTTAATCTGCTCATTTGACCTTTTTGATATACTGTCAATAAGAATGGTGCTTGAATAATGAATTTTATCTGTTCTAAGCACTAGACTGATTTATTGCCTTCACTTTGAAAAGTGTCATGTCATTCGAGCAGTACTAAAAGTGAACGATGCAGTGTTATGGAGGAAAATGGTAAATATTGCCTTTAGCAAATGTTGGAGATATTGGAGCAAAGACTTTTAAAGAAGATTCATGATTTTTTTTCACTTTCCTATAAAGCATAAAGAGAATTCTTCAGCAGTTTTTTTCCAAGGGCTCCACATCTTTTTATGAATCCTCAGTTTCTTTTCTCATACTTTCTCATGTATATGCTGGAGCCTGAGGTGCCCCAAAGTTTTGATCTGTTCATACCAATGGCCTAGTGTGAACAATATTCAGATAGAGTGGCAAAAGATGCAAGAAAGCCTATGAGGTTGTATTTATGGGGCAAGACTTTGGTATTGAGGGAGGCTGCAGGGATGGCCTCTGTGAGAACAGATCAGGAGCTGCCCCCATGTTGGATAGAGCCAGTTCCAGGTGGTTCCAACATGGACTCACCACGGCCCAAAGCTGCGCCTATCAGCTGGTAGTGCCTCTGCAAAAGATATTGAGGGAAGGGTGAAAAGCACTGTGTAGCAGCTGTGAGAGGGGAGCGAGAAAATGCAAGAGAAATGGCCCTGCAGACAGCAAGGTCAGTGAAGGAGAGGAGGAAGTGCTCCAGATGATGGAGGAGAAATTTCTCTGCAGCCTGTGGTGTAGGCCATGGTGAAGCAGGTTGTCCCCCTGCAGCCCATGGAGGACCACACCAGAGCAGATATCCATGTTGCAGGCTGTGGAGGACCCTGCACTGCAGCAGGTGCTTGTGTCCTCTGCAGCACATGGAGACACCATGCAGGAGCAGGCTCCTGGCAGGACCTGCAGCCTGTGGAGAGGAGCCCTCGCGGGAGCAGGTTTTCTGGCAGGAACTGCAGCCCTTGGTAAGTGAACTCGCTGTCCTTATGTCAACTCATGAGGTTTCCTCATGAGTTTGGAAAAATGCTATTAAAAAAATTCTTTAAAGTTTAGATCAGAATTAAGGGTCTTTGAGATAAAATGTAGTTTTTGTGTGTTTTGCAAATTTGTATGGACATTACAAGATAAGTGACATCGTCACGTTCTCCTACTTTGTTTTTTTGGTGTTCGGATTGAACAAACGCTGTGGTAAGATTCTGTGCCAAATGTTTATTCAGGCATTTGTTCAAATTGAAATTGTTTTGTATGAGATATGAACTGGAAATTTTTATACATTTTAAGGGTGAGTTAAGTCTTCAATCTGGACTTGAAATCCCACTGGAGCTCAAAAATCAAGACTAAACCAAATGGCAGAAAATGGGTTGGCCAGTTTTGGAAGAGTTTGTATAATGACAATAGAACTGACATAAAAGCTCATTGTCCTACCAGACCAATGTCTTACCTGGTTTAAGCTAAGTTGTGGTTGATAGGAATTCTGTTTTTTAATGCAAACCAGAAGAAGATAGCTGGCATTGTCGGTGGTAAAGTTTAAAAGCACTGAAAAAAAAAAAATCCCTCTTAAATTTCTTGTTCAGACACTTTGATTTTTATTTTTTTTTGCTACCTGGCAAGCTTTGCAACATTGGTGGTTTGTGTAACTTGGTCTCTGTGCCATGTGTAAGTAAATCTCACCCTTCTGTTCCCTGAAGTAGCACAGGGCTATGGCAGTGCACGGTCCTGGGCTGTGTTGGTGGAGGTCTTGCTGACCACAGGAAGGGAAAACATGCTTCAGAAGGCTTCAGCACAATAACAGCAGGGAATGGATGCTCCTGCTGGCATCACAGACACAGCAGAGTGGTCAAGATTTTCCAGCCTCTGTACGCCTAAAGCCATCCATCATTTTTTTTGTTTCAATGTACGCACAAAGCGTTTTCATTTCAAGCTGTATAACCAGCTGGATGCTTAAGAGCAGCGTAAGGTTTATTGGTGCTATGGATGTCTTGTTTAAAGTTAAGACGCAGAGCTGGGCTATATAAAAGGGAAAACATTTACATTGCCTCTCCAGAGAGGCTGAGACAGTGGCAGAGGTGACAGATTACGGCTGGCAATTTTGGATACAATCAGGCTGGTTTTAGTGACACCAGGATTTCAACCTCAGACCTTCTTATGAGGAAGAAAACATCTGGTAATTAAAACATTTTATTAAAGCGTATTAAAAACTGCCTTGCCTTTGCCCTAGATAATGGCAGTTGTATGGAAACAAATCAGCTGTTTATAATTACCTGTTTTCTCACCCTCAGAAATTCACTGTGTTAGAAAACCCCGGGACTCGCAGGGTAAACCTTGGTCAGACGAAATAACCGTTTGATCATCTTTGAAGGCATGGCTGTTCTTATTCAAGCAAAGCCACAGTCAGTGTCACACCAAAGAAATATTAGCTGGTAGGCCACGCACCCTGTGCTGAAGGAGGTGATGAGCTGATGAATCTCACTGGACAAGGTGTGATAGTGTTACAGCTGTCTCCAAAAGCAGGTGATGAAAAGACTGGTATTACTGAAATACAAGCAATGGTAAGATTTGGTCTACAGAATGTTTATTCCTGGTAATAATGAAGAAAAAATAAAATAAAAGAAAGAACGTCAAATCCTTCTAGTCTTCTAGTTCGTGCTGAGTCTCCGAGGCACAGATGGCTAGAAAGCAGCCTTTTTATTTCTAAATTGATATGTACTGCATTGAGGCACAGTAACGATGAAAATCAACTATGCCACTCTTGCAGTACCCTATGAAGTGGAGGATTATTCCAAATACAACAAAAGGAAGTAACTGTGGAGATGTTTTCTATTTTTTATCTCCTAGGAACAAAAATAATTTTAATTAAAAACCCCATTTGTTAAATTGAAGTGTAGATATGTACTGACACAATGGGGAAGTAAAATGCTACAGCAATTTCAGAGTAAATTTTGTATCTGAAAATGAATTTTCAGGGAAAATAAACAGAAATGATAAAGGGTCCATGCACTTAAATAAGTGTAATAAGAGTGGAATTTAACAGAGTCAGCTTTAGAAGGTCAGGAGATCTGCCTCCATTCTCTCCAGACAGAATATAATCCAGCCAAGAGAAGGAGAAAAAAAAAATAGCTGTCCCTGAAACTGCAATAAATTTTTCATATCGCTGTAGGACTGTAATCTCCTTAGAGCAGTGAAGAACTTTTTGTATCTAACACTGGAGTCTAACGTACTGAATTGATGTGGATTTCTCAGGGTGGGGGGGAAAGGTTTCCGTTCTCAAGAATTTTTCTTGTGTATCTTAGATTAATATCGCGCTAGAGAATAACACTAGGAGAGTTTGTAGGCATGAAGTATTTGTCTCATCAAATGACCCAAACTATTTGAACGATGTGGTTGTTAAAGCTGTTAATATATTAGAGGAAGCAAGAAATAAAGCCTGCTTACAGTGGCTACATACTAATTTATTCATCAAGACCTAATAGCAATCCGCAAACTTATGAAGCATTTTATTGACCTCCTAGCTGCAGAAGTGTGGTAAAGTCAAGCATTCTTTGGAGAACACTTTACTGGACATTTGGGTTTAGCAACAGTATTTTCTTTTTGAAAAGTTAGTGTCATTCTGTTTATAGCCATGTGTATCATTTGGGCTTTTCTTCAAATTGGTTTAGTGCTTGGACTGAATTCCTCTCCAAAGCACACCCTCCAAGTGAACTACATGATTCGAGGTACTTAGAGCTTGTTGTTTTAGGCTTAAGAGAAATAATCTGTGACCTCCTGATCTAGCGGCTGTCGTCAGCATGAGGTCAGCCCAGCCTCGTTGGTGCCCACATCAGGCATGGTGAGTCTCTTTCATAGACTATAGAGGAAACTTGGAGGGCTAGCTGTGAGCAGATGACACTCAGCGCACCGAAGGTGGGCTGCCTGGTGTTTCTGGTGTGTAGGCCATTTGCAGCAGACATAGCCTAACACTTTCTGTGGGAAGCTCGTTAGAAAGGATCTTCATTTGGCATTGTGCTAAGCATGCTGCTAGCAGGCACTGATGCTGTGATGGATATGGAATAGGAACCTGGTGATGTTCAAAATGTTCTTACAAACATGGCCAGTCAAGCACTTTTCAGTGTAGTGGTTGTCTTGGCTGTAGGTACGGAAATCAGGTATGACCTGCTCTGAGTCTCCTGTGGACTCTGCCTTTATGTGTCATTTGGAACTACCACCCCAGCCACCCCCCAAGGTTTATATCCTGAGCATGACGTTCTGTGGTATAGAACATCCCTTTAGCTAGTTCAGGTCAGCTGCGCTGGCCATGCTCCCTCCCAGCTTCTTGTGCTCCTGCACGCTAGCAGACACGAGAAGGGGAAAAGTCCTTGATTTCCTAGCAACAACTGAAAGAATCAGTATGTTACCAACATTCTTCTCATACTGAATCCAAAACACTATTCTAGCTAGTGAGAAGGAAAATTAACACTATCCCAGCTGAAACCAGGAGACCCACGTCAGAACTACCTACAGGCTATTGTGCCTGGGTAAACCTTCCTCCTGCTGGGCTTATGGGCATCCCATGGGGACCTCCCTTTAGGGCCTCTTGAGCTGTGCTCCTGCCACAGGCATGGGCAAGTGAGCAGGACTCTGACCATGGCTGGTCACAGCAAAGGGATGTCTCTGGGGTTTCTGGTTCTCTGAGAGCCCCAGGCCATGACATCGTGTAGAGCAGTGAGAACGTCCAGGCTCTTCAATCCAGCTACTCAAGAAGCAAACTGGTTGCCTCAGGAACAGTGTGCCTGATCCAAGGATCAGAAGTGACCTGGGTTAATTTTAAGTTTCCTTTTTGAAGGAATTTGCTTTACTTCACAGCTTATGTTAAGGACCAGTATCTTTCATTATAATTTCAATTCCAGAATATTTTATAGGATATATTTTCTCTGTTTTCTTTTGCATACATTACCCTTTACAAAGAAAAATTTCACTGCACGTTTGCCATCATTCTGGAGGATTCCTCCCTTTCCTCTGCGATTTAAGAATGTTCTGTGATTTCTGCCTGCTTTTGAAAGGTGTTTTTGTAAAGAAAACCTTCAGTCTATGTTCATTTACATAACTAGAAAAATTCTCTAACTAATCTATTCTGTTACAGGTTACAGTGTTATCAGTGTTGGACAAAAAATACCAGTAATCTACTTCTGCCAAAATTATTCTTGTTTCAAATCCCTGTTTCCTGTTTCCTACTTATCTTGAAACTTAATTTTCCAGGCAAATACTTAGTATTTTTTGTAAAGTATCTTTTGCAAACCTCTCAGATTTAGTAAAAAGAATGTATGATAAATGTAACTAAAATAAAAAGTAGCTAGTACGCTTAGTCCAAGTACTATCGATCCTGTCAACTGTAGAAATACAAAAGATGCAAAACTAATTTAAGTAGGAAAGGAAAAACCATCAATCTTCTCATTATTGCACTTCCTGCTCCTATTAACCAAATTTCTTCCAGAAAAAAATAATGCATTTGTTTCTAATACACTGGTCTTTTCTGTACTTTTTTTTTTCTACTTAATCTTGACCTTCTCACTATGAGCTAGCATCTTTGTTCCTTCGCTTCATGGAGATTGGCTGTCCTTCAATGCCATTGCCTCATATTGCTGCAGTATCTGAGGAAAGGATCTCTTTCTTCAGTAACCACAAATGAGGCTTGGGTGCAGAAACTCCTTTCTTCCTGACAAATACCTTCATTTGAATGAACAATTATTGGCCTTTCTTCCTTTCTCTGGAAACTGGTTTTTCTAAACAGGTTTTTGTTCGTATTGATCTTCATTGATTACAGGCAGGATGTTTTCATCTTATAAACCTTGGATGATGAGTATTCAATATTTTCTGTTGAACAGGCAGGTTTCATTATTGCGCTAGACCTGGACGGGATAAAAATTATAGAATCATAGAATAGTTCAGGCTGGAAAGATCACCTCAAAAGACCATCTGGTCCAATAACCCTGCCATGGGTGGCAGGGACACCTTTCACCAGATCAGGCTGCTCAAGGCCCTGACCTTGAACACTTCCAGTGATGGGGCATCCACAACTTCTCTGCACAACTTGTTATGATGTGTCATCACCCTCAACAAAAAAAATATCATTCCTGATGTCCAGTCTAAACCTGGTGAAAAGCTTTTCTCCATCCTTCTTATAAACCCCTTTTAAGTATGGAAAGGCTGTAATAAGGTCTCCTCAGAGCCTTTTCTTCTCCAGGCTGTACAATCAGAAATCTCGCAGCCTGTCCTCATAGGAGACATGTTCCATCCTCTGATGGTTTTTGTGGCCTGCCTCTGGACCTGCTCAAACAGGTCCATATCTCTTTTGTAAAAAAACTGTTCTGGATTTGTTATCACATATGATTATTTTTGATTGATTTTTTCTTGTAACTGAGTTAATCTTCAAAGCCTTTATTCATTCCATGTTTTTTTCTTTTCAGCAGTGACTCCATTTTCCTTGCTCAGACATTCTTCATCTTTTGTGGCAGCTTACATCATTGTCCTCTTCTGGCAGGTGGAAGCACTGGATCAGAATTCATGTTGCAGTCTCTGTTATTACTTTGTACCTAACAAGAAAATAAATTAGACGTCACTGCTGGAAGACAGTTCTTTCCTTCTGCTGTTGCTGCAACCCAGATCTCCAGTGCATTCCACTATAGGGACTCATTTTTCTGGATCACATTTATATTGAAACAGGAGAAACTTCTATGCATCTTTATCTTAAAGTAACTTATTAAATCTCAACTCCATTGAAACCAGAGGGTAGGGCAACACTGTTTTCAGAATGTTATGTTATTTTAATCTCCAGCTATATGAAATGGATTTATTTTTGGAGGTATACATGACTGGCAGCACCATAGTCTTGTGCTACATAAAGAATGCCTGCAGTTCAGGAGGTATCAAATAGCATTACTTGTTTTTATGTAAAAAGAACAAAACTAAATGTAATATGTATCTTTCTGTCCGTTTCTCCTAATGGCTTTTAAAATCCTTGGCCAATTTTAACATAGCTTGTCAAGTGACTAATCAAAAGGATTTAATAGATGTGAGATGAGTTTAGAGAAATTGAATGGTTGGGTGGAGAAGAGAGTTCACTTTCAGAGCCCCATATGAGGAAGAGGATGAAGAAGGAGGTTTTAAACATGACTGGAATTGTTCCAGTACTGTTAGGACAACTAATTTTATTTTTAAAGCATTTATGAATTCTTAAAGTTCTCAGTGATGGTCATTGACCTGGCTTGGCTTGGATTAGTTGTCTGGGGCACAGTGCCCTATTTTATTATTCGTGTCAGGAAAGTAGAAACAGGCAAAAGTGATGTACACCTAATTCCTTCCAAAGCAAGTACACTTAAAAATGTAGTATATGATGAAGTGTTTAATACATTTGTGTTTTTCAAATGTCAGTCCAAGCATCAGTTATCCACTCGGAACATTTTTGCCAATCCATTACAGCCTCTGTCTGCAATTGAGTGGTTCTCTGGGAACAGCATGTTGGTTGACTTCTGTAACAACATGTTGTTCTGCATTTTCTGGATGTAAAACATCCAGATTTAAACCAGGGAAGCTATTATCCTGCCTTTTCTCATATTGCATGTCTATGTCTGTATCTCAAAAGGCAAATAGGTATATAATGGAAATTAAGTTTGGATCTCATGGTGAAGAGATCAGTAGCTAGATAGTCAGAATTATTTGCAGCAGAACTGATTGAGAAGGAAATACTTCTTTTCTGCTGAGTGTAAAATGAAGAAAGACAAAAGAGAAAACTTCCTTAAAAATAGGAATGGGAAAGACTTAATACCTGTGCAGTCTGGGGAGATGATCACAGGAAGAAGGATATGTCTGATTATCAAATGTGCTAATTATCAAATATATAGCTATTGAGTCTTTAATTTCTATTTGTGGAAATGGGGTTTTTGTAAAGACTGGTGGCAGAGGCATTAGTTAGCTGCCAGTACTGCTGTTGCTCAGTTTCCAAAATTATTCTCATGCAAACTAATTAATAATTCTTTCTGTCATAAAGCTACAGGACCAATAGGATATGGATTTTACACCAGTAAAATTCTTGTTGGTCTAGAGTTGAATGGCTCATATAATCCCTTTCCTTCTTCTGAATGGTAAGGTGCTGCATTCAGACTTTGAAACCGACTGATTTCCTGAATATGAAGGTAAAATGTGAAATACTAAGGATACTACCTGTGGTGTTAGGCACGTTTGTATTTTCTATCCTTCTTATTGATCTGGAATCATGGAAAAATAACCCACTGTTTTAAAAGGCCTGTCCTGTACGGCCTTACCAACTGGGATGATTGGACCAAATCCTGCCAGCCTTTAGTGGATAGCGTTTAATACAGATGGACAATTTGATTCACAGAGGGTTTCCAGGTCTGATGCATAATTAGCCAGTGATATTAACACAGGAAAAAAGCTTTAGGAACGGGAATCAATAACAGGGCCAGAAGCAGACTCAAAAGTCCCTTCTTTTTTTCCTCTATTTATTCTCTCCTTTACCAGATATGCGCTTGGCCTTTCTGCAAGCTTTCCTGTCTTTCCTCCTAAATCTTTTTCCCTGTATCCTTTCCTTTTTATCCTTTCAGGTGACAAAATCTGCAAAAGAACAACATGCATGAACATGGCCTGCAAAATACGAAATAAATCTGGCCTGCACTTTGTTGAATTAAGTTGCTGCAGAAATGGAACCTGTGGAAAACTCTCATTATAGAGGTAAGGTAACTATTTCACAGGATTATCACTACCTTATTGCCTTAGCTGTGCAAAAATGGTTGTGTTACAAGAGTTTATTCTTAAGTATTTGTAGCACTTATGATTTTTTCCTTAATATAAGTTGTTTGGTATAATGTACTAAGCCATAGGGTTAGTTAAACTAACAGCCATGGAGTAGGAATTACAGGGAGAACTGGTGACCAGGAAAACTAGCATTTTTTAATGGAAGGCTAACAAGTCAAGGCAAACCATAAGCACATAATACTAGTGTCAGCTGAAACACGCCATGGGTCTTCAGATTAATCGGAGTGCTGAGGGTCCGTCGGCTTTTTGAGCCAAACCGCCAGCGGGCAATTGCACAGTACGGGCTTATCAGAGCCGAGTTACTAAGGAGCTTCCATGGCAACATCTGCAAAAGAGGACCTTCACCTAAAACCTGGCGTGCCTGCATGAAGCATTTCCAGGGGTGATGGGACTGGTCTTGCCTGGCGGGACTGGGCTGAACAGCAGGGATGACCATGAACTCTGAAGATCCCTGGTTATTTTGTTGCCATAGACATGCAAGAGAAAGGAAAATCTAATTATAAGAACAGCTTATCTGCTTCCCTCCCACCAAGACACTTACAGAAACCCAGGAATTTAACTCTTCACCACAGCCTCAACCTTATTTCATGGGTTTGGTTTTTTGTTTGTTTGTTTGTTTTTCCCCCCAGGGGCAACAAAAGTACAAGAGCAGAGGCCTCTGATTCTGTCTACTTTCAAATGATTCATTCTTGTATTGTCCAGCCTATGTATAAAATCTAGAGTGTCACCTCTTCTGTAGAAGAATAGCTCTTCTCTCTTCTTTCATCCCATTTGGTTCCTGTTTTTTCAGTATTTCTAATAATGGAGGGAAAGTTAATGACAAGAGGTATCCTGCATTGTTCTGAACAAAAAAAAAACATAAAAAATACCTCATGATGATCCTTTGCACCCAGTAGACCTGTCTATAAAACCCAGACCCTCAGTTCCTTGGAGCCAGGATTCATCCCTGTGATTATCTTAAGACAATCTCTGAAAGTCTCTCCTGAGATGACATGTGTATGTTGCAATTTCTGAAACAAAAACTCTGTGGGTCACTGCAATGCAGCATGAGAAGGATCCAAATTTTTCAGTGCTGCAATAAATATTTTAATCCTGTAACTCTCTCCTGACTGTTCCAGAACAGTAGCACATCATTTATCTTGAAGAAGTTTCTATTTATAACTTTTAGCCTCTTCTAAATAAATTTTAACATCATAAATAATAAACCTATCTTGCTAGAGGACCCATCATCGTGTCTGAATTTATTGAGGACTGCTTATGCAATAAATTTAATCTGAATAGTTTTTGGGACTTTCCTAACTTCATCAATTTAAGAGGTGGATGAAGCATTCTAAAAGTATCATGTGGCTTTAAACTATATGGCATCCCATAAACACGTGGTGAAATTCTAGGTAAATATAGTTCAAAATTGGTAGTCAAAACTTCAGATTTAAATCACTGAAGTAAAACACTCAGATTCACGCCTAAAAATGTAGTGAGATGGCTTTGTAATTTATGTTGAAATATTCAAGTTTTATTACTGGAATTTACAGGTTAAATTGCTATTGGCAATTTAAATGTGAATGTTCTGGTGGAAACCAAACACATTACTGGTGGAACCCAGTAAGGATTGGGCTCATTTGGCCAGCATGGTGGAGAACGGTTGTTATATCTGGTTTGGAGCAAGGAGACAGGCCTTGGCTTTCTACATGTCTAGCAAGAGTTTTGGCTACAAGACTAGAAAGCAATCTGCCTTTCTCTGAATATTTGTTTATCTAGAATGGAATGGCTCCAGGAGGACAGGCTAAAGCCTAAAACTGGCTTGTTTCTGTAACTCTGGCTCCCAACCCATTTGCCAGCCACAGCTGCTGGAGCTCTCTCTCAATCTCACTCTCCTTGTATGTGTATATATGCATTCATCTTCAGCACTAATAAAGTGCCATCAAAATAAATAGAGAGTTTCTACAAACACTGTGTTCAATACTGGGCTGTTTGCAGATCTTGAGCTTTTCTGGCTTGAGGAAAAGCTGCTACACATGACAGTGTCTTTGCCAGCTGTTTTTAAGACAGTCTCAGGGAATTTGTCTGTTTGTTGTGCAAAATTAGAGCCATTGGATGGCACACCTGTAAAAAGCATCTCCGTCCTGGTTACCTCTAAGTAAATGTTATAAGAGACATTGATTTGGGTTATAATGCAGATTTCCTCAGAAGCTGCACGTCTGCATAAGAAGCTGGTTGCTGGGCTCAGTTTCTGTAAATTTATTTCTGTAAATTTATTCTGTAAATTCTGCATATTTATTAGAACAGTTCCTATCTATAGCATGCAAAGGGGCCAAAGGGTTACATGTTGTCAGGAACACTACAAGCTGTATGCATGTCTTGCATTTTCTGAAGCTAATCAGTGATTTGCTTGTGTCGTATGAAATAAGCACTTCTGTGCATGATTATGCCTTCTCCTTTAACGGCCTGCGTGGATAAACCCCAGGCTGTTCCACAGCCAGCTATGTAAAATGCCTGACTGGCCAACTCTCCCTGCTGGTAGAAAGCAGCAATTTCTGCCACTTTGCATGACAGAGCAAGTAAGAAGTCACGGGGAGTAAAGACACACGGTTGACTTAAAGCATGCTATTGAAACAAGGAAAATGAAACCACTAAAATACTTTCTATTCTTGAGTTTTCAAAGGATCTTTGCACTTACTAAAAAACCCCTTCAGTACGCAGAGCAATTAGCAACCTAAAGCAATTAGTAATCTTCTTTTACCACAATTGAAAAGCACTTTGAAAAATTAGTTGGTACGGGATTCTAATTTATTCAAATAAAAAGGAACTGTCGTGGTGCCATTTACTTTATGAATATGCTGATAATTTGTAATAATACGCAGTTATACTAACAGTAAAAGAGGTGAAATCAGGAAAAAAAAGGTGAAGACATCCCAGAGGCAGGATATACTTTGGTGTCATGTCTAAGCTTTTGTTATTTTCTTTGTTCCCTTGCCAAAGTCTTAATTTACACTCGATGTTTCTTCTTAGCGTCACTTGAACGGTCTGTATCTCAACCCCCCGGTTTTCTCACTCTTTGACCCTTCTGATTCTCTCCCCCATGCCCCTGGGTAGGGTGAGCGAGCATCTCTGTGGGGCTGTGCAGGGCTAAGTCTCTGGCTTAAACCTGTCTGGTTAAACCATGACATCTGGCCAACACGTTCTCCTTCCATAGGTTTTGTTCAGCTCGGGTTGCTCTTGCAATTTGCTGTGTTATACTTCTAGTGATTTTCTTTTCCTTCCTGTCGTCCTTGTCTTTTAGAAATGAAATTTTTAATCTGGTGGTTTTACTCTATGAGCAGTATTAGTGAATTTAGTGGCATTAGGCCCAGTAAGTAATGGCAATAAAATTGGATTTTGGTGTTTTATGTGACCCACTTCAGTGCCCTTCTAAGTGAAGCATGAGTTTTCCAGATTGATTAGAAATAGTGTGGCCAGCAGGACTAGGGAAGTGATTGTACCTCTGTGCTTGGCACCTTGAATACTGGGGTCAGATTTGGGCCCCTCACTACAAGAAGGACGTTGAGGTGCTGGAGTTTGTCCAAAGAAGAGCAACGAAGCTGGGGAAGGGTCTAGCACACAGGTCTTGTGAGGAGTGGCTGAGGGACCTGGGGGTGTTGAGCCCGGAGACAAGGAGGCTCGGGGGAGACCTTCTGGCTCTCCACAACTCCCTGACAGGAGGTTGGAGCCAGGTGAGGGTCAGTCTCTTCTCCCCAGTAACAAGATATAGGACAAGAGGAGATGGCCTCAAGTTGCTCCAAGGTTTATGTTGGATATTTGGAAAAACTTCTTCATTGAAAGGGTTGTGAAGCCCTGGCCCAGGCTGCCCAGGGCAGTGTTGGAGTCCCCATCCCTGGAGGGGTTTCAAAGCCATGTAGATGTGGTGCTGAGGATCATGGTTTAGTGGTGACCTGTCAGTGCTGGAGGAATGGTTGGACTCAATCTTAAAGGTCTCTATGAACCAAAACAATTCTATGACTCTGTTACCCGACTCGGCTGTAAGCAACTGACAAATTGATCCCAGACTCATTTTCTTCTCGCATCGCTTATTTAAACAAATGTCTCAAAAGGCACATTTCCATATGCTGCAAAACATTGGCACGAATTTTCAGCTTCATTTTCACAATTTAGCATCAAACAATACAGTGTAAAATGCCCGTTTGTCCTCTCTGTGGCATTTTATACACGAGCTGAAATGTCTTTTTTTTGTCATTAGCTTCTAACAGATGTTGCTATTTCATACGCTGAAGCAAGTGGCTGCACTTTGCAGCTTAAAATATGTGCCTTTCTGTTGCTTGATGCTGCTGAGTAATTATAAATATAACCAGGGGGGAAAAATGGCTATGGGGACATGATGGTGCCTTCAGCACCAGCACTGGGAGCTGGGCCAGAGCATCCTCCCTGCTCCCAGGCAGGAGAGGACACAGGCAGGGGCAGGTTCCTTTCAGGCTGCTTTTCTTGGTGGCACCATGTCAGGGCACCTAAGCCCTCTGCTAATCCTTCTGAACACAGTTCTGAGGGCTGGGACTGGCCTCCTCCTCCCTTGGATGCTCAGTCTCCATCTCAACCAGAGCTCATGGGGGTTTTTTTGTTTGTTTGTTTGTTTTCCAGGTGTGCTCAGCTAAATGGGCTATCTGTGGAGTTTGACCAGTTCTGGGCTTCTTCCCACCTTTGTGTTTGAGGAGTTGCTTGCTGGTTCTTAACCCTTTGTTTGGTGGTGCTCAGCTAAAGCCAAATTACCTCGAGTAATTCAGGGTTTGTTTTGTGAGTATGGCTGGTACATGTGTGTTTAAGCTACCCCTCTTTTCCTTCACTCCTGCTCCTGCACTGGGGAAACCTTTGTCCTCTACACCTGATTTTCCTTGATACTCTTCACTCTTAATATCCTCTTCGCTCCTGCAGCTCAAGTAGGTTCTCTGTGACATTGACTGAGCAACTAGTAAGACTCGATTAGTGGGGAACAGGGAAGCGGGAACAGCTAAGGGAGCTTTAGCCTTCCCCCCTCTATCCCAGAGTCAGCAGAGCCTGGTGCAGGCACAACTACTGACTCAGAGAGCTAAATCCACCCCTCTTTTATCACAACACTTGTGTTTAAGCCATTAATTATGTATGAATGAAGGAGCCAAAAACAGGAGGCAGAGGAGGTGGGAGGGGCAAGGTTTAGGGATTGTGTAGGTAAAATTTACTTCTCTATAGCTGAAGCTACATCATTTTTCACTGTGATTCTTACTTCTGCCAGGCATCAGAAAAAGCCAACAAACAGTTGTGAGTCTGAAGCAAAGAAGATTAAGACTTAGGTATCATTGGCACATAATCAACACAGTTTTTACCTCCTGAAAACGAATAATCTTTCTTTTCCTGTCAAAAAAGTACAGAAAAGGCTCTGCAGGAGCTTGAGCTCTTTGAGGAGAAGTCAGTACTTATCCCACACGATCCACTGGGATCATCCTAAAAAGAATTGGCCAGGCTAACCTTAAAGTGGCTTTTGTTTATTCCCATAAAACTTATCAATGGCATCAACATCATCTCGTGTCTCAGAGCCAAAGCTGGGTGGAAGTCCGGGTCGTGTTAGCTGATCCTCCTTCCCTCCCTGGAGCAGCTTACCAGCTCCCAGCAGAACTGTGTTTCCACATGTTGGGAAGCCAACTTGCTGTGAAGGATGATTCACTGGTAGTGCCCACGGGAGAAGTAATTGTATATAGTAATTAGAGAGACACTGTTTTGTTTTGTTTAATTTTTAATTCTTTTTTTAAAATTGAAAATAACCCATCTGTGTCAGATGATTGGGTCTGTAGATCGGATATCTGTATCTGTTCTACAGAAATCTAAGGAATACTGCAATTTTGTCTTGTAAAGAGAAGCACTAAAAGTTGTTCTTCAACTTATTTCAGCTGCTCTCAGCATCACAGCTGCAGCCTGCTCCAGAGAAGTGAGAAGTTAGAAAACTTCCAGCTGGGGACCTTGATGAGATGCAATGCAGGGAAGAAGGCAAAGTGCTGACCTGTTTTGATAACTCTGCCCCTGCTCCAAGGCACTAGTCTGTGTGCCACAGCTGGCTGGGGACTGGCAGGGTGACAGCAGAGCCGGTGGCCTCCAGTTATGACCCTAAACCCAGCCACTGATCTCCTTGCTGCCAATTAGCTCTTGCCTCCCAAGCAAAGTAAAACATCCCTCCTTTTAGAAGTCCTGGGGTCAAGCACACTTCAACATCTGCCCAGTGCCTCCCTGCAGTTGGCAGTTTGAAGATGGCCGGTCTCTTAATACCCTCCCAAGGACTTTGCTGTGGAAGGTGGATGTGTCTTGGGACAGGCCACAGAGGCTGTCCTGGTGCTCAGGGTTTCACCTTGGTTTCTGAAGGTGACAACGGAGATTTGTGTCAGTAATTTCTTTTAAAATGTAACGTGACTTCTGCCATCTACAACTAAAACACAAAGCACAAGTCTTATGTTGGACATTTACTTCACTATGACCAAAAAATGTGTGCAAAAACTGTTCAAGATGTGTTACGTATTCTTTCCGCCTCTCTTTCCCCCCTTCCTCTCCCTTGCTGGTCTTTGAAGAGGATAAGAGACACCATTTTCCAAGAGCTGCGTTCACTCAGCTAATATCTCTGGATGCAGAGAGACAGGAGAACTTTGTTTCCCTGGCAACTGGAGCCACCATAAAGTGTTTCCAGCATCTCCCCCCTTTACTCAGGTTCCCTATTATTCGTTAATCAGGTAGTAAAAACAATCATGAACTAAGAAAAGCATCCTGATAGTGTGTTCCACTTAACTCCTCTGGCCTCCCTCCCAACCTCTAGAATCAAAAGCGGCCTCTGCAAACAAGCCTGTATCAAAGTATCCAGTGTTACAATTACTGGCTGAACTTCAACGTCTGCCTGATCCTGGACATTTAACTTAAACCTGGAAAGTGTCACGGTCTTCTGGGAAACGATGTCAGCAACTAAGCAGCTTTCCCTCAAAACCTGCACGTGCTGGAGGGATGGAGCTGGGTCTCTGCTGCGGAGCGGTGAGTGGATGCCGCACAGAGTCGTGCTGGTGATTCAGTGCGGTTCATTCTTACCTCTGAGTCAGGGCTGAATTAATGTCCCAGCACATTGTTAAGGTTTTGAAGCCATTTGCTGATGGGGGCAGCTCTCTACTTTAGCTTTTGGTACTGAAAAAGACAGTGCTGAAGCCCTTCCCACCTGCTATAGTTAAATATCACATATCTCCCTCCTTCCGTGTTCCTTATTCATTCAAAGAATTTCACCAGAATTGCAAAAGAAAACACTTTATAGATACAGAACTCCCTGTTTCTGGTTGTCCCCCACTGAAATGTAGCAATACTGTGTAGCTAATCTGTGAAGGAGGCAGAGAGCCTGGGGGCAAAAAAAGGTTGTGTAAATGCACATGGAGTGTAGCGCCTAGATATTGGACAGCTGCATGTGTTTTGTTTTTTTTTTTACCTTTGAGGGCTGGCATTCAAAACTTAAACAATGTTCCCTAAGTCTAGAATTGTATATATGATTTTGTATTTATAATGAAAAGAGTCCAGATGGTTTCTGTTGTGTTTCCCAAAGCCCAGTGAGCTGAACACTGGCTCTACAGTGTGATAGTGAAAAATTGGAGGGCATGTGAGCCACAGGCTTGTAACAAGAGTGGTGGAGGAAAGTTGTGGCTGAGTGGAGAGACTGTGATTTGATGCTGTTTTTCTTCCCTAAATCTTTCCTTGCTTTCCCTTGAAACCTCAGGGCCTTTTGTCTAATGCGAGCCCTCAGAGGGAACAGGGATTTCTGGCACTGGTGTGGCGACAGTCTGGGTGAGGTCATCTGCAAACCATTTCGTTCTCTTCCTTTGGGACTTCAGGAGACCCCTCTCCTTTTCCACAGGAATGTTGGGAAAGGCACAGAGCCGCTGAGCAGTTACACGTTTGTCCTGGTTTGAGCTAGAATGGAACTAATTCTGCTAGTGATTTTACTTTTCAGCTCAGTCTCTTCTAACTGCACTTTCTGAAGTTAACAGCAGATTTTTGCAGACAGCGTCA
Source organism: Eurystomus gularis (assembly GCA_013400335.1). Classification (NCBI taxonomy): domain Eukaryota; kingdom Metazoa; phylum Chordata; class Aves; order Coraciiformes; family Coraciidae; genus Eurystomus; species Eurystomus gularis. The sequence continues at coordinate 151,645 of VZZY01020166.1, read as the reverse complement.
CTTCTAGCAGCGATAGCGCTCGGTGTGTAGAGTTACTACCAAGGGTTGGTGTGTGCAGAAAGGTTCTTGCTTGTACTTGCTCCTTTGCAGCCCAAGGTCACTGCTAAACCCTGTGTGACATGTTGGGGGTGCAGAAAGTTAAAGGTGGCACCTGTGGGGAGGAGCGGCCAGGACAGGGGACCCTAAACTGACCAACAAGGGGTTCCATCCCATATACATTGTATTCAGTATAAACCTGAGGGATCATGAGGGTCAAGCCTCTTCTTCAATGGCCAGTGTTCTGCCTTTGATCCCAATCTGTGTGTTCCTGAACTCAGTTCTAGAATCCAGCTCCTGAATCCAGTGCCCATCTGCTGCTGAGTCCAGTCTGGAACTTCCCCAGTGCCTGCTCCACAGCGTCAGTGATGACGGTGATGTAATTGCCACCAGGGGAGCTGGGTTCAATATTTATTTTGTGTATATGTCATTTTATTGCTATTATTGTCATTAAAGCTGTTTTGGTTTCCTTTTCCAGTCCATAAGTCTCTCTCCTTTATTCCCTTTCTCTTCTGCTTTGGGAAGGGAGAGGGGTTAATAGAGACCATCTGTCATTTGTCTAGCGGCTGGCCCAGCTCTGAACCTTGACAATGTTGAAGGAGAAGACGACTGTGGTGGAACATGGTTCTCCATCACATCCCTTGTTTTTTCTTTCAATATCATTACAGCTGTTTCCAGTACCCACAGTGGGACCAGTTACTGCTGATAATCCAGGTATTCAAGTTTTCATCAAGCAAGCAAACAGAAGAAAGGAAAAGATTATTGTTAACAGTTTATATGAATGTTTGATATGTCTTTCAGGAGAAAAGGTATTTCTCTAGCCTGAGTACTTGCTTTCTACTGAATTGCAAAGGCCTAGAGCAACCAAGAGCCAGAGCTGAGCCTCCACTGTGGAGCACACACAGATGGAAAGCACCAGGCAACTTAAATGTTGCCTCTGGCTCACCCCGTAGTTTGAAGTGTTGGGGTGAAACTCCACCTCATGCCAGTCCCATGTGGTTGCAGTGCACACTCCATTAAGGGTCAGTGACTGTAGCTGTGAGCACATCTTTTTTTTATGCTAATTCTAAGATCACTGGAGAGTTTCCGCACAGAATTTAATGAGAGAAAGAGCAGCAACCACTGGTGCCTGAAAAAGCTTTGAGTCTACTATTAATCTTACAGAGGTTTTTTTTGCATCACCTGTGTTTTTGATTTACACAGAGCGATAATAGACCTTTCCTCCCCATATACAAGTTTCTGATCCACATGTAGCAGTTGCAGAGTGACAAACTGTTGCTCCTTTCTCCCTCACCTCAACCTAACCCTTAGAATCCATTTCACTGATTATTTTGCAGCTGCGTATGCTCATATTTAAGGTATTTATCCAAAGAAAATTATTGCTTATAAGAGACAAATTATCAATGAATGCTAAAATATTGTTATCTTAAAGCTTTCCTGTAAGTTTTAATTCCAGAATATGGAGAAGTCTGGGGAAGATGTTGACAAGAAGTTGAAAACTGCCATGTAAAACCATGTGTGAGCAGATAAAGCAGTAGTAATTTCCTTCAGTACATCTGCAAGAGCCCATGGATTGCAGAGGATAAAAACAGGATTGGGATGCATTTTGTTAGGATCTCACATTATGTTCCAAAAAATTGTTATTGTCCCAGATCTGTGTTCCATCCTTAACATGTATTTGGCTCGAAGGTGTTTTTGTCACATGTTTGCAATTTTGCATTTTTTTTCCATCCTCATTAGGGGTGAAACTTTTAGATAGCTCTGTACAGATGATAGTGAAGAGATGCTGGTGATCTGGGGAGAGCAGTGACCGCAGCTGAAGCCACCATCATGTTTGTACCAGCCTCTAAGAGAGGGGTTTCTGTACCTTTTAAACCTCCTACATGATTTTTGACTCTACAGGTGACATAATTCCTCATCTTGATTATAGGTTTAGAAAAGAAACTGGTTTAGAAGTAGAAAATGCAGCCTGATCACAGCCTGATCCTCAACAAGAGGAGCACTAAGTAAAGTTTAAACACTGGAAAAGGATGAAGGAAATCCACAGGACCTTTCCTAGCCATCTACACCTCACCAAATGCCCCGAGAGGCATTCCCTGCAGAGACCCGATTCCCTGCTGCACATGTTGAGATGCAGCCAGCCTGGCTGGTCCCCACCTCTTCCAAGGGACTGGAAACAACTCAAGGCCTTGCCTCACCTCTCCCATTTTGCCATTCAGAGGGCCTTCTGGTGGGGATTTCAAGGTCTACATGCGAATTAAGGGATAACCCTTACACAGATTGGTCTGTTCCCAGCCCCTGCTTGATGGAGCGTATTAGAACTAAGCTCTGAGGGATATGATTTCTGCACACACCATCTCCCCATCCCTGCCTGCAGCCAGAGCCTAGGGAGAGCAGAGCTCCAGCAGTGCTACCAGGAATTCTTGGCTTCTCATATGATGTGGGACAGCTTGAAGAAACTAAGGACAGTAATCAGTCCCTCTCTCTGTTTTAATAGCAAGCTTCTGACTTTCTTCCAAGTTGCAAGTGTAAAGAAACAGGGGCACAGCCACCCAGTGAGAAGTATTTTGGATGCACAGTTGTGGAGCTGAGGCCTGAAAGAGCTGATGGACCAGGTGAGGAATCTAAACTGAAAATTCCCATTTTATTTCACCATCAACTAGTCTGTAAAAGCCTGTGGGTTTCATTAAGGCAGAGAGGATCTTTGCTTGAGGCCTGGGAGCACAGGGGAAAGGAGGAAAGGCAACTGGGAAGAGTGTATTAAAAATAAACATTCATCCATTGCAGAACTTATTTCTTGCTTTTCTTTCAGTTTATCTGCCTCTCCGTGTGTAGACAGAAGTCATGTGAGCTGCTGAGCTGCAGGGACAGAGACAGAGGAGAACGTGTGCATCAGTGCAGAGTGCTGCTGGAGCCCTGGCAGAGCAAGAGGGAGCCTGAGAGGGAACAGATGAAGTGGTGGGAGCTGGAACAGCAGCAACTGCTGCTACCACGTTGCAGCTCCTGCCCGGGAATCATCTCTGCTGCCAGCACGCCTCTCCAGAGGTGCAGGTGCCTCGGGTTCAAAAGTCCTAGAAGGTCGATGGTACTTCCAGGAGGCAAGCAGAGCTGCTTGATTTTTCTTCTTTTCCTGCAAAGAACATCTGTTTGAGGACTCCACTGCTTCTGCCGGACTGAAAGAGGTATTCTATGACATTAACGTGTCTCCTCTTTGAAAGCAGGTATGGGATTGGGAAAAAAAACCCTAACACTTCAGGGTAGGCTGTCAAAGTAGATGTGCAGAGAGGTGGTGGGTTTCTCTCTCCCCCTGCTTTCTAGCAGAGCTTTGGCAGTAAGGAGTCCCTGCCACACTTTGGCTTAAAATATGGAGGATGGGAGAGACAGGGTTAAAGTGTGGGGGTGGATCTGAGCTGCTTCCCATCTGATTTGTTTCTCTGTGCAGTCTCTGAAAGTGGAGGAAAACTTTCTGTGTGCACCTGGAGGAGCAGCGCTTACCCATAATATAGTGAGATGTAAAACTTGTCATTGTTTAATATGAGTGTGGTTTGCTTAAAGCTCTGCTTGGCAAATTACAGTTCCCATGACAGCAGAGCTCCCCTTAACTCATATCAGTTTCAGAGGTCTCAACATCCAGTGGCTGCGATAGCACTTCTGCTTCATTCCCTCTTTTCCTTCTTTCCAGTAGACTTGGCTCCTGCTGCCTGCACTTTCCTCCCTATCTCCCTCCTGCCCGTGGGGGCTGTGCCCCTATGGATGCCCCTGTGCAGATCTTCCGCGAGGAACCAGACTCCACCTGCTCCCCGGGACCCTGTCGTCCCCCCAGCACCAGCAGCAGCTGGCTCCTGGGCTGGGCAGACTACGACAGCAATGCCACCGGGACCTTCGGGGATGCCCAGCACAACCACACCAGCATCTCTCCTGCCATCCCCATCATCATCACTGCTGTCTACTCGGTGGTCTTTGTTGTCGGCTTGGTGGGAAACTCTCTGGTCATGTTTGTCATCATAAGGTAAGGGGCTTTGGGGTACCTGGTGGAAGGGGTGCCAATGATTGCCCCTAAATTTGGGGTGGGTGGGAGCAAGGGGGCAGTTTATGGAAGCTCTCTGGGTGTGCATACATGAGGAGCTGGAAAAAAGCCAACTGAATGCTCCAAACCTTTTCAGTCTCAGTGGTTTGCCCGGCTGTGTGGTTAGAGACAGAAAGGAGAAGCTGGTTAAGAGTGACAAGGCACGTTGTGCCCCGGAGCTGCGCTCACTGGGTGCCCTCTAGAGATGAGAGGCTGCTGGCAGCCCAGGAGAAGCTCGACTGGGAGAAAGAAACTTCTGCCATGAAGCTCTTATTCCTCTGTGAGGAGACCCCGAGGGATGGCTTATGTGTCTAGTGTGGACACTGATACATTGCTGCCTTGTCACTTAGTGGCTTGTTGAACAAGGTGGGATAAAAAGGAAATGATGAAGATAGGTGGAGATGCTTAATGTAAAGCAAGGGATGTTTTTTCTCTGTCTAGTGGTGTTTAACCCCTGTTGTTAGTGTTGGACTGAAGAAAGCAAAGCCGATGCTGAAATACCTTTCTAATTCTTTTCAGGAAACAGAAAGCTCTGTCTCAGTTATTTTTTTTTAATATTAAACAACTTTGTGAAATGCACCAATACTTACACTTGTGTATTGGCGCATATTTTAGCTGGCACTGTGATTTCCCTCCCTTTTTGTCCTTTTAATTTGCTGTTTATAAAAATGTTTGGACAGTGCAGATCAGCAGGACAATAATGAGCAACCAAGGGGAATAAAATCATGCAACTTTTGGGGCTCTTGCTTCACAGTCCATTTGAATCCTGCAAAAAATATTCATTGAGTATTCATTGCTCAGATTAAATCAGCTTGTACACAGAAAGAAAAAGAGAGGTCTTGGGATCTTGTTAGTAAAGTCTGCATGATAAAGGTCAAGCAATTGCAGGATGGTGACATAAGGACAGACTTGATACAGAGGAAAGTTAACTAGAAGCAGGGAAGTTGTTGATGAGGTACTTCAAAAAAGGTAAGTTATAACCAGGTGAACCCTCTTGAGAAATAGAAATAAATCACCTTCAATAGTTAGCGCAAGAAATAAAGATGCCTGTGGTCAATGTGGAGAAACTGGTTTGCTCCAGCTTTGCAATGCTGTAATTTTTTTTTATAGCCCTCCATGCCCTTTTGTCCTTCATTCAGAGTAGAGATTTAATTTCTTTTTGTGTTTACCTGCAAGAACAGAGAGTCCATACCTGACACAGCTGCAAAGGCAGAGGTTTTCTAAGCCTTCAGTCACTAACAATGGTAGCTGATTAACTGGCCTGAGCAGTGGAAATCAATTCAAACTTAACCAGAGCCCTAAAAGTTAGCATATATGGATTACACCTGTGCCTACGTATTTCCTTTTTTCTCTCCTTCTATTGCCCTCCTAAGATTATTTTTGTGAGGGTCTAGCTAGCTGTGGAGCATTCTTCTACCAGTTCCTAGAATCATTAGCTGAAGTGCATGTATGCACAAAACTACAACTTCAAACATTTCTTTTGATTTTGAATTACTCCAAATGTTCATGCAAGAAGTGTAATTTTTTTTCATTTTTAGCCTAACCTCTCATCTCCCTCTCTCTTGCCCTCCCACCCATTCTCTGCATGACTGCATCTCGAGATGGGTTTTTTGTGAAAAATTGAAAAATATAGCATGCAGTGATGTCCTTCTGTGTGGAAAGCCCTGGTCTGTGTAAAGTTTGTGAAAGACGGTGTCAAGAGAGAGGGATTGTGTCCTCAAGCCATCCCATGTTGCCTCTTGTCAAGGTGCCACAACTCTACAGGAGGATGAGGACAAACTGTGGCTCTTCTTTATCCTCCACCTGAGCATAGGGCTTGTGTGAGGCCCCTTGTTGCTGCTCCTCATCTCTCTGAAACCCTCTCAGAGTTCCTTCAGAGGGAAAAGTAACAGGAGAACAGCACCTTGATGACATGTACAAGCTCCTGAAAGAAAAGTAGATGAGTTTGGTACAGCTGCTGTAAATAGAGATATATGTTGAAGGCAGAGTGGGAATGGTACTTCAGTACGGTGGTGGCAGCATGGCTTGTTAAATGGGCTTGTAGAAACTGGGTGAAGTTATCTGGCCTCGCCTGAGTGAAGTTACACAGCTATGTGTGTCTTGGCATGATCAGAATGTATCTCAACCCCAAACCTTTTCTTTTGAGATTTGCTTTACCTCTGAGGTCTTAGAAGATATTTCTGGAGGTGAAATATTTGGTTGAAACTTATAAACAAAATTACTTGTCCTTGGAAGCAAAAAGTCTTTTTCCGCTCTTCCTCCTTTCTCCTGACTTTATTTCTCCAAAATTTAATGGTGGCTTTAAAGAAAATGGTGTTTTCTTGTGACAGCCAGAGGGGAAGAAAAGTCTCCTGGCTAAAGTTACAACTTTAACTATGGATTTGCCCTTATCAAAACCATAAATATACTATGAAAAAACCCTGAGAGATGCTGTCTCTTACCCACTCCAGATTCACATTTTCTATGTATGTACCTCATTGTTCCTGAAATTATTTACTGAGAGCAGCTGCTATCCTCAGGATCCTAAACAGCCACTCCTATATTTCTTCTAAAATTATCTTTCAAGCTTCCAGGGAACTGAATAATTTTTTACATTCAAAAACAGTTTCAACAAGAGGCTGTCAGCAATATTTAGATTGATTCCTAAGGGAAAAAAGAAAGTTTGTATTCATCTGCCATGTTGAAGAAAATATATAACCAGTAATACATTTTTGTTTTTATATTCTCTGAATCGAGTGGCATTTTATGTAACAGGAAATCTATTAAGAAATGTCATATAAAATAGATTCAAGATTGCTTTTATATCTTCTCCATCATTCCTTCCAAACAAGAATGAAAAGACAATAAAAAAAAAAGGATGAAATATCTTTGTTTAAATAAATAATAAAACTTGATAACATCAAAAGATTACTTGCTAATTTGCTTTAAACTATTGTGCTAATTTTGTTAAATTATACCTGGAAATAATATTGTTCTGTAATGAAAAATGAGTCAACTTAATGGAATTACCTGTTCCCTATTATTTGCAGTTTCTATTATTTCATTCTCTTATGAAGGAAAGAGTTTGGCTGCTAAAAGTAAAGGCCAGGCTGTCCTATACTTTGTGGAGTTTATGGCTTTTTACTGGTTTTTACCCGATCAAACATCTGACACCCTACTATTATCAGTACAGAGGTATCAAATGGATAGACAGTAATTCACCAGAGAGCTTCAAAGAGCATCTAACCTTCCCTCACTGAACGGAGGTAATTTTGGTGGGTTCTGCAGGGTTTGGCCAAACTCGCATGATTTTCATCACAACTTTGAAGACTGATCATTACCAACAGCTTTTACAGATGGCACAACGACCAGTATAGCAGGCAACATGGAAGAGGACAGGTTTATAAAAAAAAATTGGTAGTTTGACAAGCACAGCACATTTAAACAAAATTTGAATGTTTCTAATACTTTTAATACCATGCTAAACAATGACTAAGTGAGCCCTGGGGTTTCTAACATGGCAAGAAACTCAACATGAGAGCTCAATATGATGCAGTGACAAGAGCTGATACTGGAAAAGCAGAAAGAGCAGAGGAAAGGCTTGGAAGGAATATTTACTAGCGACAGTATTAGAGCGAGGCTATAGATTATAGCTGGTTGGCTTCTGAAAGTAATTTGGTACCCATCCAGACCCTTCTGCTGGGCTAGCAGCCAGGTAGTCATATATTTCAGAGAACGGTGTAACTGGAATCAGCGTCCAGAAGCAAGACAAGTTAAACGGAGACCTTCTGAACTGGCAGAAAGTGAAAACTTACAAGAACTTTCCAGTTTGGCTGCTGGCAAGGCAGAAAGCTTGAGGTAGCTTGCCTGTCCTCAGCCAGGAGAGGGTGGTGGGGAAGCTCGTGCCCCTGGACACAGCATGGGGAGGGAGCGTGGCTGGGAGATGGTGTTGTGGAGGGCAGGCTGGCGAGGGCCTTCTGGTGAAGGGAACAGAGCAAGGGAAGTGTAGGGATGCTTCATTTCATTCTTCCTGAGAGAGGATTTTGAATTTGCCAAAAGGATGTTGTGGCAGGAAATGCTTAACTTGGTGATTTGGATGGGCTGGGATGCACTAAGAGCGAGGGAGGATAATCTTCCTGGCTGGCTTGCTCTCACTGCCTATTCAAACTGTGATTAATCTGTCCCTTAAGTTAAATTCTGTGAAACAAATGAGTGCCCAAGGTGGGTTTTGGTTTCATTTACATACTGCTTTTTAAAGGAAAAGCATCCAGAAAAACTTTGATAAGCTGTACTTCTAGGAAGTTTATTTCATGTCTCTGTTTTGGTCCTGCCATCTGTGAAAATTCACGTAATCCTTGCAAAGTGTGGACTCTGTGCTCTTCTCAAGGGAAACTTTGTGCTTTGTTTGTTGTTACTGTCTTCTGTGGAGCTTGAGAAGCGTGAGGAAATGGCAGGATGAATGTCGTTCTGTCTACAGGCAGGCAGGAGAGCACAAACCTCATTAGCTGTGGGGAAGGGTATGTACAGATGGGATGAGGACATGGAAAGAGGAGTATCTGACCATGCTGGCATTCTGCAAAATGTAAAAAGGATATAAAGAATCTGTAAAAGTGCACAGTATTTCCATGCGCCTACTGGAAAGTTTGCATGCTAGCCTGTGTATTGTCTTTAAGATGTTTATTTCTCCTGAAGCCAGAGGGTTCAGCTCTCCTTAGATTCACCTTCTAATCCCTAGGGAAGTGAAAATTAATTCTAGGCCGTTCACTATTTTCACCTTTGAGAAATTATTTACAATGAAACCTCTGTTTTCTCTGCATGAGAGCCTAATGTGATTGTCTTCAGTGTGCAGGTTGCCACTAGTACATGGCAAGAAAGGGTGCAGAACCTTTCTGGTTTCTCCATTCCTCATACCAACCCCTGTATGCAATGCACGACGCTCTGTCTGGTCGCTCATCCCTGCTCCAAAAGTCAGTGTCACTCAGCAGTGCGTTATGAGTGAATATCTGGGGTTCCCAAACTTAGCTACACCTTCCTGCACCTGGAAGACAGCAGAATTTATATTTGCTGACGGACTACAAAGCTAAATCCACTTCCTATTGCATTGTAGGTAGCCTGGCCACTGTGGCTAACATAGGGCAACTGGGAAAGGCCTCCTTGAGTAGTGACAGATGGGAGCCTGCATGGTAGGATTAGTTTGGACAAGATATTCAATGTTCATTTAATGTTCACACTCAAAGTGTTTTTTTTTACCATGCTTCTGGCTGATGGACAGAAGTTAGTGTTAGACATGCCTTTCAGAATGACTGGCTTATTAAAGTGTACAGGAGAAGAATATTTTCACCATGGAAGTTATCTGCTGTGCTGTTTAGTTGACTGTGTGTTAAAGTTTCCTGCATTTCACTTGAATCATCTCCTTTGGGAATGTGTGTGTTCAGCTGGTCCGTGCTTTGGGCTTCTCTGAGGCAGAAGAATGGGTAGAGTCCAGAGAAAGCCTTCCAGCTGCCTCCTAAAAGGGACAGATGGCTTCTCCTTGAGCTGGCTCACCACTGATATGTGCATTTGTTGCCTTATCACATAATCGTATACTTGCTACAAAGGAAGGTCTCTTGTCTCCCATTCAACTTTACTACAGGACTGCTGGCCAGAGATTCAGGTCTCCACACATCCGAGTGTGTAGTTGTCCTATAAAACACTCCCAGCAACAGCAGTTATTATTCATCCTTATTGCAAAATGGAGGCGGTGCCTTCTTTTGAGAACAGGAGTGATAACCACACCTCAAGACCCCTGCATGAGAGATTTTGGGATTCTTCCCTGCAGAAACATCTAGGGGAAGCCAATGTTTAATAACATTTGACTGTCTCCAGTCATCTTCTGCATATAGAGCTACCTATGGAGATCAGAGCCCCCTCCAAAAAATAAGAAGACAAGCAAGACCCTGAAAAATCTTCTGCTGGTTCTGCTATCACTGTCCCCTCAAGCAATGAGATTTGTTCTCTTTGCCAGGCAATCTCTGTCCTTCCTCCTTCCCTCTCCCACAAACACAAAAGAAGCACTTGACTCTGCTAGGGGAGCTCATGTCCTTCATGAAAAAACCCCACATCCTTCCAGGAGACAAGAACAATTGGAAAGGTGGATGTTAGCAGAGACGGAGACTCAGCACTCAGCAGGACAAGTAAGAAGGCCTAGGATGGGCTGTGTAACATCCTGGGAACTCCCTGTAGCACGAGTGGTCACTGGAACACATCTGCAGCAGCACAAAGTTTGGGGAGAGACAGAGTCAGCTTCTTGACATGGCCTAGATTCATCTTACCAACAGAGGTAAAAAAATCAGGTACATATTCAAAGCTAATCGTCTAGGCTCTCTAATAATAATACTCCACATACTGGTTTTGGATTAAGTACTGGTTTTGTAACATTCCACATTTTCACTACTTCAGTTTAAGCCACTGCAAATCACAGCACCTTGACATTTCTCTGAGCTTGCCTACCACACTCACGGAACCAAAAAATTCACAGTATTGTTATTTCTAACGTGAAGTCTATCTCTTCAAGAAGAGACTCTTAAGTTCACAAAAAATATTACCATTCCTTATCACAGAAGGAGAAAAAAATGTTCATTTTTCTTAGGTAGTGTGAATTTTTCTTCATTTTGGCAAGAATATAGGTAGACTTGAACTTCTCTAATTCAGGAGCTGGTTCTGTAGCTCAAGAAGGAAAGCTTCCAAATCTAAATCAGCAAGATCTTGTTCAGGCTCAGGTGAGAGTTCAGAGAACTAATGGTAGTGGTAAATTGTAAGGATTTTAATGACACCTTCTGACATTCAGGGAGATTATGCTCCCTGAAGGGAGAATAAAAGACAGGATCATGTTTTTTTTCTTTAAGCTGCTTAAAAATAGGTACCCACAAGTGCTTATTATAAAGAGAATTTCACTTTAGGATGCTATTTTGTAAGCAAAATGTATAATTTTTTGTAGGCTCCTAACAATTTTGATATGAAAGACAGGCAACCTTTAAATGGGCACAGTAACAATATTTGGCTTTAAATAAAGTGTTTTCTGAGGTCCTGTCTACTGCTAAATTCTAGCTGTCATTCAAAATGTGATAATAATGTATAACCCAATATGAATATGGAAACTGCAGCATACGGTTTTTACATTCTTCAAACAACCTCACTCTTTGTTTCATATTGGCATAGGCCTTTTATATTGCATTATGAAGATCCAAAAGATAGCTGAGCCATCTTTTTGACGTGGTATGTGTTTTGAATACATCCTCCCGGGTTGTATTTTTATTTTTCCCTCTGTTCTGACTCAGTATGATATTGAGTGTGCCCTGAATATAGCACTGAGATTTAGAGCTTTCCTGACTAAGCTTTTCAGCTGCTTGATCTCCATATACTTCATTCAGAGGAGCTTGGTGGAACAGAGCCTGCATCCTGCTGATAGGTGGTTTTGCAATTTGCTTTTAGACATGCTTGAGCGTTCATTTTCACTCAGTGACTCAGGTGTCTGCCAAAAAGATGTTTGTTACACCTTGTTGTATTCCATGCTTTTGTACTTTCACTCTGTTCCTAGAGAATGTTGTTGTAGGATATCTGTTAGTTTTGCTCCTCTTCCCATCCCTCATTTCATACTGCAGGGAACATTTCAGCCTATTACATTTGCATGAAAAAAATTTGAACAGAGCCTCCTTCTCAACTTTTATTAGCTTTACTACTGTTATGGTGTACTTTAGAATCACACTCCTCTCCTCTGCTTGAGATAACAACTTTAAGGGGCTCTACTAGCCGATTTTGTAATGCATTTTTGATTTTTTTTTCTGAAAGCATACCAACTCCTTAACAGCATGTTCCCTTCTTCTGTTACCACAATTTCACTGATAGGCTGAGGCTGGAGGTGTGATTGCTTCCTATTACTGTGTTAAAAAAATGTGCAAATTAAATTCTACTTCAGAAGGAAAAGTACAGTAATGATGAAGCAGCTGAGAAATAGCGGAAATTTTCTGAGGGTCAGTGTAAAGTCAGCCTCAAACAACTTTCTATCTTTGGAAAGTGGACTCAGCCTAAATTGTGATAGTTTTGAGAATTTTACTTCTAACACAGAAGTAGACATCATTTAAAACTTCCTCCATAAAAACTCTCATCCTATATCCATCTAAAAAATACATCCAAACCAAAGCTTTATTTTTCATCTTCTCTATTTTTCTGCTGACTTTCCATATATCTTCCAGATATTTAAAGCCTGAAGAGACTTGGAGGCCTGGTTATAGCTTGACAAGCAGTCTTGAGATCCACCAAGCAGCTCAAGTAGTAAAAGGTTTTTCTGCCTCTTCAAATTAGATTCTAACACCTAATTTAAGAGAGGGACCTTCCACTCCTATACAGTATTAGAAAAGTTGTCACCTTGTTACTAAATCTCAGTACTTAACAAATCATTTTCTAGGCACAGGATTTCCCACAAGCAGTTTATACAACAATGGTTTATAAATATTTTAATGGTCTTTGAAAGTTGTATCTCAAAGACACTAAGAAAACGTTTGTCATTAATTACTACGGTACCATCTATGCCGTAGTTACATCCAGGTTTCCCCTATCTGTTCTGCCAGACCAATTAAGGCAGATACCAGTATTTTTCCTTAAATGAAATAAAGGTATTTCACAGCATCCCAGAATGGTAGCATTTGGAAGGTACCTCTGGAGATCATCTCGTGCAACACCCCTGCTAAAGCAGGTTCGCCTAGATCAGGTTGCACAGGATCATGTCAGGGTGGATTTCGAATATTTTCAGAGAAGGAGACTCCACAACCTCTCTGAGCAGCCTGGTCCAGGCTCTGGCACCCTCAACGTAAAGAATATTTTTTCTCATGTTCAGATGGAACTTCCCAGTTCCATTTTGTGCCTGTTGCCCCTCACCCTATCACTGGGCACCACTGACAAGACTCTGGCCCCATACTCTTGCACCCTGCTCTTTAGCTACTGATCAGCATTGATCAGATCCCCTCAGTCTTCTTCTTTAGGATAAACAGCCCCAGGGCTCTCAGCCTTTCCTCAGCACAGAGATGCTCCAGTCCCCTCAGCACCTTTGTAGCCTCCACTGGACTCTCTCCAGTAGTTCCTTGTCCCTCTATTTGATCAATAATTTTAATTTTGCAAAGAAAGACAAGCTTCCCTTAATCACTGCTTTGACCTTGTTCAAGTGCAGATTTGGGGTGAAAGCAGGGTATGTTGGGAAAGTAGTAAACCACATAAAATATTGCCTCCTATATTTTTGTGCAATAGAATGTTGTAGAAAAGCAGCTAAATCCCTCATCTGGTGATTGAGTCAGGACTCTGTGGGGTCCACTTCGAAGTGTCTGACAGCAACAGCAGTCACTCCATTACTTTAACTGGACTTTTGATTAAACTTGCAGGCACGTATCTTCAGAGGCAAGCAGGCATTTAATAATTTTTAGGTGTTTAATTAAAAGCATTGAAAGGAGTTGGGATGACTGAGTCTGGATTCTCAAAGGCATTTCTGAATTTTATGAACTTCTAAATGAATGTATGATTTAATCTATATTGCCTAACAACTTTAAAGGCCAGCATCTCATCTACACAGAGGCTTTCAGGTGGAAGTAATCAAGCTCCTTACATTCCTAGTGTGACGTCCATGAATTTTAAGGTTGCGTTACTGAGACATGCTTGGACTTAACATTGCTGAGGTTAATGAGTGCACCCTTAATCCCTGAGTTGGGGACATACTGCAGTGCCTGGGAGAAATGATTGCCTAAATATATTAAAAACCAGTATCGATTGCAGCAGTATTTATTGGTCTCCTACCTTCTTGTTCCAAGTCTGGCAGAGAAGGGGTCAGAGTGAGGGGGACAAGGAGATTTGTGGTCTGTGAAGTGGGGTGGATTTGGGGAAAGCCAGTCATGGGCCTGCCCGGCTGGTGAGCTGTGGGGAAGCACTAGATGCACACCAGGTAAAGCGAGCAAAGCTGGGGTTGTTATGTGTATATGCGCCCTTGAAACGAGCCAAAGCTTTCAGAGAGCTCTACAGGAGGAATGGCACACTGGGTTTTGCTTTTCCCCATTATATTTTCACTCCCGTATACAGCTCTGATTTGGTTACATTGGAAGTTGTCTAAATGCTGATGCTGGGATGACTCTCTATTTCTTCCTATCTGTGACTGGTAGGGCATCCTTCCTGTTGGATCAATAATAGTGAGGAAAATTAATTTTCTTTCATGCGTGTGTGTTGCATAGTCCAAAAAAATCCAAACTGCTCACTTGACATGTATAACATGAGCAGTACGTGTACAGAGAACGTGCTTCATGTTGCAGCTTCAAAAATTTGAATTTTGAAGTTACCTAAAAAATAAGTTCTGTTTTACGGAGGATCTTTCTTATTGTGCCATTTGAAGGCTGGGCAGAGAAGGGAAACAGGGTGCTGGGAAAACATGGTTTACATGGTTGCAGTGTCCCATACAAAGAAGAATTAAGGCTGCAAGGAACAGGATATGCCAGATATAAAGACATTCAGATATGTGATTTTTCAAGGCTAATAAAATCCTCTGAGTAATTTTCCACTACTTTTCTGCTCTTCTTTAAGGGAAAAAGCTCCAACTAATTTTTTTTTATATGTGAAAGTAAACTCTCCCTCTCCAATCCCCTGGGGAAGTTTTTAAAGATCTCCAGAAGTAATGATACAGAAGAACTATTTCTTGCTTCACCTCTCCTTTTCACAGGCTGTTGCACTTCATTTAAATATTCCTGTATTGAGTCTAGTAACTTATATTTGACTGAAGCACATCCGTTGCAAAGCAGCAGACAGTGACTTGAAGACATCAAAAGATGGAAAAATTACTCCCTTCTTGTGTAATTTGTTCCCAATAATAATCATCTTAGCTGTTAGGAAAAAAAATCTGTCATTGTTTCTAAGCTGGCTTTGACTTTTACGTATTTGTCCTTGTTATGCTTTTCTTTGCAGTCTGAAAGAGCTCTTCAGTACCTGCTATTTTCTCCCTGTGGAGGTCTTCAGACACTGTAATCAAGTCACCTCTCAGTGTTCTTTTTGATAAACTAAATGTGCTGAGCTCTTTAAGTTACTCACAGTAAGAATTTTCTCCAGTCCTTTCACTTATTTTTGTGATGCCTTTTATGCATCCTTTCCAACTTTTCATAGTCTTTTTTTTTATTTTTTCAATATGAACAAAACATTCTAAATACCATCAGTGATGTCCGTAGAAATAAAGTCACCTTTCTACTACTCTTTTTTGGACATTTAATGGAAACTAGTCCATTTTCGCACAGATTTGCAATTTGTTTAGTGAGCTTTTGTTCACTCTTACAGACCAGAGGCACTCAGAGCTGCTTTTACTTTTTTCCAGCAGGAAAGTTCCTAGTCTCTTAATGTGTCTTATATTTGTTTCTCCTGCTATATACTCTCATGTCTGTGTTTGAACATTGCCTTATGGGCTATAACATGACCTACGGGACAGGGTTGCCTCCTCCGCTGGAGATCCTGCTGAGGAGATTGATCTGGGAGGGGGCAGAAGCCCTGCTCTGCCTGGTGGGTGCCTCCTTGCCCTGCCTTTGATCTTGGAGAAGCTCAAACCAGGGCAGAGGGAGTCTGGACCATGGGGGTCATGCCATCAGTGTAGAGCTTTTGTTGCTGCTTCCTTTTGGCTCTTTGTTCAGAGATTTCTAATGCTGCACTGACTACGGCTTTGTTCAAGATGTGAGCCTGGGTCTAGTATCTGGATGAGAAGGATTTACTTTCTTTTACCTTGCAGTTCTCTTTTCTATGTTTTGAACCAACAGTTGGGTTGATTTTCTCAGTAAGTCATATTAGAGTGTTTTAGAAAAGGTGATGCTATTTTTAACATTTCATGTTGGTCATAAAATGGCATTTCTGCCCATATTTTAATTAATAGCTAACTTACATATCGGGCACATTTTGTCAATGCTGCTTGAAATTTGTTCTAAATTATTTTTTATTTTACACATCAAATTTTAAAGGCAAATAGACACATCGCCCCACAAGTTCATTAGCTGAACTGATTGAATCTTATATTTCCGCTGTAAATTATTAATGACATACATCAAAATCTGGCTAGAGGTGTTTCTGTGTGTGTTACAAGTGCACCTTTTAGTCTGGGCACACATTCAAAATATGGGGCTAGAACAGTTTTGAGAAAGAAAATCTGTCTTTGAATCTGGTAATAAGTTAACAGCAATGAGCAAAAGGCACTGGATGGGGGAAGCATTTCAGAAAGGAGGGTTAAGTATATTCCTGCATGGGCCCTCCTTCATCCTTTGTGTCCACAGCAGAGCTGGATGCAGCCCTCCACACCCTGGGCTACAGGCTGTCCACCCAAGCTCTCATTGGGGCAAAATAAAGCATGGTACCATCTCAAAAGATCAAATCCCATCTCAAAAAATCAGATCCTAGCCTTCTGTGTAAGCTGAGGTTCTTACCAGCTCGACAAAAGAAGTGCTTCATTTTGATGAAACTATAGGATGCAGAAAAAACATTGCTGTGATCATTTTTTTCCCCACTGTGGTATCCTACTCAAACAATCTTAAAAGATAAACTGTCATATAAGAGGCAATCTGCTTTGGCAGATGTAGCAGCCAACATGGATTCTTACCGGAGAAGGAGATACCTGTTTCTGCCACAAAACAAACCCAGAGGGCTTGCAATCACTGACATTTAGCTATAAGAACAGGGAACACAAAACATTTAGATCATTTGCAAGTGTAACAATGGTATTTTCTTGTAGAGGGATTTGAGAGGATAGAATTAAACCCAGCATTTGGTTAATTAGATTAAATGTATTCATATGCCTGGTTTTGCCTGTGGTGAGTAGTTCTAACTACTAATTCAGGTGCTGAGAGACTGAGTCAAATGTGTTTATTATCATCCCAGGGGTCTTGCATTTGTGTGCACTCTGTCATAAATTAGAAATGACAGAAAAAGAACCTATGCCAAAGCCTAGCTGATAACTGTTACATATCTCACTGTGCACAATCATATTTTGAAATGATAAAGCCTTACTTTGTTCGTTCTTCAGGTACACAAAGATGAAGACAGCAACCAACATCTACATTTTCAATCTGGCTATGGCAGATGCGCTCGTTACCACGACTATGCCTTTCCAAAGCACCGAGTACCTGATGAACTCTTGGCCCTTCGGTGATGTGCTGTGTAAAATAGTTATTTCGATTGACTATTACAACATGTTTACCAGCATATTCACACTGACCATGATGAGCGTTGATCGATACATTGCCGTGTGTCACCCTGTGAAGGCTCTGGACTTCCGTACGCCTCTCAAGGCGAAGATAATCAACATCTGTATCTGGCTATTGTCCTCATCTGTTGGCATATCTGCAATAGTTCTTGGAGGTACCAAAGTCAGAGAAGGTGAGTGTGAGCATTCAAAATCTAGTCTTTTTGTTTCTCAAATGACATCAAATGTAGTTTTGAATATTGATTAAACCTGTTTGATCACTTCTTCAAAAAGTATGTCTAAATTTCTGACATTTTGAAATACATTTTGGAACATTACAGCATGAAATATAAATCATTTAAGCTCGTATGCTCCAGCCAACTAAAAGAACAAAATGCGCTTTGAAGCATTGTCTATGCTAGAATGAGACCATCAAAAACTACTAGCAAACATCAGGGGAAAATAATCAGACATTTGATCACAGTGGACATAGATCAAAGATCAGTTTAGGTTGAAACTTGAAATGTGGTTTCAAAGTACTTTTTTGTAGGTGTTCTAAGAGTAGTTCTGAACAGGTTCCAAGAGCAGAAACTAGATTGCTTGTCATTAGTTTTAGTATTAAAACTGTCAGTAGTACTAAGACTTGGGAGCTTGTTATCAACAGCATGTCCACAGAAATTGAAGGCATGATGAAGCAAGGAAAAAGTCAGTAGCTGGAGAGAGAAAGTCAAGCTAAATTATGTATGACAGTATCTCAAATTCTTGTTTAAAAAGGGATGGAGATGTATACAGGGACTTGGAAAAGCTGAGAACATGGATCAGAGGAGGAACCAAGAACATAGACCATGGTAGGGGAGCAACCACAAGAACATGAAGCCCATGAGATCTGTATGCAGACCACCAGTAGGGTCTGCTTGAAATTCATTGAGAATTTAGCTCCTATAACTGGTGACTCATTACCAAAACTGCCCTGCTGTGGTGTTAATCTTATTTTGAAACCCTTCTTGAGAACTGGAGGGGAGAAGCATTCTCACACACATCTACTTCATACCCACAGGCATGACTGCAGTGCAGGAGCACCTCAGTGTCTTCAACAGGCCTGATGTCTGTGGGTTGGAGCCCTCTTGTTAATGGATGGCTTCATACAAGACAAGACATGCATATTTATTTGGTGCTAGTCCTGTTTGAGATGTAAATAATCTTTTGAAAAGTGATCATAATTTCTTGAATTATCAACCTTTTCTATTAGAAAGGTTTCCCTGCTCCCAAGAGGAATGGTTGACGCTACATAAGGACACTGTTTTATCTGGCAGAGACAATAAATGCTGCGTGTTAAATGGTTTGGCATAGATCAGTGCAAACAAAACACATCAGTAACAGCTGCTCAAGGGCTGATTGGTTTGGCTGAAGATGCACAGATTTTGTTTTTGTTGTTGGTTTTCTGGTGGGTAGGTGATAAGAACGTCCTCAGCCTTTCAGGGGCTCAAGTGTCCTGGTCTGCAGTGCTGTAACTCTTCTCCTCAGTAAAGTTTTGACAGGCTCTATAAAACAATGTCAAGCTCAGGAAACATGGACTTCCGGGCACCTTCATTTAGGAAGAATGATTGTCTCACTATGTGCGTGTCGTGGTTTAATTAACGCTATCCAAACCCAGGACATGAAGGCCAAGGGACGTTAGCTCAGTCAGGTGTTTTGCCGGAGCATGCTTAACTAGCAGAATATTGCTGTCATTCACTGCAAGCACCAGATTTAGGTGAAGGTGCTGCTCTGAGGCCAGCAATCATTAAATGGCTTTTCCATGCCACGTGACAGGCAGCCTTTTGTTTCCTCCTGAACAGAGACTAGTATTTTATACACTAGTATTACTAAACACATTTAAAAATATATTTACACTAAAATACCATCTAGAACATATCAATGTATTTGGAATATTTGGTTTTCAGAGTGGAAAAGCTCACTATGAAATCTTAAGTACTCATTTTATGACACTGTACTTAGTTCTACATCTTTTCAGGCAAGAAGAGTAAAATATAAATTGGATTTTATTCTCTTCCAGAGTTCCTGAAAATTATTATGATATTGTGCATTATGGCAAGGATCTTTGTGGATTGTTTGCCACGTGTATACTGGGAAAATGGAAACGGGTTCCATACAATTCATAGCATTATATATATCTCAAGTGAAACACATGAATATTAACTAATTTAGAATAAGATTTTCTATAGAAAGCAAACTGTAATGAGATGTAAGACAATAATTAGATTTGTATTGTGTAATTTGGAATTCTAAAATACCATTGCCAACTACAAATTATATTGAAATGTAGCATGACCTAATAGTTTTGGTAAGTGTATGAAATTGTCAGTAGACCTGAAGAGACAGTTTCCTATGGGAGGGGGCTTCCACGAGTAGCTGGGAGTGATCCAGAGCAGTCACCCCTCACCACACCTCTCTTTCATCCAGAACTGCACATCTGGATTGTAGCGTTACTAGTCTAGATGTTTGTTAGTCCAACTGCATCCTGATTTTATTGCTGCTGCTAGGCCAGGATCTACTAAAAATAACAGCAATAATCAATGTGAAAACTTTCTTGAAGACGATTGTTGACATTTCTAGAATAAAATTAAATGAAAGCAACTACACTTGTGAAAACTTAGATCACAAAGAATTTAGAAAAGTCGACTGAGTGTCAAGACCACGTTAAGTCATACTTGTGCTGTCAGATTAGCAGCATCCATCAGGCTTGAAAGATAGATCATTTAAATTTTCAGCTTTCAGCATAACCCAGTGGTTGTTATATTATTTAAAATAATTCCTTAAAATATTTAGCTTTGATTTCAACTTTTTTATTTGAATGTTTTAGTATTCAAGTAACAGCTTTCTGATATCGAACTGCATAAATGTCTGGGTGATGCCATAATGATAACTTCCCCCTCTAGTTTGTTTTCAAAACAAATTCTCTGCAGTAGCATCTTGATTTGTGAAGCATTTCAACAGCAGGGAAATATGGCTTGATGGAATTTTTCTGATGAGTTCTGCTGGAGACAGATATGAGAAAGTGATGTGCAAGAGTATATTGAATCATTCCACTCTGATTCAATAAAAGCCAATATATAATAATTTGTAGGGGAATGACAAATTCAGCAGACAAGATGAAAAAAAAATTCCAAAGAATAATGAAGTGCTCAAGAGAATAAGTTCTAAGAATAAGTTTCAGAGTGAAACTTATCTTATAATCCGTGTGTTATCTTGACTTGTCTTCAGTAGAGTTTAACTGCCAATAGTAGTTGTAAATTTACCCCATCTCTTGTCTTGCCATTTATCTTATTTCTTGGTTTTCCATATGGTTTATGTGCTGGAAGGCTTCAGTGAGGTCAGCAAATGAAACCTCAGATATTTCATTCCTTAGCAGGTTCTTGTCAGATGGAGTATTTCTGGGACGTAAAATCAAGTGACAGCCTGTGACTCTGAATCCTGGCATGGGCAAGCAGAGAGGGCGTGGGCTGGTGTCAGCGGCTCAGATCCTGCATCCTCTGCACAGGGTGAATTTTCAGTGACGTGATCTGCAAAAAGAGCAGCTTCCATTTGACTCTGCGCACACACATATTTTATTTGCGTCTGTTTAACTGAAAAGAAGCTGTTGCCAGGAAAGAAGTTTTTCTGAACACAAGCACTTAATGTGTATTCCATTTCCACTGGAGAAGGCACATGGGAAAAGATTATTACATAATCATCCTATATTGGCAAAATCTTCCTACGATCAAAGCCTCAATTCAGCTCCCACCATTCATGATACCAAAAATCTGCTTCTGCCCACAGACAAAAACATTGTAATTTGATAATTTTGAGATTTCTACTCCATCGAAC
Source organism: Eurystomus gularis (assembly GCA_013400335.1). Taxonomy (NCBI): domain Eukaryota; kingdom Metazoa; phylum Chordata; class Aves; order Coraciiformes; family Coraciidae; genus Eurystomus; species Eurystomus gularis. The sequence continues at coordinate 130,481 of VZZY01020166.1, read as the reverse complement.
ATTGTACTCATTCTGGCTTTAAGTTGCAGCGAGATTCAAATGGGCATATCTTTACAAAGTTGGCTTTTTTATTTGCATTTCTAGATCCTCCCATGGGAAACAAATTTTATGCAACGTTATGCATTTTAAAAAAAAACAGCCAACACAAGCTCTCTAAGTAACTTCTAGAGACAGCTGCATAAACCCAGTTTCAATTGTATTTGAAAGATTTCTTTGGAGTGATTTAATGGTGATTTATTAGTATCGCATTACTCGCTAATCACTTTTCCTAGCTTATTTGATAATTGCATTGTTTAGAATATTAATAATAATGCTTTTTTTTTTTTTTTCTTCTTGCTTCTTTCATTCCTAGATACTGCTAGCACTGAATGCTCCTTGCAATTTCCAGACAAAGATTACGTATGGTGGGACATCTTCATGAAAATCTGTGTCTTTGTCTTTGCGTTTGTGATTCCAGTTCTCATTATAATCGTTTGCTATACCCTGATGATCCTGCGCCTTAAAAGCGTACGGCTTCTCTCAGGGTCTCGAGAAAAAGATCGAAACCTGCGCCGCATCACCAGGTTGGTTCTTGTGGTTGTGGCAGTGTTTATTGTCTGTTGGACTCCCATTCACATCTTTGTGCTGGTTGAAGCGTTAGGCGATGTGTCCCACAGTACTGCTGCTATATCCAGCTACTACTTCTGTATTGCTCTGGGTTACACCAACAGCAGCCTCAATCCAATCCTTTACGCTTTTTTGGATGAAAACTTCAAGAGATGTTTCAAGGACTTCTGCTTCCCCTTTAAGATGAGGATGGACAGGCAGAGCACCAGCAGAGTCAGAAACACTGTGCAAGACCCGGCTTATATGAGGGAAGCAGATGGGACAAACAAACCTGTATGACTAGTCGTGGAAATGTCGTCTTACTGTCCTCAAGAGAGAGAAGAGTCCAATGACCTAGGACTGACGCAGATTACCACTGCAGTTTGAACAAGACTCAACCAGACAGACATTTCTGGAATATTTCAGAAATCTTAATAAAGCATATTGTCGAGAAGCAAGAACCTCCAGAAAATTAACTCAAATGAAAAGGACCTGGTTTTGGCACCATGTTTGCTGTACTTGGGCAGGTACCAATGTACACATCTGGGGAGACAGGAGGTACTGTTGTACCAGCTAATCCTGGATAAGGAAAGTTCTGGATTTTCTCTTTACAATAACTAAGGTTATATTAAGCAATGGTTGGTCCTAACACTGAGTTACACCAGAAACATTTGTCCCGGCAGTGATTGCCTCTGAACTATGTAGTTTGCCACCCTGATTTGTCATACTCTTTTATGGTGAAGAGTGTTGTTTAGGTTTCTGCAGAACAATGCCAGAGCTATAATCAATATTGTCCTCAACTAATATATCTGTAACATTTGTCTGTGCTGTGGAAATCCAGTTTACGCATGACCTGCCTACACACCCACAGTGTTTCTATTGTGTCTGTGTACGGTACAGCATTTTTGCATTTAAAAATGTTGGGATTTAAGGCAACTTGTTAAGAGTATTTTTGGCATGTGTTTAGTCACCCGTGTGTAACATTTTCTATGTGTGATTTTGCAAGATGACTGTATATTTATTGGTTGTGAATAATATAACATAATATGCAACTTCAGAGTGTATTTGGAACAAGAGGCTAGAAAACTTCAAATACTTGTTACAGAGCTGATGAGCAACTGTGCCACACTCATTACTTGGGGGAAATGATCACGTTCCATTTTCAGTACAGGAGACAAATGGACATACTTAAAAATAGTGCTGTACTTGTTTTCCTTGACAATTTGTAAGACTAAAATAAATATTTGGTGAATTAGAAACTGGTGAATTAGTACATGGATGAAGTGGGTCGATAGAAAGAAAATTAAGATTTCCTTCAAAGATGCTTTAATGGCACTTGATTGAAAAAGTTCCCATTTTATTGATACATTTGGTAAGTTTCTCTGTTTTCCTGTGAAGATGGAGATGCCATGGTACAGCGACGTGACTTACTGGCTGGTTGAAGGTAAGTTTATGGTAAAACTGAGCCTAACTTTCAGTCTGTAGTCTTGTCATGGTTTGAGCCTGCCCAGTGGCAACAAAGCACCATGCAGCCGCTAGCTCACTCCTACCCATCTCTGGTGGGATGGGGATGAGAAAATACAACAAAAAGGCTCGAGCATCGAGACAAAGGACAGGGAGGGCTCACTCACCAAGTGTGGTCACGGGCAGGAGACAAACTCAACTTGGAGAAACAAAATGAATTTAATTTAAACAGAATCACCGCTGATTCAACAATTGAATCAGAGTAGGACAGTGATAAACACAACTGGATCTTAAATACACTTTCCCCTCACCCCTTCCTTCTTCCTGGGCCCTTCTAAATGATGACAGAATAGCTGACCTCAGGATACTTGATTTTCCTGGGGAATGAATGGTGCTCACACAACTGATTGAGTGATTCTACTTCCTACTCTGTCCCTCTTTCTTTTTTAAACACATATACACCTTTCTATACAAAGTTCTGGCCTTTAAATGGTCACCAACAAAGTACGTTTAAGGAAAAAATTTATAATCTAAGGTATTTCTCAAGTTAGGAGCAAATGAACTGTGAAAGAGCTAGGCCCTAATGAATTATTTTCATTCCAAATAATCTGTGTTCTTATTCTTGATTTACAATTCACATACCTTTATCTGTATTTCAATACAGTTATTAATCTATACATCATCTGCAGTGCTCTGCATTGTAATGAAAATCAATGTTCCTATTTTGTAAAAATGAGCTTTATCACTATTTTTTGTGTGTGTGATTACGTTTTTAGTAAGTCAATCTTCCTTTGCTGGTTTGGGCTGGGACAGTCAGTTTTCTTCACAGTACCTGGTATGGGCTGTGTTTTGGATTTGTGCTGGAAACAGTGTTGAAAACACAGGGATGTTTTTGTTGTTGCTGAGCAGGGCTCACACAGAGTCAAGGTCTCTTCTGCTCCTCACACTCCCCCACAACTGAGTAGACTGGGGGTGCCCAAGAAGTTGGGAGGGAACTCAGTTGGGACAGCTGAGCCCAACTGACCGAAGGGATATTCCAGACCATATGACATCATTGTCAGCATATAAAGCTAGAGAAAGAACGAGGGAGGGGGGCAATGTTTCAAAGTGATGGTGTTTGTCTTCACAAGTAGCCATTATGCATGATGGAGCCTGCTCTCCTGGAGATGGCTGAACACCTGCTTGCCAATGGGAAGTGATGAATGAATTCCATGTTTTGCTTCGCTTGCGTGTGCAGCTTTTGCTTTAGTTATTGAACTCTCTTTATCTCAACTCACAAGTTTTCTCACTTGTACCCTTCTGATTCTCTCCCCCATCCCACTGGGGCAAGGAGTGAGTGAGTAGCTGTGCAGGGCTTAGTTTCTTGCTGGGGTTAAATCATGACACTTCCCTATCATAGTGGGAGGAAAATATGAGATCCTAGCAATCCTTCTGTGTTACAGAAATACTGGGCTTGAAAAACGGTATAAGGTTGCATTCTAAAGATTTATTTCTTTCATGGAACATTAATACCCAAATTAGTCTGGCTGCAGCAGAAAGGAGTCTTGGAGGTTTTCTGGTCAGATTAGGCAGCTTCCCACACTCCATTGAACAACAAAGGAAAGTTGGCCAAGATATTTCTTTTTATAGCTGAGAAAGTATATTAAAAAAATATTATGTTTTTGTTCACAGAATCTGCTTCCAGATGATTAAATTCCCATTGTTTGTTCAGCAGACTGGAATGACTAACAGGCAAAACCCATTATTCTCACAGGAACATGCAGGGTGACTTTGGAAACCTGTATTTAAGCATTGTAAAGCACCTCGCTTTTCTATGTAGCTCCAGACAAACGACTTGCCTTTGCTCTTATGTAGCTACCTATCTCCAGGAGGCAGGAAGAGGTGGAGGAAGGGGTGAGAGCCCTTAGTTGGGTAGGGGATGGAGCAGCAGGAAGAGGTTATGCTGTCCCATGGGTCCTGGAGGTAGGCAACATGGGGCAGACACATGCGAGCAGCCTGGGAACCAGTTGTACTCGCAGCCAGTCTCACCTCTCTTCCTTTCGGGGAGGTTCCAAAAATTTGGTATTGCAAAAGTGTGGTACGCAGACTTGCCCGTGGGGTTAATTTCCCATCAACTACCATGGATATTACAGTGTCAACTTCTGTGTTCCCAGCTTCTTCTCATGTAGAAATCTTTTGTCTGGAACATATACCAGGTGTTCTGGTTCAGAGCTTTTGCCGCTGCTTTGGAGAGCAGGGTAAAAGAGCTTTATCACAGAGTTACTGAAGTTTGAGTTACTGAAGTTTGCAGATCAAGTATCTTCTCTAAAATCTCAGACTTTTTCAGTGTGGAGGTACCAGATGACCTAGAGAGTCAAGGACAGTTGCATTAGACAACCCCTGTCGTTAATTTTGTATAATTTTTAATGCAGATTGCAAAAGAACAAGTAGGTTTAAAATTAACTAGAAACCTTGTTCAAATCTCCCTCTTCCTGGGGAAGAGGGAGTCTTCCTTCAGTCCTTCCTTCAGTCTACACTTGTTTGTGTATTAGAATTGCACCACAAGAAATAATAGTGCATTTTCTTTTTTTTTTTTTTTTTTTTTTTTTAACTTTGGGGAAAAAAACCCCCCCTGAAAACCATGT
>VZZY01020166.1:0-125803 GCA_013400335.1 Eurystomus gularis | reverse complement strand
TTTTTTTTTTTAAAGCTGGGGAAAAAAACCCCCCAGTGAAATCCATGTGTTAAATGCCCTTCACTTTCCTTACCTCTAAATATCTTCTACATATTGCAAGTGTCTTTGTTCAAAGAGAACAAAAAGAAAAAAACTTGTGCTCTGTGTTGCACACTGTCACAGAACCAAGAGATGAGCAGGTGATAGTTAAGGTGTTTCAGGGGAAATCTATGACTCTTAAGTATCCTGAGGGAAAAATGATGTCACACAAACATCACAATTGGTTGTCCTCCTTATACTCAGTAATAATATTTTTTTATTAGGAAGTCCAAGTATAATCTTTGCATTACCTCTACTCCTCAGGAAAAGGACCCGGCTGCCATGTGTGTGATAGCAACCACCAGCAGAAGAACATGGGGGAACATGGGGAGAAGAAGACCTCCCTGAGCAGACACCCTGTTTGTCTGGGTATGAAACCAGAGCAGCAGTGGCTGTATAATGCTGCTCAAACAGCAGAGCTTCCTGCAGCAGTGCCCCAGCTCATTCAACCCAACTAAGGTGCAGGATACGACTGCATTATATTAATTTTTCAGCTTGAGTGTCCATTAAGTTCAGGTTACTAAGGAAGGGCGCTGTGGGGGCCACGCTCCACACATCTGAAAATGGACATTGAGAGGGGATAAAGATCATCTGTCATCATAGCGGAAGGATAAAGACACAGCTCTGGAAATTGAGAACAAGTTGAGAACTCAAAAGTCATTTTATACGTGTAGCATGTATCGCTAGCACGTGAAATTAAAGGCCATGGCTCAGTCATAGTCCGAAAGAATTATTTACGTAGTTGAATCAGAAAGTTAGGAGGATGTAAGCCTTCAAGTTTTCAATCACCATTTCAGGCATTAAACCAACAGTAACCTCGCCAGGAGTGTAAGACAAATTTTGGGTATTTAGGACACATAACAGGTATTAACACAAAGGAAATTGGTGCCCAGCTTTGTTCCAAGCCCCTATTCAGTGCAACAGAGCATTTTGGTAGATGTTGCTCTGAGAAGAATACCCAGGAATTTTAGAGGCTACTGTGTTTGATGGAAGGGTAACTAGTTATAAGCAGCAGCTTTTCCTTAGGACGGAGAAACTACGATTTTAAAATGGAATCTAAAATGAGAGATATCGCTCAGGAAAGGAATAGCTGATGCTGTACTTGGGTGTATGTTCTGTATCTGCTGGATAAGAAAGAAGTGCTATTTTAGGAAGCTAAAACCAGAAAAAAATGGACATTTTCATAAAGTAGATTCTGGGGTATAAAGAAATGCAGTGATGTTTGACCAACCAGCTAATTTCAACAGCTAATAATATTTTCCTTATATGTTTGTATTCTGTGCTATATTTTTTATTTATATACAACATTTAAGAACTTTGTTAGCACAATGAAAATGCTCAGTTATATGTGAAAAACATGGTGAAACCCATGTTTCCCCCTTCAGTATCCACAACAGTGCTTTGCATGTTTGACATGGGGCTCATTGGCAAAGCCCTCTTTTCAAAAGGCACGTTTTGTCCACATCTTCAAAATCAATACAAACATTTGTCACAAATGACTAATGTGACTGATTATAAGGTAACTGGGAAAATAGTTTCCTCCCTCCTGCTGTGTTCCTACCATGTGCAAGCAGCAGGGTATGTTGCTCAGCATTTCTTGACAGCCTATTTGAGGAAGGTATCTCAAGAGAGGCAGCTTTTTTATCATGATTGCAAGTAAAATGCTAAGGCTGAAACTTTCTCAGAAAGCATGTAGTTAGACCTGACTACATCAAGGAGGTAAAAGATCAAGATTTTTTTTTGTCTGTATGAATTTATTACGTTTTCAGCCCTAATTTGAAATTCTGGGGACTTTTCCCACTGTACCTCCTAAATGGCAATTTGATGGCTTTGAGCATATCCTTGGGGTAGATCAAGACTGTGGGGTAACATAATTAGAAGGCTAAGATTTAGTACCAGTTTCAGAGTCTTCTACTGACATTCACATTTGGGCTCTGAGTTTCCTTGCTTTGCTAGCAAAGAAGCAAATATTTTCCTCTTCTGAAGGGAAGTGTAAAATTCTGAGCCAATACACAGCAATTTTCATAATACAGAGGCGTAATAATCTTTCTTCATAAATAACTAGCTGTGGTGACAATGTCGTTTTGTAACTATCCAGAAAACAAGCTTTATCTGCCTTTTCAGATATCAGAGTAGCTGCCTGATGGACTGCATGTGGCTCAGGAGCGGTGGTTGCACAAAGCCCTGACGTGCAAGGTATGAGTGATCTCTGACTGCAGATTTTGATCACTTGCTGAAAAGTGTTTTGACATTCTGAAATCATCCAACTGTTTGGTTAATGGAAGAAAAGTGGCGTGCCAGCCCTGAGAGCTGCTTGCTGGAGGAAGCAGCTGACCATGAGCAGCGCTGCTGTGCTGGGAGGCCACCAGCTTCAGCAGTTACTTCGGCTGCTGCTTTGGGTAAGTCCTGGCCTGTGCCCATTTACCTGTCACAAGCTGTGTGCAAGGACTGCTCAGCTTTACAGAACCACAGAATAGTAGGGGTGGGAAGGGAGATCTGGATATCATCTAGTCCAACCCCCCTGCTGAAGCAGGTTCACCTGGGGCAAGGTTACAGAGGAACGTGTCCAGGTGGGTTTTGAAAGTCTCCAGAGAAGGAGACTCCACAACCTCTCTGGAAAGCCTGGGCCAGGGCTCTGTCGCCCTCACGGTAAAGAAGTTTCTTCTCACGTTGACGTGGCACTTCCTGGGTTCAAGTTTGTGCCTGTTGCCTCTCATCCTATCACTGGGCACCATCGAAGAGAGACTGGTCCCATCTTCCTGACACCCACCCTTCAGATAGTTGTAAACTTTGACCAGATCTTCTCTCAGCCTTCTCTTCTCCAGGCTAAACAGCCCTGGGCTTTCAGCCTTTCCCTGTAAAGGAGATGTTCCAGTCCCTTAATCATACTTATAGCCCTCTGCTGGACTCTCTCCAGTATTTCCCTGTCCCCCTTGAACGGGCGAGCCCAGAACTGAGTGCAATACTCCAGATGTGACCTTTAGGTTGCACCACTTATGGAAGGTAATCATGGAAGTAACCAGCCTGTTCGGTGTGCGTTCCTTTCATTGCTGATTTTAACTTGGCAGGAGACACAAGCTCTCTCATCCAGCTCCCAAAGCTTTTTATAGCAATGGCAACATCCCAAACGCTAGAAGATGATACAGGAAAGATTAGGGCAGGCCACAGCATTCCTGTGTCTGGTCTGTTGCTGTCTCTCCACTATTTGTTAGACATTTATTTCCAAAGTAAAACACAAAGTGTGTTCTATCTTAGCTCCACTACCTACTTTTGTTACTCTTAAAGGTGATTGCTTGGGGAAAGAGGTCTTCGTGAGATGAGTGTTACAGAATGAGCTGCAAACACAAACGAAGGTTGAAGTCTGTCAGGGAGAAATGTATTTGTGGATTACTACGACATTAACAGCTGCTTATGAATTTGTGAACTGCCTTGTGGCTTGGTTTGATACGAACATTTCACACATCCTGGGTGCTCAGCCTTACAGGAACCCTCTGAGGTATAAAATGAATCATCACTTTAATAAACGGAGGAAAGAAGTGGAAATTTGCAGCTTAGCAGGGAAGGAGTTGGTAGATGGGGAAAGCTGCCTTGTTTATTAATACAGCTGATCTGAATAAGGAATTCTTCTGAGAAAATAATTAGGATGGATGGGAAAAAAAGAGAGTAGGAAAACAGAGTCTTTTTTCTTCTTTTCTGGGGAAAAATAGCATATTGCTGGTGGTCTGGCACGGTGATCTCCAGCCCCTGAGGAGATCTGACTTATAATATGTACTGGTACGGCTTCTAGGCAGTTTTCCTCTCAAGAAAGTACTTCAGCAGCAGAAATTGAAACATGACCATTGCATTCGGCACAGGCGCTGGAGTCTTAAGATTGGCAACGGGGAATTTTCAGAAACAATCTTCTGTCATTATGAGGAAGACAATCAGCCAGTTGGTTGGCATTTTTGGGAGCTGCCCTTTTAGCACCCTTATCCCACCCCACGATCCTTCCAGCTGCTGCTACTTCATTCTTGGGCAGTAGTAGCTGGTGGGTAATAGAAATATTTTGCCTGCTAATTTGTTGTGTGCGAGTGGCATCCATCCTTGATGTGTCTTCAGAAACCATCAACATTGCTTGTATCTTTAAGGTTAGATCTGAAAATTCATTCGATGTACCCCTGAGGAATCACAATATTATTTGGAGGGATGGAGAAGAGTACACATATTAGCAGGGTTAGACAGTCAGCCTTCTCCCTGTTGATGTTTTCCATTAATAAAACCCATACTGTAAATGAAATGCACTACTTAAAAAATTTCTGCTTTATGGTGTTAGTCTGGTATGAATTTGCCAGATGGTCCCCCCCCTTGCTTTGGGTATTGAAGGATTCATATGGAAATATAGAGGGATTTTTTCTTTAAGAGGAAAGTTTACTTCCTGAAGTGTGATAAACAACTCATAAAAGCTGTTAGAGTAATCATGCCATCTTCTAAAAAATTATCTTGCTGACTTTCAATACGTAATCACCAAATACCTCATCTTGCATGTGTCTGATATGGGAGACTCTCCACTTCTTGACCAAGCCCTCCTGTATTCATCTGGAACCCCTTCCTCCCTCATCTCAGGGCAGGTGTGTCTTGTCCTGTTCCTTGTTGCAGCCCGGCAGCAATAAAAGGAAAGTTGTGTAGCCCTAAAGTGGTCTTAGATTGCTTTTATCTGGATTATTACTTGTAAGCCCTGCATCAATTCCTACATGTCCCACACTGTCAGTGTGAAGGCTCTGTATGGCTGTTTCCTCAGCAACATATCCTTGCTGTAGTTACATATCGAGGGATCAGGCCCAGCCAACATGGGTTCATGAAGGGCAGGTCCTGTTTGACCAACCTGATCTCCTTCTATGACCAGACGACCTGCCTAGTGGATGAGGGCAAGGCGGTTGATGTTGTCTACCTGGACTTCAATAAGGCAATTTGAATCCGTCTCCCACAGCATCCTGTTGAACCAGATGGTGGCTCGTGGTGTAGACAGGTGGACTCTTTGCTGGGTTAAAAACTGGCTGGATGGCCGAGCCCAGAGGGTTGTGGGGAACAGAGTTAAATCCAGTTGGCGGCCGGTCACAAGTGGGTCCCCCAGGGCTCAGTTCTGGGGCCGGTCCTGTTTACTGTCTTTATCGATGACCCGGCTGAGCGGATTGAGTGCAGTAAATTTGCAGATGACGCAAAATTAAGTGGCAGTGTGGATCTGCTCCAGGGTAGGAAGGCTCTGCAGCGAGATCTGCACAGGCTGGAGCGATGGGCTGAGGTCAGTTGTTTGAGGTTTAACAAAGCCAAGGGCCGGGTCCTGCACTTCGGTCACAACAACCCCCGACAACGCTACAGGCTTGGGGAGTGCGAACAGCGGGACAGCGGCGCCGGCACCGGTACGGTTCGGGGTTCTTTTTCTCTTCCATTTTGGAGGTTTCTGAGGTGAACGGGGGGTGCCCGGAGCCAGGGCAGGCCGAGGGAGGAAGGAGAGACCCGGTACCTCTCACGGGAGAGGCCGGGCGGGTGACGTTGGGCGGGTGACGTCACTGGGGACGTTGCCGGAGAAGCAGCGGGAGGTTTAAATGTGGCAAAACCGTGCTGGCGCGCAGGAGAGGAAAAAAAAAAAAAAAAGAAGAAAAAAGAAAAGGGGTCCCGGGCACGAGCCGCGATGGCAGTGACCCGGACAGAGGCTCCTGCCAGAGGGAATGTGGTGACCCGGGCAGAGGCCCCGCGGGAGCACGCCGGTGTCCAGGGCTCCGGCTGCAGAGAGCGCTGGAGCCTGGCGCTGCTGGCGGGGAGTGGCGAGAGGTCCCCTGTGCGCGGTGTGACCGGGAATGAGCTGCTCGGCCTGGGGCGGAAAAGGACTTGGGGGTGTTGGTGGACAGCCGGCTGAACATGAGCCAGCAGTGTGCCCAGGTGGCCAAGAAGGCCAATGGCATCCTGGCCTGGATCAGAAACGGTGTGACCAGCAGGAGTAGGGAGGTGATTGTGCCCCTGTACTCGGCACTTGTGAGATTGCACCTTGAGCGCTGTGTCCAGTGTCCAGTTTTGGGTGCCACAGCATAAGAAGGACACTGAGGTGCTGGAGCAGCTGCAGAGGAGGGCAACAAAGCTGGTGAGGGATCTGGAGAATATATCGTATGAAGAGCGCCTGAGGGAACTGGGATTGTTTAGTCTGGAGAAGAGGAGGATGAGGGGAGACCTCATTGCTCTCTACAACTACCTAAAAGGAGGTTGTACTGAGGCTGGTGCTGGTCTCTTCTCCCAGATAACTAACGAAAGGACAAGAGGAAATGGCCTCAAGTTGCACCAGGGGAGGTTTAGATTGGATATCAGGAAGAAGTTCTTTACGGAAAGAGTGGTTAGGCGTTAGAAGAGGCTACCCAGAGAAGTGGTGGAGTCACTATCCCTGGAGGCATTCAAAAAATGGGTAGATGTGGCCCTTAGAGACATGGTCTAGGGGTTAGGGAGACATTTGATGAAGGTTGGACTAGATGATCCTAGAGGTCTTTTCCAATCTAAATGATTCTATGATTCTATATGCTAGAAAAATAGTATCAGACATCATGCTTCAAAATATTTAGCAGTGGTGTTAAAAGTCTAGGAGAAATTAGGAGATTAAACGTGAGCTTGATATGTATTTGTTCCACTAAGTCTGGGTTCAGATGTGTTGCATTTTTCCCCTCTGCCAAGCCGTTTCTCACTGCCTCTGTGGCAGCAGTACACTGATCTTGCTAGAGCAACAGTCCAATTTGACACGGTCCCTCCTACAACCATTTGTGGCTTTTTGATTTCCAGCTCCGCATTCTTCATTGTCCTCAGTGGAGACAAACACTTGTGCAGCAAGTGTAAGGTGAGTTCTCTCAGCAGATATGCAAAAAATGGGCAGATAAGGGCTTCTACTATGAGCTATACTCAAACATTTCTAACTTAGTAAACAAGACAAACTGGATGCTTTAGACTTTCCTGCAAATTCCCATAACATTTTTCCCCGTGTCAGCTAATCTGTTCCGTTCCTTCTCTCTCCCCAGACACCTATTTCTGTTTGCTTCCACCCCACCCGGATCAGCTGTACGCAGGGAAACCAAGCCTTGCATTAAACCTGCTCAAATGCTACACTTGTTTTTCAAGTCTGTTAAACGCTCTCGTTCTGATTTTCAATTTTCTGGTTGACAACTTGCCAGAAACTTTCTTCAGTGAACACTAGCTTATTGCTAATTATGACAGCTGACAGAAAGAGTTCCTGCCCATGCTTTCATTTTTGTAAACAGCGAACAAAGCTCACCACGTCCCAGTAATTAGCATATATTGAAGCACTAGGGTGTGAACGTGAGAGCTTTACTTATCGCTAGGAAGCGTTGTTTTGTCAAAACTGAATTTCTTTGTAAATCTGTTTGCTCTGACAAAACTTTTTGAGGGGAGGTTTCTTAGGGAAGGGTCTAATTTTTAGTGACAACAAACACAACAGCCTCTGGAAGGGCTGCAGTTCAGGAGCTGTGTGTTTACTGGGGATGGAGGAGACAGAGTTTAGGGACTGTAATGTGGATCCTTCATGTCCTAGATAGTGGCTTCATCCCTGGACCAAATGAAATCTTTTTGCAGTCACTTTCCAGTTGTGCAGACCTTTACGCTGGAGAGATGTAAGATCCGGGAATGACTCAAGCCATGGGAAAGGTGACCTGCACAGGGGGGCTTCAGACAACCTATGCTAGCACAAAGCACTCCAAGGGAAGGACACAACCTTTTAGCTGGGCTCCTTGGAAAGTGGGTCTTGCTCAGGCAGTGTCAGACCCAGATGCCTGAGGCCATGTCTGGCAGGGAGCAGGAGAGAGACCACAACACTGCACTGCAAAGAAGTTGGATACAGCTCTGCTCGAGGAGGAGCACAAGACAGGACCCAGCTGCACGAGTGTCTCACCAAGTGTGGGAGGCTTGTCAGCTTCGTGTTTGAGGATTTTTTTTTTTTTCTCTCTCCCTGAACATTTTCAAGTGGTCTCAGTTTTGTTGCTACAAATTGAATTCTCGTTTTTCAGGCAGCCTGAGCACCTGCTATCAGTTGAAAAGAGAGTTACCCTCTTTGTATAGTTCTCTATTTCCTTACTCTCTGCTTTGTTAGTAAGAGTTTGTGTAGACAATGCTTCGATTGATCTGAGAGTCGATCATGTAAGAATTCATGTTTTGGTGTACGTTTATGCCAAAGCACAGGGTGTTGGGCATAAGCGACTGTGCAGATGCTAGCTCTGTTCCACACCATATCGTTAATTTGCTTTCAACAAGTGAAGCTAAATAGTATCCCTGAGAAGCTTGCATTGGTGGAAACCAGCCCTGAATTCCAAATTTCCTTTTAATAGAAGCTATTTCTATAATTATGGCCCTTATTAAAGAAAAACTGGTAATGTTTTGTCCCTTACAAAGTTTATAGGTTAGCTCTTCAATTAGCAGCTCCAGAAGTGGAAAGATGATCCCTCAGGTATCATGAACCAGCATTTGACAAACTGGAGCTTGCTCTCAGACACTGTCACAGGTACTTGTTAGAAGATCAAAGAAATCAGGTGGATAAAATTTGCAAGGTAGTCTCAAGCAAGATTAATTTGGAGATACTAAGGCAGCTGACTCCCCAAAGGAGCTGGGCACCAGTAGGTTTTAAAAATAGCCCTGGAGGCATGTCTGCATTTTCAGATATCTTTACAAAGGTGGTGTATAGGATTTCAGTAATTTCACAGCTGTAATGGTCATACCTCTTGTTGGCTGGAAGAAAATGTCTTGCTGTAGGTCTGGCTGTGATGAGTGGGTCGGATCAGGAACCCTCCTCATGACTGCAGAGAGAACTGGTTGGGAGTATGGGCCAAGACCCAGTAAGATTGACCTATGAAAAAAAGCTGTTTCTACACATGACAATCTTGCATGACTTAGGTACTGCAGTGACGGAGTGGGGGCAAGTGGATTCCTAGAAAAATAGATGTTATTATTTAAAATTTGTTTTTTTTTTAAGTTACTCGATTAGCACTAGAAGTGAGTGTGAGCGTATAGGTAGCATATGATGGGATTAAAAATGGTGAACAGTGTCTTTGCATAACCTTAGTTCTGCCCAGAAAACTTATGGAACATGAGTTTCCTGTGTAGCACAAGTTGTGGCACAAAAGCATTTGAAATACAACAGAAATTCTCTTCTGTAATTTGTTCTTGGAAATGAAATGGTACTTGAAAATAACATAGTAACTTAAACTTATGCAGCTTTAGTGATTGTTTGAGATAAATGTCATTTTATTCCTTTTAAGAAATTACCGAAATCAAATGACAGTGTATTTATCAGGCAAGTTAACTACCTTGATATTTGTTTAAAATGCAGTAAGATACACATCTTCATGAGGGCTCCTTCTGGTGTTTATTCTCTCAAATGCTGATGAATTACTTATTTTGCCAGACTTCTTTTTTTACAGGGCTTCAAAACAGATAATTTTATTCAATTTTTTGGATCCTTTGGAAGTGTTTCTGCCATAAGTTGTAGGTGCATGCAGCTGTTCAGATGGGTCAGATGTGTAACTTTGACCTTTCCAAGCACTGAAGTGGGTGTTTGTAGTCTTCTGTAAGCATGCTATGAACCTTCAGTCTTTAGTTTTATAAAATCTCTCACACTTGACTTACCCTTCATATGGCATATGAAAATTTTGAGATAAGAATCAGAAGGTAGCCATTAGAAATTCTTCACAGTTTTTTTAGACAAAACTTCCATAAGACTGAGGGCTTTAAAACACACCTTGTACTCCTTACCTCACCATCAAGATGGGTAGATGCAAGTGTGGAGATAAAGATGTGGGTAAGCGGATTAAAATAATATAGTTCAGACACATTGTAGAGAATTGAACATTATAGAAACACTTATGCTTGCAGCTGAATGGCTTATTTTTATGAAAAAGTTAATCTTTCTAAGCTCTGTAGACTCTACTGAACTTTGATAATACTCAAAGTCCAAGGACAGCTTGTCAACTGAGCAGAACAAAGACACCAGGTGCTAAGAAATACCTTCAACACAAACCTGTGGTTCAGTAGCAGAACAGAGATACTGAAAACTGGTATCTTCTTTCCTCTACCAACCCATACCATCATGGGTGATGAAACTGAAGTAATATGTGACACATTAATGAAACTTATTCAAACCCACTTTAAACCTGCTTGTCTATTTTTGTGCTGCTTTTTATGGATTTCTGAGATTTATTGAACTTAGAGGCATGTCAAAAGTGACCTCCAGAATCTGATATTTAGTGGTAAAATGGATGTTTATTTTTTCAGTTCCGCCACCCAGATTTTGCATTTATTAATAACTTGTCCAGAACACTAGAAAAAACTTATCCTGATAATTTTTTTCAGTCTTCTGTCTTTGAAAAAGTATTTTATGCTGAATTACATATATCGTGACTGTCATGACATTGACTCATTTCTTTATTCTGTTTCTGTGCCAGAAAGTTTTTTCATTTTAATCCGTTATGATAATTTGTATTTCCTGACAAACATTCCTTACTCAAGCATTTACTTACACTTCGGTGTAGGATTTCTTTTTGCTGAAGCTTAGTACTGTTGACTACAACCTTCCCTGTCTATTTTGAGTGCTGTTTCTTCCATCATCTACACCATCAATATTCTTGGGAGAAGAGAACATGGAAGGAAATGTTTCTTTTAACATTTTCATACTTTTTAATTATAAAATTCCCATTCTTCACATGGACAAATGTAAAACCTCACCAAAGCCAAAATGAAGCCTCCAAACAGGTGGAGTGGAATATGAGAGAACAGAATGATTACTGTAAAAGAATATTACAGAAGACAAAGTCACAGTCACATCTCCAGGGATTTTTTATTTTGGGGCAGTAGAGCTTATCACTGACTGTGCTTGTGATATTGTTTGTGGTTTGTTTGGGGTTTTTTTTGCAGGATCAAAATGTCACTGTAGTTTCTATGAATTATTAGTCTGTTATTTAAAAGTCCTTGACTGAAAAAACAACCCTCAAATCTGCGAGAACATTTCCAACCTAGTTCAGACTCTAAACTCTTTCTCCAGGATTTGAGAACTTTGCTGATTTTTTTTTTCCAATGAAATATGGAATCTAATTGAATTTACTATCTCCTAAGAATAATTGAATTTTAATCTCTGTTCTATAGGATTGCTCATCTTAGATTGCTGTAATTCAGTACTGTAACTTGTTAATTTCAATTTACGTGGAATTTATCTTGACTGTAGGTAATTGGTAGCTAATTTGATAATATAAATTAAAACCACAAACAATCATTTCTAACTGGGTTTTATTTTGAAAGTAGACTAAAGCCACAGTACTTTTTTCAGTGTTGGTTTTTCTACTACAGCCACAGTACTTTTAGGGGAGGGGGCTGTTTTTTCTATTTAACATGCATTTCAGGCTTACCTTCTTTCTTTTGTTAAAAAAGTAAATTTTTCCTCTCAATTTTGCTACTGAACACCGTAGAACCCTAAAAGTAAATTATTTGGATGCTACTTTTCCTTCTGGAAAAAATTCTAGATATATAAATGTACCACCTTCCTGCTGTAAGTGGTTGCACCTGCACAAACACAAAGTAAGAGGCTGTGTAGGTCGATGCCACGCTGAAGACCAACATGCGTCTTGGTTAAAGTGGGTGTAGGTCAGGGTGTGACAAATTTGTCACTGCTCAAATCTGCACCCACCTGACCACAGAATGTCGTCCTTGACTCAGCTTGCTTGGGTAGTTATTTGCTTTTGTCACTCTTAGGATTATCGTGTGGATTTACTTTTAGAGTAGAATTTAAATTTTTCTTAAAGCTGAGGTGGAAGGAAATCAAGCTGGCCTTGTTGTTGGTGGTGATATAAAGGACTAAAAACCAGGGGAATGTTAGTTGTGAAGTAAACACATTGATATGGAAAATACTACATTGCTGAACACGGAGTGGCACAGAACGGACTCTGCTATTTGTTTTGAGAAAAAAAAAGTCTGTAATTTAAGGTTATAGAAACAAACTTCCCAGTTGGTTTTCTTGTCAGCTGTTACCTGAGAATCACCTTTTGGAAAGGGCTTAATCTGGCAAGGGTTGTGTACACAGGCTGGAGGTGAGGGGCAGAGCTGCCGTCTCTAGAGGGTGATGTACCGTACAGGCGCAAGGCTATTTACTGCTCACACCTAAAGAAGAAAATGATTAAGTACAAGCTGTCAGAGCCAGTGTCTGGAGGACTTCTCATGCCTCGAGTATTTATGCAGGTTGCCTAGGCAATTTTCAGTTATTATATATGTAAGAACAGCTGGCGCTTTGATGAAATCATGGAATCATAGAATGTTCTAGGCTGGAAGGAACCTCTAGAGGTCACCTGGTCCAACCTCCCTGCACAAGTAGGGACATCTCTACCTAGGTCAGGTTGCTCAGAGCCCCATCAAGCCTGACCTTGAATGGGATGAAGCCTCCACCACCTCTCTGGGCAGCCCATTCCAGTGATCTATCACCCTCGTGTTAAAGAACTTTTTTCTAATATCCAGCCTAAACGTATACTTTCCTAGCTTAAAACCATTACTCCTTGTCCTATTGCTACAAACCCTTTTAAATAGACTTTCCCCTAGTTTTAAATTATGTGGTTCCTTTCATTAATACCAGCAGAATGTTTTGTTTTTCTTACTGGCTTCATGTTCCAGAGGCAGAACCTGGCCCACCTGTGTCTCTGTGTCTCTGCCTTCACCCAGGTGGTCGTGGTTGTGGTGGTGGGCGAGGCCAGGATTATATAATCAGGAGCTGATCAGTTGGAAGAGCTTCCTGTTGGGTGTGGCTTCTGTTGGGGCTGGTCACACCTTGCTGAGCTCTCTCAGTAGTGTCCTTCCATGTGAAGGGCCCCTGAGGAGCCATCTCTGTCCATTGTGTTCAGCAGACGATGCTGGCACCACAGTGGGCAGCAGAAGAGCTGGGCCCACAGAAGCCTATGGCAGGACTGTCTGAAAGAAGACTTCCGAGGGGTTGTTGGTGAGTTCAGCGTTGACCTGTGTGCTCAGGCAACTGATGGCAGCATAAAATGATGATGGCTGAACCGGCACAACAGCGATATGCTTTTGTGGGTTTTGTAATGAAGACCTTTCATGAGGAGGGAATGGCAAGGCAAGGAAATCTTCATCTCTTAAGGATAAAGTAGATCAGATAAATCTGAAAACTTCCAGCTACCAGGTGGTTCAAATACTGTGGCTTAACTTCTAGGGCCAATACATGATGGTGGCTGTGTATCAAGTCAGGGATGTGATTAAAAGGCTTTTGATAGAAGTGCTAATGATTTATTGATCCCTCTCAGACTAGCAGTGATGATGTTGGTGTTACAGTGACTGGACTGCTGCAGTACCTCTGCACACATGATATGGTATGATACAACCTGGGAAATTTGACTTTCAGAAAAATTAGAAATTTCTCTACTAAAATTTCGTTGGGAGCAAATATTAGCAGGTTTTTTAGTGGCTTTTTCCATGTAACAATTGCAGATCTGTCTTTTCTGTTGTAATTGGAAAACATTCTTTCATGTGACAGTGTAGATATAAATAAGCTCATGCTTTGCCTGCAGGAAAAAGAAGTGAAATTTTCTAAAGAGTTGTAATTTTATTCATACAATATTCAAATATGAAGAGAGTTTACATAAGAAAAAGAGAAAAAGACATACTTAAACCAGAATTTTTTGCAAGCTCGTGTACCAAAATGGAGCAATTATATATGTGAATATTTCCTACATCTAAGTGCAAATCATTAGTGACATTTAAACTGGAAAACAACTACTTGAGCAGCTACTCTGAAGAAAGTTCTAGGCTAATAATGAGTCACTCACTGTATTTCACTGAGTGAGGTGATGATTTTGCAAAAACAGGCATAGCTCTTGCTGACAATGTGCAGAAGGGAGTATAACCTGATAGTATTCAGAGTAACTCTTCTTACTCCTACAGTGGTAAAGTTTCCACTGAGGATTGTGTCCGATCATGGACAAAGATATGAGCCTGCTGGAGCAAGTCTGGGGAATAGTCATAGGCAGAAGTTCTACTAAATAAAATTATTGAACGAATTTGGCTTGCCCACACTAGAGAAGAAACACTGAGAAATTTGTAAGTCTTTATTTGTGAGAGGTCACTTCAAAGAGAAAATGAAATATTGTATGTGAGCTTTGTAGCTGTAAAGGGCGTTTATAAGTTGGTGTGGGATGTCTGGGGAGGACACGGAGCCCTCACCATTGGGCTTCTTTAGGAAGAGGCTTTCAGTGAGCAGTGATCTATTTGCTCCTGCCTCACAGAGGTCAGCTGAAGTCCCTTTCAGCTTTTATTGCAAAGATTTCTACATAGAAATCTGCTTTTTAAGGTATTATGCAACATTACAATTTTTCAGCTAGTTAGCTTCATACTAAATTTACTGACAAGTTGGGAGTATCCTTAGCTGTTAAAAATAGACGTGTGTTAGAGTTGTATTGAATTCCATGAAAAAAAATTACTTAATCCTGCTTTAAAATAGAAAAGTACTATTTATTGTGATTATTTTTGATAAGAAATTGTTTGAGCAGTGCAAGATTAGAACAAATGCTGAATTTGCAATGTTTGGCAGTGACGCTCTCCGTTCCCTGCCCATTCTTGACACATGAAGTAAATTTCACTGATGTTAACTTTATTTACATGCCAACTTTGAAAATGTAATCTCAACTTACATTTAAGTGACTCATTTGTGAGTATGTCTGCTGTTCATTCAAACCTTTTGACATACAGCAGCAGTTTCTTACCTTACTCACAAGTCAGTCTGATTCTGATCTCACATGCAGTGCTGTAAATGTGTTGTACACTGATGGAAGAGAAGTAAAAATCAATCTTCCTTTAAAAGGTCAGTTGAATAGTTCTGGGTATTAAATGGGCTTATTAAAGGACTCTTATCAAAAGAAAGAAGTAAATAAAAGAAAGGTGAAGTTCT
This sequence comes from Eurystomus gularis, assembly GCA_013400335.1. Taxonomy (NCBI): domain Eukaryota; kingdom Metazoa; phylum Chordata; class Aves; order Coraciiformes; family Coraciidae; genus Eurystomus; species Eurystomus gularis. The sequence goes on along the minus strand of VZZY01020166.1, from coordinate 110,775 downwards.
CTAGGGAAAGAAGTTGATCTGTTTTTTTTCCAAGGAGTTGCAAGACAAAACTTGTAGCTGATGCTGAAGTCAAATAGTCACTGTTCTCCAAACATAATTCCACAGGGAAAATTCGAATGAAGGACTAGGATAGAACATCTCATAATAGAACAATGGCTGTGTCCCACCTAGTTTTAACCACTAATATAGACACCTGTATTTGCTGGGATTGCAATCTTCATAAACCCAAACCTTCTGTTTCTGAATCACTAAATTACTTGATTAGTTAATAATTTCCTCTTGTTTGTTAATTTGAAAAGTAGTTGTTGCTAATTTTGCTATCTGGGAAAAGAAAAATCATAAGTCTAATATACTTTATAATTTTTGCTATGATTTATTAAGTTTCTGGGAGTTTGGTTTGCATAAAGAATACTGGATCTGACTCGGGATTTTTCATACAACATTAAAATTCTTTCTGGGTTAATTCAGCCCAGAGAATAAACTAGAAGATGACACTAAGAAAGTAACTTTTGAAGTTGACTACTTAGATTACGGTGAGCATCTACAGGGATTTTTTTCTAAGAACTAAGACAGACTTAATTTGGTTCTGCTTAATTCACTTTGAAAATGAACTATGCCATACCATATCCATGTCATTTTAATTATTTAATTCAAATTAATATATTTGAATTTGTAGCTAATTTGTTTGGTTCAAATTAAGTTTCCTGAGTAGCAATAAGTAGTCCAGCTCTTTTTTTAAAGCTGTGGGAAGTCAGCAATAGTTTCTGCAGATATTAAGTATAATGCATATTCATATATGATCTTAGATGACTTTGGAAATGATTTGTTCTTTCTGGTGCCTACTGTGATATTTGCAAGCTGCAGCTATCAGATCCTTGTTTTGAGAAGAGATTTGTTTTGACCTGGAGTCTGAAGCACAAGGTTGAGGCAGCTGCTAGATCCCATTTCTAACTCCAGTTGTCTCTGTGTAATCTCATTTTCACCAAATATGTGTCCAGCGCTGACTGAATTCAAGGGGAGTTTCTCAAGGCACAAGAGGCCTTCTCAGTCCATCTGTTCCTCAGTTTCTCCATCTGCAGAGCTGAAATAAAAACTCTTTGAGATTCTGGGTCTTGTTTTAAAACATCAAAATGTTCTGAAATTGGCAAACTTTCCTTCCCCCTTTGCTATGAATTTCCCACATGTAGGAGGTAAACTAATTGAGCAAATGAAGCCACTAGGTTTGGAGAGAATTTGGAAAAAGCTTTGCTCCACATAAGAACCAGGCTGTCTACGTGTTTGCTATTCAGCCATCTGTCATGTCTCATGGCTATCAAATTCTCAAAGAGCTTGATGATGTTCAGTTCATTTGTTGATTCCTCATGTCTCTCCAGATTGTGTTATGACTGTGGTACGGTTTGGGGGTGTAGGCTTCTTTTTGTAAAAAACTACTTTTACTGATTTTAAACAGCATTCTTGCACCGATTTAATTCAGATTACTGCAACTTCTACCTTACTTTGTCAGAATTTACTTACTTCTGTTTAATTTTCATCATCAGCCTTCAAAGAAACTTGACTTTGCAAGCACAGATTTGTTCTTTTTCATCTTTACCACCCTTCCTCCTGCTCAGTAAAGTTTCAGAATGTTTGTGGGTTTTTAAAATGGTTTATGCATTATAGCTTACTTTATGTGGTGGGATTATAAGTTTCTGTAATAGTAAAATGGTAATTTCCTCAGGAAATTCCTCAGGCTTTAACAACTGGCTGACAACACAGGAAAGAGTTTATCTCAAAACTCTTTAAAATTGATGAGAGTTTTCCTGTCGGTTTAATGGGTTTTAGATCAAACTCCTTGATGATCACCATCTCTGGTACAAAACGTAAATAGAGTGGCTGGTTGTGCAATGCTCATTATCTGCATTTATAGACGTATGTGCACATTTTCCAGTATAATCTAAAATGCTCTGTCATCAAATGCAGAAGTAGGCTTGATCCTTCCCCCAGTTAAAAATAGCTGTAAAACAGAAGTACGATAGTGAGGTGGAAGAACAAGAAGGAATATTCTACTGACTTTCTAAAAACAAGCAGTGCACAAGACACCCAAGATCCTCTGTACAACAAGGAGCTCTACATCACAGGAGAAACTCTTGCGGAGTGACTTTGCCAGTGGAGAGAATGCAGGGCTTGTGGAAGGGCTTGAGGACAAGCATAAGCATGCCACAAAAGCAATGAATAAAAACTATAGAAGGGCTTGGCAAAGGCTGGGAGCAAGGTAAATAGGCAGGAATGTGGCAAAAAAGTTGATATGGGTAATTGAAAGCTGTTGTGACTCAATATACAGATTCATGTCATTTTATTGTCTTCCCTCTGATTCTTTTTAGTATTGACCGTAAGATTTCATGAAAGACCTGCAGCTACTGTGTGTGTTACTGTTAGCTGTTTGTAGCATGGTGTGATTCCTTCTTGCTCAGTTGTTAAAGTTATCAGAAGATTATAGATTGTGTAGGATTTATTGAAAGCTGTGGATCTGCAATAAGAAATAGGAATCTCTTCGCTGTTTTCTTTCTAAAGGAAACATATCTTGAAAGCCCAATTGCAAACACATTTTGTACTTCTCTCCTGGAAGGCCTTTTGAAAAAGCAAAGTACGTTTCTGCTTAAAGCTCTATGAGAGTCATTAGTTGCTTTTGTGGGCTTTGAACAGGGCAACTCAGACTCAGAGCTTTTCAGGAGTTACATTCAGCTGTTAAAACCCAGCTAGCAATGACCCCACGGAGTGCCGTGCTGGAGAGGCTGCTGCCGACTGTCACCTGGGCTTGGGGGCATTCCAGGTTTCAGTCACATTCCCAGAAAACATGTGAGTGTATTAGAGTATTGACGGTGTTATGCAAACCCATTATGAAGACAATTCTGGGGAAAAAAAAATTAGGAAAACAAGCCTTCTGCTCTGAGTCTAGTATTTAGTACACTGTGTTCTCCACAGTGTTAGAAGCTTGCAGTCATTCTTAAAGCTGTTCTTTTTTCAAGGCTAGAAGAGAAAGACAGGAGTTGAGGGTCTTAAACAATTGATTATAATTGCTTTTCTCAGATTGGTATGTGGCCAGGCTGAACGGAGAGGCATTGAAGAAAGAGTTAAAAAACTAAATTTATGAGAGCAGCTGTTGGTGGATGAATACATCGGTCCTAAAAAAAGTATATGATCCTATTTCTATGCATGTTTGTATCCATTCTCTGCTCTCTGTGGGATCTTCTAGTGTTACAGTGGTTTGGTGTTCTAAGTGAAAAGAAAAACACTATCAGGTCAATGCTCATTAGGGCTTCTTCATTGAGCTGCATTCTAGCTTTGTCATTCAGCAACTTTGCAATAGCGTTAACAGTTGACCTCACCAAGACTAAATTATGGTACAACCTGTAAAACTAACTTTACAAAAGGCTTAGAGCATATTTACTAACTCTGTTTAGGAGAGAAACCTTTAAATAGAGTCATTGCATGATCCCTTTGTTCATTCTTAGGAGAAAGCACCACAGACCCCTGAGCTACCACATCTGATTTATATCCTAACTGAGGTTATTATTTTTTTTTTTTCATATGTCATCTGGGCAGCTAAAAAAGCATTTGGGCATTGCAAGGCTGATCCTTGCACCCGTTATTCTGAGGTACTCCACCCTGCAGTAATCTCAGATCCTGTGTAGGGCACTTACTATGGAAAGCAGGGTAGAGAAAGCCAGCCACAAGAAAACCCTTTTATGTTGGGAATAAGTTTAAAGTCCTTCCTTACAGAGCTCAAGTATCTAAACCTGGGCTTCACGGACTTGTGTTCTCCTTCAGTAAATCTTCTACTTAAGATGAAGGTCCAAGTAAATTCACTTTTAGGAATGAAATGTTTCATCCCTCTTGTCCCCTGGGTAAATCATTATAGGGATGCAAGTATTTACCCAGAATGAAAGTCTCCCTATTTTTTTTGCTAGTGCCTGAGGGGTCTGGAACAGCTCTCATCTCTCAAGTTCATGCAATAAGCAGTAAGATATACACTGGGGATGCTTTAGATATGGTTTTACCCTAAGGACTGCATGGTAGCTAAAGACTGAGTAATACAAGGGCAGAAACAGATTTTAAAATATGCATGGAAAATGGGATTTGCCTTTTTCCCAAGAGAGCTGCCTGATCACTAATAACAGTCGTGTTGCTTTTTTTTTTTAATCCTTACTGACCCTTTCTGATTGAATCTTGAAATGACAATAGTTTTAGTTTTGTTGCTGTGGAGAAAAGTCCAGCTACATCTTTGAAGTCTCTGATCAGAAGGCTAATGAAGAAAAATTGTGGGAGGAGAGTGGTATTCTGTGTGCAAACAGGTCTTTCTGTTCTCTTTGAAGACACTAGTTACCACCTGTTTTTCAGGTGAACTTCTGAGCTTGTCTAGTAAATTGGATGCTTAACAGTAGAAGGCTCAGTTGAAGGCAAGAAGTAGCTGCTGAGCACTGAAAACATACACAGCAGAGCTTATATGCTTAAACAATTTACCTAGTGAAAATACACATGCTTATGAGTCAAGGCAGAAGCTCTGAGGTTGATGCTGCTTTATACTTTTGTGCCTCAATTATGCCCCATTTAATGTTGGGATCCTGTGAATCTTAGCGCTCATCTACTATGCAAAGCCTGGTAAGGTAAAGTGATATAAACACTAATAAATTCAAGATACACCTTTTCTCTTGGTGATTTGTAGAAGATGTGCATGACTATTAAATGCAGGTTTCTTCAGATTTGCCGTTTTTGTTGCAAAAAAAGACAAAGGAAAATGTTTCAGCTCGATGTACTTGGAGTCTCACTTGTAAAAGGTACTTTGTGACTAGTTGTGCTAATATGGCATTTAAGACCATCTGGGCCCCAAGTAAAATGGGATGATTAGCAGCTAATGAAGGGGAGAAGACAGAAAGATAAAAGTCTACTGTCTAAGAATAATAGAGGACTGAAATGAGCAACCTGTGGCAATAATGAAAAAAAGCAATGTTCCTCTCCTAATACACACACAAAAGAGTGACTTCAGATCTGGCAGAAATTATTTCAGCTGCATTTAGAACTTAGTCTCCTATCTTTTGTTTGGAAAATGTCTTCATAAAAGAATAGATGTGATAGTAATGAGAAAGGTTCCAGGCAGGAAGAAAATAGTTGCTTGTACATCAGGGAACAGCCAAAATTACAGTTAAACTAACAACATGAGCCTCTAGAATTCCAGATTCTATTTTGAATACTGGCAAGATGGGCCGTGAATAGGAAGAGAAAGAAAGGTAAAAAAACCAAACCCATATTTTAAATACTCAGTAGCATATGTAAGGAAAATTCAGAATGTTTCTGTGGTTAGCTTGTAAAACCAGATACAACTGTTTCCCTCACACTAACAGATTAGACCTCAAAAAGTAATTTTGGGAAGTCAGTGCTTTGCAGAATGTGATGCTGGAAACAAAGGAAAGGAAGCAAAATGGGAAATCTGACTTCTGCTTATCATAGAAAGCACTGTGGGGCTGAATACCCCCAGCTGAAGCACCATCCTTTAGAGAGATGTATATCATATGGTGCTTCATTTAAGTTTGAAAGTTCTGAGCCTTGATGAAGATTCTCTAAGTCACCAGCTGGAGATGCCACAGCTTCATGAGAACCAGACTTTGGGAGTCAGAGCCTGCTCTGAGCAGTTGTAGAGTGCAATGGCAGAAGTGAAGGAAACGAAGCAACATGTGACATCTGACTTCTTCCCTAGTCAACAGGTCCCTTGACTTCTGAGTATCTTCTGCCACGTTTCAGCTGGAGCAATTACTTTTTCTGAGAAAATCATTTTCCCAGGTGGTTTATTCAGGAATAATAGACTTACACAAGCTCTAAGCTATACACTGTTCTTTTTTTAGATATATATAATCTTTCTCTATTTATTACAGTATTTTTGTGAAAGGTCATCTCTTCTAAGAAAGGCACAAACTGTAGGATCAAATAAATTAATCCTGACATATGCGGTTTATAAATGCAGAGCGTCACACTTCAAGAGCGGCAACACTCAATTTTTGACATATTTCATAAAAAAATCATCACCCTGCAAGTTTCCAAGCTTTGACCTCACTCAGAAAGCAGTTGCATTTCTGCTATGATTATTCTTAGTAGCTATAATTTCATATAGACGACTCCAGTTGAAATGGGTTGTCTGTAACTACTTCAAAAATTTACATAGAGCAAAGACTGAACATGATTAGCAAGAACTTTTTCAAAGCTGTTAACAAATTAGACTGCCATTTCTCCACAGCTCAGTAGAGAAGTGTACGACGAAGAAGAATTAGAAAAATTTTCTTTTGCTAATTGGATGCTGAAACAGATTATTACTCTGTTGCACAACACATTTAAAATAATTCCAGTGATTGCTTCATATATTATATACTGTTGTGATTGTTACTTAACACATTCCACCCTAAAGATTACTGTATCCCAAATAGAAATGTTTTGAGGCAGAACAGTTGTCCAAGCAACAGGCTCAGAACGATGCCTATTACAATTTGTCACCATTTTTCATATGGCCTGTGTTTTATGGCTGGCTTTTTGTGGTCTAGTTGGCTCTGAGGTCTTCTCCTTCCTGAAAAGGAGTTGGTGGGAGAGCTGCAGAGGTTGGGGCTCTAAGAACCTGGGGTTGTGTGAGCACCAACATAAAAATGTTCTGCACGCAGTGATGGGAGTAAATGTAGCAGGTCCCTAGGTGCACATCCCGGCTCCTTTGGGAAATAAAGGCATTAATGGGCTTGTTAAAGCTCCAGATGCTAAAGTATGGCTCTGAAACTTTCACAGAGGAACAAATCTTGCTGAAATTTTTATTTCTACCTGCTTCACAGTTTAATACGAAACTCAGCATTTGCATTAGGGTATTCTTGATAGGCTGAAAGCAACCACAGCTGACTTTCCCTCTCTCTTGCAGGAGGTGTGAGGAGCAAATGATCAGGGTCACACCAGTTCCAGGAGACTGCTGTAGAGCGGAGAAGGCACTTGAGGGGTGGTGGAAGCCTTGAGGCAGCTTTGCAGCTCAGTATTGATCCCACAAGGTTTGTCACTGCCATCTCTGTCCTCCTACTTGGAGCTATTCAGGCCTACCCACACACCGTCGGCTACAGTTAGATATGTATGCCAGGCACGACAAACAGACAGGATTTATCACACTGTGTGAGAAACAGATTTTGTGTACTCTCTTCAAGTGAATGAATTCCTGCAGGCACAATAAGCCAAGTAATACCGTAGTTTGATGTAAATAAATAAAATGTCCCTCACAGAGCGATAGAGATGGGGGCTAATTTTATATAGCGAATTTCATAAGCTTCAGTGAACTGGGTCTGGATGTGCAGATGTGCAGCGTGGCACAGATCAGGAAAGAAAAGCTGAATTTCTGATGTTTTTCATAAAGTCATGGTCGTCCAAGTTTTCAGTTTTAGACCTACCTCCAAATGCAGTTGAGTGTCTGCAGAGCAGCCGAGGAGGATGGAAGTTGCAGGATTTTGTCACTTTGAGAAACCAGGCCGGGTAAGAAAAATCAATGACATCTTTTTTGTTTAATGCCATCTTCTTGGAATCATTTAAGAGAACAAATTTAGACTTACTCATTTCATAAGTCATATTGAATATGTCAAAAGAAAGGAATCCAGTTGTTTCTATAACTTCCCTACTTTTGGAGTGAGATATTTAAAGCAGATTCTTAAACTCTGAAGGACCCAAAAAATTAAGTATTGTTGGGAGATAAATGAATAATTTAGGCCTAAGCTCCAAATCTACTGTGTTTTATTGTCTGAAGTGAACTCAAATCTGATGCAGAAGCAAAGACAAGGCTTTTTAACACCGGTTTAAAAGTGTCAAGCTCTTGCACCTCGTTTCTAGAATGAGATGAGAGGCAGAATCTTGGCAAGTAGCAGAAAAAATATGGGCAAGAAAAAGTCTGTCCTGCTGCAAAATGATCTGCAGCAAGAAGACACGGAGGACAAGAAGCTACTTCTTTTCATTTATTACTTATTCAATAGCAAGAATTAAAGAAAAAATGCTGAAAACATCCAGTGTTAGAAATGAATTGAGTGAATGCTAGAAATAATAAATTGAATCATGAGTTTCTGTAATGAAAAACTATATGGCATTCAGTTGGAAGGGCAAACTTTGCACAGCAAGTTGTCCTAGCCATGTGAAGAGAGGTACCTGATATGGTAGTCTTCCAAATGCTTTAAATGAGGGGAAAAAAAAAAATCTTTCTTGCAGATGTTCTGTTTTTCTTCTGGCAAAGAAATTCTGCAATGAGAAACCTTAACATTGGTTAAAACATTCTCTTTCCAACGATTTAGAGAGGCTGTCGCAGAAGTATTTTTTTCTGTGGATTATAAGTATCCTGGAGTTTGTGCAATCCAAGAGCTAACAGACCTCAATTTGTAGATTAAAGCCCATTTCAAAGTGAAAGCTATGGTGATGTGCAGTAGGAACAGGAGAACAGGATAATAATGAAAAAGACAGGTGTGATGGACCCACAAAAGTTCTTATTCTCATTGAGAACAAACACTGTGTCAGCTTTAGATTATTATTTTTTTTTAATGATGATCATACACCACAAAATAAATTGTTGCAGTCTGGTTGAAAGGAGACTGAACAAAAGTGACTTTGAGTAGACCTGGACGTAATGGGAACAAATTGCCTGTGTGTAATGTAGAAAATGATACCTATGGATACAGTCTGTGGCGTCATTTTTATTGCTGTCCCTTAAATTAGTGATGTTATTGAAGTGGGAAGTGTCTGTTATTGTTTTCTATACTGGTAACATGATTTTATTTTCTCTAATTTGCTCTCCATGCACAAGCTCATCTCATCCAGAAAATAGGAAGGACCTGATGTTTTTAGAATCTGAGGGATTGCAAACGTACAGAAATAAAAACAGTAAACATGCCTTGACCTTTGGCAACATGAAATATTTTATTTTTCCCTTATTTATGTGATTTTCAAAAGAGAGCAAGGATTTACAAGAGGTTCCTGAAGCTGCTAGGTAGAGAAATGAATTGAGTGAATTTTAAACACTAACTTTCTAAAATACAAAGTGCTAATAAGGTGAAAAGACAACAGAGAAGGAAAGAGAAACAAAACAGAAGCACAAAGAGATGAAGTGGTTGCCCTAAAAGCTGGAGGGGAAAAAAACAACAAACCAAAACTAAAGCTTTCAAGCAGAATTGCCATTTTGGTGAGCAGAAGAGGAATGTCTTGGTATGTTGTACAAATATAAATGCTTCTAAAATGTGAAAAACCAAAACAAATGAAACAATATAACATGTTGAGATAACTTTTTATTTATTTAGTGAGATACCTGTTTATTTATTTAGATATTTAAAGTGAATCACAGAAGGAAAAGACAGGGAAGAGAATCCTTAATTCTCTGCGTAGGGAATTATTAAAGGAATTATGCTGATAGTGAAGGGGCTACTTAATGGATCATAAAATTATCAGTTAAAAATATTTTTAAAAAATCTAAGAGTTTGTTTCATATCAGTAGAAAATTGGTCAGATTTCTTCCTCCTTTGTATTCTGTTATTAAGTAGAAATTCTTTATTTTCTTGTGTTCCAGGGTAAATAGTGTTGTATACAGCTAATTAACTTTGAATGAAAAAACTCATCTGTAGAAACACCCTTACTATTTAGTGATTTAAGAACAGCTCTTCTGTGAATTTAGCATCTTATTTGCTAATACTGGGATATAGCATTAAAAGATGTGAAACTGAAATGGCTTTCCATATCAAAATCTAATCATTTTTTGTGCCTGGAAGGGGCGTGTTCTGTCAAAGATTCATCTTCTGCAACTGTAGAAAAAATGTTTTGCTGAAGTTCAAGACATCTTGGAAGGATCAAATGGCATTACTGCTAGAGGCAGAGGAACCATATGCTTTAGATCCACTTCCATTAATTCTCAGTCTGCCCTACTTCTCACTTATTTTAGAAAAAGCTTTAACTCCTACTGTGTTTTAAACCAGGCTGACTTCTTATTCGGGAGTTCATCTTCTTTGCTCTCCATTTCCTATCTTTTCCTCAAGCCTTTTTAACTTCCACTGGTTCCTTCTCAGGTGGATGGTTTACTTGACATGCATAGCAAGGTCTACTCTTCCAAGAGGAACATGTCCTCCTTACCATAAGTGTCTCTCCCTTCCCTTCAGGACCTCCATATCCTATGGGTGTTTGGGCATACTTTCACATCCACGTTTCAGGAAAGGAAGAAGAATTGCTACCGCTATAGGTAATTAAAGATTGCCGTTATCTAATACCTTCCTATCTTATAATCACAGCCCAGGAAGACATGTTCTGCAATGAAAATTTTCCAGAAGTGAATAAAGACTGCTTGGTAGGGAGTGAAGGAATACAAGCATGTTGCAGACCTGTTGAACAAACAAATCCTTTTACATTTGCATAAATGCAAAGAGAACCTCCATGCCCGTTCTAATGGACAGTTGTTTTTTGGCATGTATTCCTCTGGTCTGGAATAGTACTTCCATGTTGTACAAGCTTAAGATGTTCTCTCCTACATTTTTATTGCAAGGGAAGCCGAGGTAGCCTGAAGCTCATATAGATGATATAGGTGACAGGTTTACTTAACATTGCTGATATAAAAATCCATTCAGCAGTTTCAGGATCACAGTTTATTAACCTTCCGTTAGGCATGCTGAGAAGGCGCAGTGCAATATGCCATCCATTTCAAATGAATCGAGTTGAATCCATAATTATTTGAAGCGGGAAAGCCATTGCTTATCAGAAGGTAATTTTTCATGAGAAATTGTTTATGATTCTATCAGTAGCCAGGAGTTGAGAAATAATTATTTAAAACTACGTTATTAGGCCACATACATCTTCAGTGTAATTTTGCTATACCAATGGAAGTATACCCGAAACACATTTGGCTAAAATGTTCAGTATTTCAATATAACTGCAGAAAAAGGGTCGTTGTGCACAGTTTTAAAATAAATACTTTTAAAGAAGTATTTTGCTTAGGTTCTGTGTCGTCTTCTAAATTGGACCCTTGAGTTAGGAGTCTAGGTTGTTTATAATGAAGGTTTGAGCTCTGGATTGAGAGCCTCTGGAACCTTATTGACCATATTAATTAAACTATTGAAATTAGTTTGTTTGAAAGCCTCCTCCATCCCTCTACTTATTTTTCCTTTCCTGCTATTGCCTAATAGCACCTTTATCTTCCTTAAGCCATTGTTCTTTCCCCTTGCCCTTAGTATAATTCACCTATTTTACCAACGCTCCTTCCTTTATAACCTTTTTAAATAAAAGCAGGTAAAGACTATAGGGATTAAATCTTTTTAATGCACATCTTTCAATATTTAATGAGTTCACTGAAGGGCAAGTTGTTCTGGCCCCTTGAGTTAGTAGAGCATTAAAAATTTGTGGGCAGAAAAAAGAATAAAAGAATGCAGTGTTTAAAACCAATTAGTAAGGCATAAATTCTATTGGCATCTGTCAAACAGCTATTCCCTTTTTGATACCTTCAGAGGTAATAGTTGTTTTCAGACAAGGTGGTAACTGTTTGAGGAGATAAATACTTATGTCTGCTGGGAGTGTTGCTATTGATGCCATTGCAAGCTGGCTGTAACAAAGGCTTCCTCCCAAGCTGAGAACAGAGAAAACAAATAATTTTAAGACAAAAGAATGACCAGGGCATCATAGTGTTAAAATAACCTTAGTTTGTGCTATTTCTTTAAAAAAGGATACACTGCTAAAAAAAAAAGTTTAAGTATCGAATACAAAAATAATTACGTAATTTTTTTTATCAGAAGATGAAGGGAAAATGAAAAATGTAGTGAACAGGAGGTGGCAATGAATTCTCAAGATTAAAAGTGTCATAGAAGAGCAGCTGCAGTTTGTTGGAAGTTCATATGGGTGCTATTGGTTAGGATCAGCAATACAGAATTAGAATAACTCAGTCCTGGATCTGTGGGAGGTATTATGGACCAAATTCTCATTGAAATTCGGTTGGAGATGGATATGTAAACTCTTTTAAAACACACTTTTTCAGTCTTGGTATCAAAGCGGTGCATTTTTTTTTTCCCTCTTGTGATGAAAAAAAACCTAGCTATTAAAATTATTGTTATTATTAAAGTAAACATTTAGAAAGAGGTTGTAAATAGGGACTTCTAGGGGCTATGGCAAGTTATTCCAGCTGTGGAAATACTGCTTCTATTAACTTCAAGTGATTACTATCACTGCGCAAAACAGCAATCCAAAGTGACTGGGATTTCTAAAGGCTGTGCTCACTTCTCTTTCAGCTCTGTCGAGGAAATATTTTTGAATTGGAGAGAAATAGGGCTTACATGAATGACAAGACATGAAATGGGACCACGTCAGGTAGGCATTAAGAGAAACTATATTCTCTGAGTATGAGATATTTTGTTACCATTAACATTAAGATGAGCAACTTTGACAGTTTATGAGAAACGGTCTTTTCTGAGGGCAAAAGAAGGAATACTGACGTTGGGAATGTCCAGTCTTTACGAGCATTTCTGTTAAGCCGATCTCAAACTAGTACTCAAAAATAAACAGCTAACGGGACGATACATACAATGCGTGTGTAATAGTGGGATCAGCACATCTGGTGATGCAGTATCTGAGCAGAAGTCCATTACCGAGCACCTGCCTTGGCTTTCTGTGCTTGTGGGGCATCTCCACTCCCCGTAGTGATGATGCTGCTGGCTGCAGGTCAGGAGCTTCACCATCCTGCCTACCAGCAAGCAGTGGTCTTGCTACCCAGGTAGCAAACTATGCTCTAATACATGTTTGCAGCTTGCATTGCCAAGGTGGAAGGAGTAAAGAATTTTAGTGCACTTTATATTACCGCTATCCTCATCTATTTACGATAAGGACTTTGAAACATGAGCGGGGATGGCTGAGTCAGTTGCTTCCAAATAGAAACTGTTCTTTTTTTTTTTTTTTACTGAATGCATAAACCTTTCCAAAAGCCTGAAGCCTTTGCCTTGTTTCTCTATTACTCTCACTGTGAGCAAGCACCAGATGAGGAGTGGAAATGCTGCAGTGAGAAGACAGGGCAGCGAAACGTTCAGGCTGTATTAATACTGGGGAATAACAATGACAGCAGAAATCAGAGACCAGAAAGTCCCATCCCCAAACGGAGCTGCCTGGCTCTGTCGTGCAGTTTAAAAGAGAAAAATGACCCAAGGGCTCAATTCTGCAGTGATGCCTTATTCAATAATAGCAAGAGATGATTCCAGCAGCTTTACTAATAGACACCAGCAGGAGTGGCCATGCCTTGCTGGTAGCCCCAAGTGACCTACCTCTTGCAGTCAGGGAAAAGCAGCATCTTCCTCTGAGAAGGGAGATGGGATTTTGTTAAAGGAGAGAGCTACTCTCAGCTTAACAGGTTAAAATAATTGTTAAGCTTTTGCCTTTTAAACCAGTTTGAGAAAATTAGTCAGCTCCACAGGAAAAATGAAATAGAAAAGGCGACGTCACAAAAGATGGGCATTTAATTAAATGATTAAGGCCAGCAGTGTTATTCAAGATTAATATCATAAAAAACGGAATTCAGTCTGTAATGAACTGTAAATTCTAACCATAATAATTTCAATTGAGTTATTGTTTCTAATCAACCTTAACGATGACTTTATTTAGAAAATGGACGGAAAAGAGGAATGCACTTTAATTGTAAGCAAGCTGATTTATTTGATCATCCCAGTGCTTTTAATTTTATTTCCCTTGCCAAGTGTTTTCTCATTGGAACTATGCAAAAATGTGAATTTTTGTGGCACTTCATTGCTGAAAAGGAGAAAAATAAGTGGGTTAAGTGTACTGTCCTAACTGAAACCAAACACAGTGATAAATTTTCTGGTTGGATAGACACTACCTTTTTTTTTTAAGGATTTATAAATGTTTAGGTTATCTTAAAGTAAAAAGTAAACTTTTCATAATGTTGGTACTATTTGTGTTTTAGGTATTTTTTGCCTTTTTTTTTAGCAGCTGAAATGCTTTGATTAAAGCAGTGTGAATTTGCTCTAATTTCTTATCATTGTGAATATACCTTACTAGTGAGTTTACTTTTTTCCTGGTATTTTTTTAATATCAATTAAAGACCTATTGCATGGAATGTTAACAGAAAATTCAAACTCTCTGTTACCAGAGGGGTTGAATATCCTCAGTAACACTGCAAAGCTAGTTTGAAAGAGATCTTTTCAGCTGGCAAAGGAGGCTGGAAATCCCTAAACACCATCTGTGCGTGTGTGTGCCTGACTGATGGAGCCAAACAAAGAAATCAATAGAGTTAACCTGAGATGTCAGTTTAGCTCGGTGCATTCCAGGTTCTCAATAGAAATACAGCAGAGTGTGGTCTATCCTGGCCTAAACCTGCAAGCCATGCCCTCCCAGTGTGGAAAAGATGAGGAGCACCTTGAAAAGCTCAGCAGGAAAGTATGTGGGAGTACCAGGAAGGGTTGAGAGAAACAGCATGTAGCAGAAGTAAGAGAGGACAGAAGGATAAAACTGTCATTACACCTTCCTTCAGTCACCAGTGCTGCTTCCTTGGGTCCCTGCTGTTGCATGACACAGCCAACTATTGCTTTAAGGCAGGGATTTCACAGGTAACAAGAGTTTCTAGGCATGAAAAGAAATGCCCAAGAAATGGGGATAGTGTATTTTCTGCCCAAATACAGGGTTGGAATAAAGCTGTGGCAGAGATGAAAGGAGAACATGTCTGTCTTACCGTTGGCCAACACTTTCAACAGATGCTCTAGCAACAGAATATGTAGAAGATTGTATAGAAAGAGGAGTTTCTGAGACATTTTTGCACTGAAGTGGGATTCGGAAAGTTAGTGAGAAAATAAAATTAGACGACACTGATGGGCTGTTATATAGGTGGGAATCTATCAATCTACCAGCATTGACCCAGTAAATGCTGCGTGTTAAGGACTACCAATTATAAACGATGAGTGCTTACATTAGTGACTGCCAAATATATGTCTAGGAGTTAAGGTATAGCTGAATTTTGAAGGGGGAGATGATGGCAACCTTATGTAGATTAATTAAAATTCTATTCTGCAAGGAGTTAAACTGATTTAAATGGCATTTAATCTCCAGAGCACATGGAAGGTATAGTTTCCTTTATGCTAGTATGGCTATTTTATATCATGACTCTGTAAAGCAATAATTTAATTGAAGTATAGATAAAATTGCAGTCTACTTCATGTTAAATTAAGTGCTATTTATTGGCATTAGATTAATCTGAACATTACTATGCTTAATAGGAAGTGTTAGTGCTCATGTCAGTGCAACTATATTGTTTCAAATTAAAAGATTAGATTACGTTAGATTATACCTTTCAAGATTCTGCTTTAAAATAAGGAAAAAAAGACTTTTGCTCCTGCTCTTGTGTCTAATCTTGGAGGCTGTTAATTGTTTTTTTAATATGCTTTACTTAATAATTTATTAAATATCCTGCTAGCATGCTGATGGGAATAAGGTTAGCTCCAGTTCTATCCAGATTCTTACAGAAAATCAAATATAAGCTTTGCCTGCTTGTTTTATGAAGGTGATGAATTTGTTGTAAACAACATATTACTTTTAAAAGCACCACACTGGATGTATCTTCTGTTTCCAGCCTGGCGTGGCTTGTTGTAGCGGATGAAATGGTCGTTTGAGCTGAAGAAGAGCACATTTCTTCTGCCAAGGTCAATGTCTGGAGCACAGAGGCATTTCTGGGTATAGACAGAGACATTAGATTTTGACCACCATCTTCCTGAAGTTACCTGCTGCTGAATTCTCTCAGTGAAAGAGGGCAAATCTATCACAGGATCAGGTTATTGGTATATGAGAAGGACACGGGGTTGGTTCCTTCTCTTTAAAGGCTGTGGTAGTGTTGAGGCATCTCTATTTATCTCTAGCGTTGCCTGGCTTTCATAAATATGAGTATGTAATCTAAGCCAAAAAAAAAGTTGAATTTTACTTTATTATTTGACAGTTAAGCCTGCAAAAACTTGAGTCTGGAAACATTAAACTCACTCATCCTTCAATGCAGTGAGTTCAATTTTCCTGTCAAACTGAAACAATTATTTTCCTTGGAGAGTCAAACATCTTTTCTTTTTTTTTTTTTCTCCCTCCCCTTGACTTTCAGTTGGAAAAAAAAACGCAAGATGCTGTTCTCCTGTGATTTTTGGGAAAATGCATTAATGCCAATTAAACTGTAATTTTAACTCACAGCTGTCTTTCAATGCCACTGAAATGGGTAATATAAAAAACACTCCATGGAGTTTCATTGGCTTGAAATTTTGAATTGTGCATAGAACCTGTTTATTTTACTCTTCATAGCTTGTCTACATGCTGTGTTTACTTGAATATGAGTTAAATGTAAATGGCATCAATCTTTGCTTTTTTCCAAGCCCTTTGCAAACAAAATTATACAATGCTTCACAATGTCGCTAGAGAGACTTTCAGGACAATTTTAATCATGATTTTAGCCTTATGTTCTGGTTTATAAACAGCTTTTCCAAAATGCAAAAGAGATATATATATACACATATGTAAATGTCACATTTAGCAGCAGATTGTGTGCATTGGCTGGGCCAGACACATATTTAACATTTATCTCTTGGCTTGAATCCAAGAGCGCACTTAAGTTACTCATGTGCTTATGACTGAGTAAGTATTTAGTGGATTGGAGTCTAGAAAGGGAAGACTTTTTTTTTTCCCCAGTCCTAAACTTGCAATGATTGCCTAGTTTTTATGTCTCTGAAAGTTGTGTCATGAAATGCTATTTACCTTGTAAATCCCCTTTTTTTTTTTCTTTTCTTCTAATGGAGTGGGACAGAGGGTGGTAAAAAAAAACTTATTCCATCCCTCTGTATGCAGCCATTAGAAAGCTTTGGGTTGCAAGAGGATTTCTGAAGAAGTGGTTTCTCAGCATGTTAAGTGTATTTTAATTTTAAATGAGCAAAATAAACCCTAGGAACAATTAGTAATCCCCTAGCTCTCACCTCTTTCTCCTTCTGCAGCTTGTTTTCTCTATACACACAGTGCTATTTTCACCTTTTTTCTCCAAGTTTATCAAACAATATAGGCATATTTTAATCTCTCAAAGGGATGGGAGAAAATGTAAAGGCTGGAGCTAACCATGTACCCTGCTATATGAAATCCCATGTCATACCTTGCTCTTTCTACAATATTGTTTCCTTTTTCTACATTTGCACTTTCTTTTCAGGTGGCCAAGTTTTGAGACAGAGACATCTATGCCTGGTGTCTTCTCAGAGGGCTACCAGGGTTGAAATGATCCCCAAACATCTTTGCTTACCAACAGGAATAAATTCTAAATGTTATGTCAATGTGTGAGAACAAGATGCAAAGTTAAAGGAACTATTGGCAGATTACAGGAGTTCAACAAAACAGAAATAAATGGGAGTCATTGGTGGGCATCTTGCACTAACTGTTCTCGGTTGAAGAGGGACAGAGTTTTCAGAGGGACTTTTCTTCAGGGTGTCTTTGGCTTGAAGGGCTGGTGATCAGCTGAGATCCCTTCTACAGAGGGTCCTTTTGCCCCCTGGGTGAGAGTGTCTCAGTAACAGGGCCTGCCATTTCTCTTTTTGGTGAAAGTAAATTAGGTATATGTGGATGAAATCTAGAATTCCTCCCCATTTCTGTAACCATGCTGATGGTTTCCATGGCAACATGCCTAGAGTTTGGAAGGAGTCACACTGCCTGCAGGAAGGAGAAGGCAGAAAGGTGATGGGGCTCGTTAGCATGAACATGGCTGCAATGCTAGCAGGAGCCTCAGCACGTCTTTTTTTAAAATTACATGCATATTTTCTTTTTATTTTTTTACTGTCGTAGTCACCTCTGTTACCTGAAATACTTCTCCCCTTAGGTTTTTAATTGTCCCCTTTTCCCTCTAGTCTGCAGTGCATGAAGACTTCTCACCCCCCTTTCATTGTTGCCCAGGTTCAGGGAGCTGCCACTCCACCGGCACCAGGTCTCAGGATGTCCTGGTGCTCCTTCCTCTGCTCTTCCTGAACAAGCTCTGAGTGCTCTCAAGAGGTGGCACTCCAGCCAACAGGATGTCTGAACGATTTAAGCGACTGCTGACACCAATGCACCAATGTTTGGAGATTTGACTGTACTTAATGGTAGTTGTCTCCTTTGTCAAAAAGTCAGGTCAAGAGACGAGTGGATGAACAGCAGAGGGGAGGTGCAAGGTGCTCTGGAGTGCAAGTCCAGCGGGTGAGGTTTGAGAAGAACTGTGAATGCACACAGAAAACAGTACGATTTTAATTCTGCTGTCTACCTTTATCCATACTGATGAGTCACTGAAGGAAAAATGCCTTTCAAAGGCAGGAATTCAAAAACATAGCCCCTTAAAGAAGAGGAGGCAATGCTGCTAGGAGCAACTAGGTAACTCCTTCCTCCACTCTAGTCTCCACCCTTGCTAAGGAAAAAGAACCAATTCCAAACAGTGATCACTTGGCATTTCTGATACGCCTTTCCTCTCTCTATAGATTTTGCTTCTGAGGGCTTTTTTTCTCCTCTTACTCACACTAGCTGGGTTTCAGTGCTACCCATTTTGATCTTAGACCTGATGGACTTTATTTCTAGATTTTAAGTGTAAACTAACAACCTACTGAAGCTTTCAAAAAGGGTACTTTTCTAACTGGGAAAACCAAACTAGAGAAAACAGAAAGTCCTTGCTGGAGGTAATTGAGAATTTCCAGGTTTCTTTTTGTGATGGAGAAAGAGTTCATGATCATCATGAGGTTACAAATGACCTAGTACTTTTTTAAAATAGAGAAACTGTCTAACAAATTCACTCTTGGAAATGGAAGTAAATATACCTGCATGGAGAGATTGTTTTACATTTATGCTATTCAAGATGTTGCAAAGGACTCAGGTAGGATTGTGAGGTGAAGACTCTAAAAGGTAGCACAGCAGTTCAAGAGAATAATTGGTTTTCCTTTTAATTTTATTTTGATATTGAAATTGGATTGTGAAAATCCACCCTAAATTCTAGAGGGTTAGAATTTGAAGTGAGAGTGCAAACAAATGTAGGGGCAGTAGGGGTGTATCGCTTTCAAAGAAGTAAAATCTTATAAAAATAAAAACAGAAGGAGTACAATTACTTACAGATACTTCAGGTAAGGAATTACTCATAAATCCATCTAATTCAAATCAATGGAGTGAATATGGAATTCTGTTTTATTAAGATTAAAAAAGATATTAGAAGTTTATTTGAAATCTGTACTCTTACAAATAGATGCAGTAGAAACACTCCTGAAGATATTTCAACTAATCTTCCTGATCTTCTGGTGACTCATATTCATCCGTGGTAAGACAACTTTTGAATTCAATTGCTGAAGTCAGTTCATGAATATTTCAGACCAAGCCAAATATCAGTTGCCTTTCAAAACACATAATCTTTCTTTTTCCTTTTTAGGATTTGGCCTTGTGAGCTTTAAAGAGTGCAGGTTTGATTCACAGCAGAAAAATCACTGCTCAGTGGGTTAGGAGTCCACACGTGACCCAGGACAGTGCTGGCAGTCTAGAGGAGATCTGTCTTGAGACAACGCACCTTGTTGGCTGACCCCGAATGACTGTCCCTGTCAGAAATTTTTCAGAGGTACAATTAATTCTTTTAGCCTCGCACTTAAATAAACATTGCTTTATCGAGCTGTTTTGTTCCATAAGGAACCATGTTCCCAGCCACTGGAATGAGAGGTGCAAAGCTTTTCCCAGAGAGATTGTTCCTTCATTAATGCAATCAAGACAGCTAAAGCCTCCCCTGAATTGTCAGCTTCCATGCTGCATTAAAAGTCTTATTTCCATATCTTAATTCTATTGACACTTGTTCCCTTTCTATCCCTGTAACAACCAGGTGAAAAATACTACAGCTTTATAAACTTTGGGCCGCTTGGTAGTTTTTCTCTTTGCTTAGTGACTGAAAGCTTAAGATAACTTTCTGCCTTTCAGCTGCACTCGATAATGTGATGGGTTCTTAATTACAGTGAAGTGTCAGACAATCTAGCTTACACAAATTGACATTAATTTAAACACTACAGTGTTATTAAAACAAAGCAGTTGAATCAATCTGGACCTGGTGGGGTTTCTGTTTGCTGTCTTGTCAGTTTGCTGAAACGCTTGGGCTTCCAATAATCCAGTTTGAGGTTGATGTTGTTGGTATTTTTTTAATTGACAAGGTTTGAAAAGGAAAAATAAATTCTTATCTCTCTCCCCCCCATATTTTTCCTGGAGCTGTGATCTCCCCCAACTGCTGCCTGCGGTCCATGCCCAAAGGTGGTTTTCTGTTACTGCATGAGGAAGGAGCCTTTCAGACAAGATGCTCTGCAGAACTAGAGGAACCCTTCAGACCACTCCTGGGTGTGCTTCTTTTGAGGGACATCACTCTTCTACATCTACCTTTTGGTGAGTCTGAGCTTTCTGGTTTGGGACAAGCTCTTGTGACTAGAAATTAGTGGGACAGGTAAAACTGTGTCCATTTAAGACAGTGATGAAACTCCCAGCAACTTGCAAAGACACTGACATGCTTTTTAAATTTTTACCGCGGCGGCACTTTACATATTCTGCAGAGCAACTGACAACAGGAGACTTTTTTTCTACACTTTCCTCACCAATAGGAAAGTCTTCATGTGTATAGAAGTGGAGAAAGGAGGGAAAAAATGAGGCCGTTGGTGAGAGAGTAATTCTTAAGGCTTGACAGAAACTTTTGGGAAGCAAATGAAGTGCTGAAGCTGGCAGAGAGAGTCTCACAGGATAGGTGTCCAAGTGAGATGGAAGAGAACAGCAGCATCCTGAAGCTAGGACGTGGGTAAGACTTCTCAGCGTGCATTTGCCTTTGTTCTGAAGTGTAAATCCCGCTCCCTTACCTGATTCCACAAATAGAGCTGTGCTTCCAGCCACCACCCCTGCTAATTATTGCCATCAGACTAAAAGCTCCCTTTGGTGCCTTTGTTCTTGTTTGCCAATATTTGTTGCCTGATAAAGAACAAGCTGATAATTTGCTTTCAGGATATTTTTAAAACTTGTGGGTTAGAAACTCGTATAAAATGGAGTCTTCCCCTTATGAAAATACAGCCAAACATATGCCTGGGATCTAAATACCTGACAACATTTGTGTGTGGAAGCGGGAGGAACAGAATTGTCACTGTACTTCAGAAAACCCAAAATGACATTCACATTTGTTCCTTCTGGGCACCAAGGCTCCAGCTGTCTCTTGATCACCTCCATTGGCTTCTTCACTCTCTCCCACCCTCCACATCACTGGGCTCCATCTCTCAGTGCTGCTTGTTGTTGCTTTGGCAGCGCAGTCCTTGCTCAGTAGCGTTATTTCTGGTAGACTGCTAGAGAATGGTTTTCTCTGTGGGTATATTACAATGTTGTGCTGTGGGCTGCTTCATTTATTGTCTTGGTGATTCTTCTGTAATTAATGGGGTGAGACTATCTGAGATTGAACTTCACACCATTTCAATTCCGATTAGTGCTGAACATTAGAGAGATGAAGCAGCACCCTGTATGTGTACGCATAAAATTTTCCTCTGCTTATGCTGTTATTTCTGCATCATTATAGCTCTTCGTTAGAACTATACCCAGCAACAGAAATAAGTGTCATCTTTTGGATGAATTAATCCTCATGCAAACTGACCTTTGTCTTTTCAGGCAGGATTTTTTGACCCTGCCTGAAGAAGTATCATCAAAAATAGACGTCTATTTTACAGGCAGAAGTAGCCCTCTAGCTCTAGTAGTGACAATAAACAGGACTTTGAATGATGATCAGGTCTGTGGAAGGCAGAGAGACACCAGAATAATTCTGAAATATGGAACAACAGAGACTGTGAAATAGAAGATGTCACTCGACAAGAGCTCGTAGATGTGAAAATCAGTTGCTAAAAAGTTACAGGTCAATGTAATAGATCTTAAAACTTGATTTTTGAGCTACTGGCAAAACTCCTACAAAAGTAGATGCCATTTCCATTTAAAATAAGGGCATTATTTTGCAGATCTGTTTTGTGTTTGGTTAATCTCTTCTCTTTCGTTGAGCTAATGTGTTATTATGGGACTATTGATTGGACTACTGGCCTAATATAGACCTGCATAACTATAGGATGATATACTTGGATGAAACTAAATATATATAAAGCCTGTATCCTAGAAAACATTAGGAACTAGTAAAACATCAATAGTATTTACTTTGAACAAAGCATCATTAGTTTTTTCCCTAAAGGAAAACTGTTTCTGGCACCCAGCTGCTTGGATAAAATGCTGTGTCTTGGAAACTTCAATGAGAAAATAGCTCCTCTTGAGAGTGAACATCCTGACACAAATGGTGAGTAATCTACTTGTAACAGCCATAATGTGACCTGAAATGCCTTTCTGGCAGTGCAAAGACTATTTTTCCTACTCAGAGTGTTTGAACACTAAATGACTTTTACTTCAGGAGAGTACGGTCAAAGACCTTTTCATCCTCAGCTCAGCTAAAGCAGCTTGCCAGAATCTGGTCAGATCACTGCATTTTCAGTCAGGCAGAATTCCCTCCTGAGGAGCTAGTTGGCAGAGGGTGGCCAAAACAAGCTCAAAATTTGGACATACCTCGATCAAAGCAAGTTAGCAGTCCTTTTTATCTATTTATTCCCACTTTGCCGACACTGAACGATAGTTCTTCTTTGAAATATACTTCACAATGGTAATAATTTTACAGTATATGCTGCATTAGATTTTTGGCATGCATATCTCCCTTCTCACCTCATTGATTTTTTGAGTAGGTATCTTTCGTAACGGGGGTAAGAAAAATCGCCTGTTTGATCGTGTTCTCAAAAGTATTCTTTGTGTTAAATACCGTTTAACACAACACAAATACTGTTCTAACTCTTGCTCATCTTTTCCCAGAAAAATTAATCTGTCCCTGCAATGTTTCATTGTTGTCCTCGTTACTGCTTCAGCCGCGCTGCTCAGAGCTGTTGCTGCCTGTCATGCTTGTGTTAGTGATGATGTATTGGCAAACAATCCATAAGTTGTGAGATGCTATGTGGCTCTTTTATCTCTGCTGCTATGTGGGCAAATAGGAAGAAAAAATAAAACTGCTTTAAAAAAGTCCTTGGCAGAGACAATTGGAAATACATTGTCAAAATAATTTCCTCATAAGCACAGATTTGTTAAGAATGGGTTTCTCCCCTCAGAGGTGCCAGCTGCAGTGAGAGCAAGGGAGGTCTTGGGTCCACGTTAAGCTCTGGTTAGGTTGGGAAGGATCCATTGGTACCCGAGGAAATCGTGAGTTTTGTAGCAGATCAACATGGACCTTGGTGGGGAGGACACTCAGGCAGGCTCTTTGTAAGCACATCCCTGCTGCAGCTTTAAACTGGTACAGAGGTTGGGGCGGGCAGCCTTTGGACAGAGAACCAAATGAGCCTGGAAAGAGTACCCCAGCTGCACGTCCGCTTCCTTGCACGTGGACTTTTTAAACAAAGCGTTGTTTATTCACTCAAAGGTACAAAGCAAACATGAAATGATAAAACCAAGTACCCCTATTTGGGGTTTTCTCCTTGCTTCTTGCCTGTGCTCATCACCCTTCCTCAGCAAATGCTCCCCATTCCTCTGAAGACTTGATTTTTTTTCTCCTGATCTGAAGCTTAGTGCTGTAAAGAACAATCATTCTTACTCTGGCTGAGGTGAAGTAGCTGCTTCTAGATAAATGCTCCCAAGGTTTGCACTTGTGATTTCAAAGTTCTGGGTTGTTTTTTTTTCTTTCCAAGCTACATTTAGTTTTAAAGGATAGAATATACTGAGCAGGGCTCATTTAACTTCTACAGGACCAGTGTGCACTCAAAAGTTTTCGTAAAACTTACTTTGTTCACAGAACTATTACATAACAAGTTTTACAATTTCTTGGCTATTCTTTTCTCAGCTGAAAGCTTTTATGAGCTGTGTAGACCTTCACTGATGACCTCAGTGATTTTCTGAATCACGGAGGGTTGTTTTTTGTTTTAAATCACTTCATATACTTCTTGCTGAATATAAAAAGTGCATATAAACAGTTCCTGGAAATTTATTCCCTTGCAAAGCAAATAGCAAAGATCTAGAAAAATCCTCACTTTGGAAAACTTACTGACTTGTTACGAAACAAAGGAATAAATCATCTTCGATGAAGCAGTATTTAAAATGAGAGGGAAGAAAATGAAAAGCTCACCCCTTATTAAAAAGTCTATAATTGTACTTCCAGCACTTGGTAATTACACAGCGCATAAATTGCTCTGGCATCTGCAATTACTTTTAATTTTTGTTAGCAGAGTTCTAAATATATAAAATTCATTGTAGTTTTCTACTTACCAGATTATAGCTACAGTTTTGCATACATAATATGCAATACAAACACAAAACCTGACAATCAGATTTTTTTGTTTAAAAACAATAGTAACTGTGGTGTATTAATGAAATATATTCTGGATAAATTTTCTGCTATAAAGTGAATAAAAATGCAGTACAAGCTCTGCAATTTAACTTTGGAACAATTGAATTTGCTGTAGTGTGACCAGTGTTGGAAGTACTGTTGGACCCATTCATTGCAATAAAGTTGGTGGAAAAGTGCAAATTTTATATAAAAGTTGGGTGATGTTTATTAAATGATTTTAGTTGGCTGATTCCTTATACAGATTAGTATTATAATGTTTAGTGCTTATCCACTTTGCTTTTTTTTTGTTCCTAGGATTTTTTTCTCTGAAGTTTTGTGTAAAAAAAACCAAAACGGTTAAATCTAATTTCCTCATCTAATGTTATAAATTGCTTCATTTATTTAAGTGATTAGTAGTTATTTTTTAAGGACGAGAAAGGTGAAAGTTGGTAGCACATTTATGCTTTTAGTAAATTATATAGAAACACTTCTCATTTTATTAGTCAAAAGTCTTTTACCAACATTTAATCATTCACGCAGATGTTAAGGTAATATAATATGCATTTTCAGCCTCATATATTTGCATGTATAGCATCTGGTGATTTTATCATTACATGTTAAGAAGGCTCATAACCCTTGTCCAAGAATTGCAATGAGTCCCTTAGACTATCTGCAGCTTCCCCAGCATGGGAGCATCTGAGAACCATTCTTCTCCCCATTCCTGTCAACTTCGGCAAACTTTGGGTCAGGTTCTCTTTTAACCGTTTGTTGCAAGGTGTTTTTCTGGCTACAAACACACTTTAACAGTGAAGGAAACGGAGATTCTTCATTTATGCCATGTTTTATTTTTCCAACCTTGAAGAACTGGCATTTCTGCTGCCTGCCTTTGCTTTTCTTTGTGGCCCCAGACGTGGGCTTCTTAGTAGTAGATGGCAATTCCTAAAAGCTTTTGCAGGAGGTCAGAAATGGCAAACTCCCCTTGAAGAATCGGTGGGAGACGTTGTTGTGCAGGTAGTGTTTAGAGTCTCCTAAAAGTAGACCAAGGAGGAGCAGAACAGCTGACACTACAATAAAGAAAATGTTGCTTTCCTTGATCTCATTTTAGTGGCAGCATAAACTTGATTGTAGCAGTTCAGAGGACAAGAGGACGTTGGAGGGAATGCACAATGAAGTCAGACTGTCTGATGAGGAGATGGTAAAGTCTCTGAAAAGGTAGAAGAAATTAGTTTTGCAGAGCTTATAAAGAGAGACTGATGGGGTGTGGCTGATAGGGCAGAGATAAGGACACAAGGAAAAGAAGGTCCTGACCTATGTCCTCAATGAGCAATGTCTGGACCTGAGAAACAGCACCAGAACCTGGACTCCTCCACAGCAGTTTGCGAGATCTACCTTAACTGTAGTGTTGCTTATTTATAGCAGATGTGGAGTTAATTTAATGTCGCATGTAGGAACTGACAATAAAGTCACATCTTGGGTGACTAACGGCATCATATCACTCTATTTGTCTTTCAGGTGTTATGGATTCACCCTTGCTGTAGGGATTTTATACCCACCTCCTTTGAATCAGCTGGTGGATGAATGGAAAGCCTTGCCTCCGCTGACAGCTCTAAGTGGTGAGCAGGATGGGGCCCTGCTGACATGCAGCAGGTAAGGTCACCTGGCCACCTGTTGTAGCTCGCTAGAGAGCTTCTTCTCTTCTGTAATCTTCCTTCTGAATTTTCAGACCATCATTTGGAAAGAAATCTATGTTCATCCACCGTTTGGGAGATGATCAATCTTTGCAATTCCTATATTTGTTTTGCTTTTCCTACCCATGTCAGATAAGTATCAAAGCCTTAGAAGAAAGGAAGGATCGCCATACTCTTTTGAATCTTTTCTTCTTAATCCCACAGTGCTGCTTAGAAGACAGGGTTTGGGTGTGTTGGTTGTTTTGTTTTCAAATTAGTCAAGATATCCCCAAAAGACCACAGCTAGCTGCCTTCTCCCATTACATGAAACTCTCACATTTAGTTGTCCTGAGTTTCCATCACATGTTGCAGCACCAGAAATAAAAGATGATCTATCGCACTAGCTCTTGCTGGTACTTGGGTAACTTTAGCTTTTTGCAAAGAACAAACGTCAAGCTGTAAGGCCCATCAAATATGAAGACAATAGCTTCTATAGGTATCTAATATAAAGCACATGAAAGTTTTATATAGTATATTACTGCTATGTCACTATGCCAACCAGAAATTAGCCTTGTTATTTCTCCAGCTGAAGACTGGTTTTATAACAGGCTCAGTGACTGAGGCGTAAAAGCCCATGTGCATTATTTCAGCTTGAGTTTTAAGATGAACTTAATGCAGAAGTGAAATGTAGAGCTTGGAAAATGCGTGTCTCAGCTGAGGCATGCTGGGGAGCAGGCTCATGCTCCTCTCAGGCTTTCAGGAGACCAGCGTCCCCAGGAAAGCCAGACAGTGTCTGTCTCCTTTGGATTGCAATTCTCCTGTGCAGCTCTTAATTTTCTGTAGGTGGATAAATGTCCACCGCAACAACCTAGACTGGTTAGCATCTCAGCACTGCCGTAGTATCAGCAGTAAATAACAACAAGCAACCGACAGTTCCACTATGCCAGCATTGTTCTACTGGTTTGATTTAGTCTCCGTAGGCAAGGATGTAACGCAGAGGTAATATGCACCTCAGAGCTAGAGCTGAAGAATGCTTACTCATCAGGTGCCAGGTAGTGTAGCCTAGATTTCTCCCTTTAGAAAAGGGATCTGGTACCACACAGGCATGTTGTAGGACTTCCATCCAATAAGAAACACACATTACTGTATTTAAGGTGGCTATCGTCATATCTGAGCCGGTAATAATTCATAAAGACAGAATACATTGTTGGCTATTCTTATATTAAAATTATACTAACTGTATTTAAGATCGTTGTGCTACTTATAGCTCCCTAGAATTCTGCCTGAGTAGAAGCATATAGATGTTTTTCTTAATAAATACATTAAAAAAAAATTTCTTTAAAGAAAATACTTATTTTACTTTAAGTACCTGAGAGTTGAGAATCTCTTGTCTTACTGATCTTCCCAGTGTCTGAGCTGAGAACTTACATTTAGGAGCAAAAGGGAGTTTTAATCTAGGTATAAGCTAAACTACTACGATTGCAGCGGGCTTTGTTCAACCATTCAAACAATACTTGTTAAAAAGTACTCATCTCCAGACGTTGTAAATGTGTACGAATTCATGCCATTCTGTAGATACGTTACTATAAAAATCCCAGTATTGTCTTGTTTCCCCTGGCTGGTTTGTATTTGTTTTGGCTTATCCTATAACACAGTGTCCAAATTAGCTCTCGGCAGGATTTTTTCAGTCTTAGTTTAGGAAAACAGTGATGGCCTGTCAGTGAAGAACCAGTGCCATCTAGGGCTGAAAGCTGAAAGGAAATGTCTAAAGCACGAAACAGAGTCTAGGGACAGGAAAAATGAAAACAGTGGGAAGCACAGTACTGAGCCAACCAAATCCTTGCCCAGGGACAGCTTGGGCTCCACAGGGCTGCCCTGGCTTGGGGAATGGTGGGGAGGAAAGGTGGCCTCTGCCTGCTGATGCTGCCTTTGCTTTGTATCAGTGACACCTGCCCAGTGCTCCCCCAAACCAGCCCCTCCACAGGGCTACTTGACTGGGAGTGGGAATGTGCAGGAGGAGATGGGGCCTCCACTGCACCCAGACATCGTGCCTTTTGGTATATAAAAGTGCTATACAGTTGAAGAGGATGCTTATAAAGAAATAGAAAAACACCAAATAGCTTTGGGATCACACCTTTAGAAAATTCTGACCTAAACTCTGGTGTGTGTGTATATATATATGTTTGTTCTATTCCTTTCTTAAAATTATTTTAATATCCTATTTCTGTTTATCCTACTTTCAAGTAAACTTTGAGAAAAGTCACCTTACATAAAATACATATTCTCTGTCTGGCCTAACACCAGGAGAAAAAACAGGAGTTTAGACTCCTAAACCAGGAGTTTCCACTCAGTACATTCGCTGAATAAGTTGTCTTTGAACTCCCTCTGGTGGCCTAAAGGTTTGGAAAGCAGAACAAGGTTTCAGAAATGCTCATAGAGCCTCAAATTACAGAGTTTTAGCAGGGAGCTAACAGTTAGTGATTTTTCTTCTTCGCTCCTCCTAAAAATGGCTATGGAAGAAGATGGGAAAATCGGCAAACAACTCATGCAGGTTTTTTTTTTTTCATTTTGTAATGCAGAAAAAGAAGTTGGTGGGTTTCACTCACTTAATACATACATGAGTAAAGTTACCTTCGGCTGCAGTCTTACTTTATATTGGTGAAGCAGCACAGTTATGAAACTTTCTTTATTGTCCACAAAGGACCTACTTTGAAAGAGAACAAGGCTAGCCAAGTCAAGGGGGCTGGGGACCACTCTAACGAATGAACTGGTCTGCAAGATCCTTCCTCGCACCAATGAGCAATTAACCCTCACACAGGCTTAATTAAGGAGTCATTTCCTTGGCATGACTGGGCTGCTCATGTAAGCAGCCGCTTACCAGAAGGAGCAAAAGAACTGCAATCTGCTTCTTTTTTAAAGAAAACTTGTCTGCATTGCACATGGGAACATACAAGAGGGTTCGCCAGCTGAGTGTTGTGCTACATATGTTAGACAACAAATATTAGACCAAATGTTGGTCTGTTCAACTCAAGTCTGTAAACCTTTACTTCATGTGCTCTCTGCAGTGGCTGAATATCAGAGCCTTTTGCTCATCAATTAATTAGCAATTAAGTATGTTTTGTTTCAAAGAGATGTTACTCACTCTACTGTATATTTTACATTTAGCATAAATCCATCCTCTAAAAAGAAGTGTTTAGGAGAGGTAATATGTGGAGATATTATCCTCTACTGCTGCTCTGGGAGCTGGAGTTTAGCTTCTATAGAGCACCAGGCCATCCTTGCTGACCAGCTGTGTTGAAGATTGAACTTCTCCTTCTCCTGCTGAATGCTGCTTTTGGTCACATTTGGACTGCCCCAGAATGTTCCGTTTCCCGAATAAAAAAAAGCATATGATGGAAGAAGAAATATGTATTGCCTGTTTTGATGCTGGAGCTCTGCAAGATCAGTGGTGACTTCATCCTCAGGCTGTCCAGGCTCAACTTCACCCTCCATGTAGACACTCATCTGCAACATCTGCAGCAGGACAAGCTCCAGTCCCACCTCTGAGACATGTGATGGACACCGCAGACAACACAGCCATGCAAGAGGGGAGTCCTGACCCATGTGTGAGTTTGAGCTCAGCACTTACATCAGAGCTGGGCTGTTGCTCAAGTCTCAGCCTATTCTGTGGTTAACAACCATGGGAAACCTCCAGGCATTTTAGGAAACACTGAATTCTTCTCAGATATCCATCCTACTATGACGAACAGGTAAGATACACCTTCAGAATGAGAAGGAATTTAGGGAAGGATTGTGTTTACCACAGGTGAGCTTCTGCTTGCATTTTTATGTTTCTGATAGAAAAAAGACAAGGAGCATAAGAGAGACCTGGGGCTTTTTAGTCTGGAGAAGAGAAGACTGAGAGGGGACCTAATTAATGTGTATAAATATATGAGGGCTGGGTGTCAAGAAGAAAGGGGCAACCTCTTTTCACTTGTGCCTTGCGATAGGACAAGGGGCAATGGCAAGCTAGAGCACAGGAAGTAACACCTCAACATGAAGACCCTGGAGGGTTTTCAAAGCTGTGTAGATGTGGTGCTGAGGGACATGGTTTAGTGGTGACCTGGCAGCGCTGGGTTAATGGATGGACTTGATGATCTTGAAGGACTCTTTTCTGAGAATAATACTGTTTCCTTTTAAAACGGTATGTTTCCTTTAAAATCCTGTCTTTACACAAGTAATGCTGTTGTGGACATGATGGCTTAAGGATACAAGAGAGGTGGTGTGTGTATTTAAACAGCTTAAACAAAGATAGACTCTGCTACTTGGCCCCAGAGTAACATTTTTCTTCGTGGCAAGTGGCTGACCACAGAGAAGCATCATGACAATTTACAAGCCCAGCTGAGCAGCTTTCCAGCCACTCTTCCCAAGCCTGTAACATTGCATGGGGTTGTGACCCAAGTGCAGAACCCAGTGCTTGGCCTTGTTGAACCTCATCCCCTTGGCCTTGGCCCATTGATCCAGCCTGTCCAGATCCCTCTGTAGAGCCTCTCTACCTTCTCTCACTCAACTTGGTGGTCCAGATCCCCTTGCTGAGGGTGCTCTCAAGTCCCTTGTCCAGATCACTGATAAAGATATTAAACAGAACTGGCCCCAATACTGAGCCCTAGGGAAAAGTTAATTACCTTTTGTTTCAGGTAGAAAGATGAAGTGAGGGACGCCAGTTCCTGCAGCACACTTTTGTATGTGGTATGGAAATGGGTACCTGGCACCTTTTGAGCTTGCTCTTTTAAAGGCCAGCTTCTGTGTGTGATGGACGCGGATCATACACCCTGCAGTGAAGCAGAATTAGATGCTGGTGTCTCCCGAAGGAATCCTTTCACTTCCATGAGAGCTAGACTTGGTGTTGAAATTAGCACTGACTGTCTCAGAGAACATTGATGGCTTATAAAGAGAAATGGTTTAATCATCAACCCGGCTATATGGCATTATGACATACCAGGGTCAGTGTAATTGCTAAGATCTGCAAGTTAAATTTTTGTTTGGAGTTTCCACAGAAGGATTTAGCGAAAGAAACTTTCCACATGCCTATGGCAGAACTTCAGACTGCAGCAGTGGGAAGGGACCTGGCGTAAGGGCTCTCAGGAGGCACCTGCCAACCAGAGCATGTGCCACGTGAGTCCTTATGCACCTCCTGAAACTCATCATCCGTTACTCTAAGTGGAAATGCAATTCCTTAGCCACACTTCCCCATCTCTCTGTATTCAGTGGAGGGAGAAATATGGAACAAAATTTGTGTTATGCTGGTTTGGCATCTCTTGTGGTTTAACCTCAGCTGGCAACTGAGCACCACACAGCTGCTCACTCACTCCTGGCTGGGAGGGGAGAGTGCCCTGCCCTGGTTTCAGCTAGGAGAGAGTTAATTTTCTTCCCAGTACCTCCTATCACGCTGTGGTTTGGATTTAGGATGGGAATAATGTTGATAACATATGTTCTAGTTGTTGCTAAGCAGTGGTTAGGGACTCTTCAGCTTCTCATACTGCCCTACCAGTGAGTAGGCTGAGGGGCACAAGAAGCTGGGAGGAGACACAGCTGGGGCAGCTGACCCAAACTGGCCAAAGGGATATTCCAGACCATGTGATGTCATGCTCAGCATATAAACTAGGGAGAAAGCTGGCTGGGGGCTGCTGCTTGGAACTGACTGGGCATCGGTCAGTGGGTGGTGAGCAACTGCATTGTATATAACTTGTTTTGTATATACTAATTTGATGATGATGATTATGATTATTATTGTTGTTTTCCCTTCCTTTTCTGTTCTATTAAGCTGCCTTCATCTCAACCCACAAATGAGCAAGCGGTGTGTGGTATTCAGCTGCCTGCCAGGTTAAATCACAAGGAGAGAATAGGAAGAATAAAAGTGAGAAAACTCCTGGGTTGAGATAAAGACAGTTTAATAGGTAAAGCAAAAGCCACGCACACGAGAAAAGCAAACCAGGGAATTCATTCCTCACTTCCCATTGGCAGGCAGGTGTTCAGCCATCTCCAGGAGAGCAGGGCTCCATCACATGTAGTGGTTACTTGGGAAGACAAAAACCATGACTCTGAATGCCCCCCCTCTTCCTCCTTCTTCCCCAGCTTTATATGCTGAGCATGACATCACATGGTCTGGAATATCCCTTTGGTCAGTTGGGCTCAGCTGTCCCAGCTGTGTCCCCTGCCAACTTCTTGTGCACCCCAAGTCTACTCGCTGGTGGGGTGGGGTGAGGAGCAGAAAAGACCTTGACTCAGCAGTACCTGAAACATCCCTGTGTTATCAGCACTGTTTCCAGCACAAATCCAAAACACAGCCTCAGACCAGCTACTGTGAAAAAATTAACTCTATCCCAGCCAAACCCAGCACAGCATGTGCTGCAGGGAAGACCCACTAAGATGAGAAATGTTAAGTGACTGCAAATATTTTCCCAGTCTTTCTCTTAGAGGGCTAAAAGAGGAGAGAAGAAGAAGGTCTTGATACCTTGGTGTATTCCTTATCTTTGGATCTGTGCCTTTTCCAACAGTTTGCAAGACTTTGGCAAAGCAGGTCCTGTGGATATGAAAGAGGCTGAGGAATCATTAAGCAAGACACTCATAACACACCTTTATTTGGCTTCACAAATCACCAGTTAATAGAGACGGTCACGTGGAATGAGTTCACAAAGCGATACCTTTAAAAAGGGCAAAGGGACCTGCTGCAGCTCTGTGAGCTACAAACCCGGGAGAGAAAGTACATTAGGGAGGAGGAATTAAAAAACCAAAAACCACAAAACAGGACAAGGGATGGAGAGCAGCGCTGAGGAAATGGGTGCAGGAAAGTTGAAAAAGATCCACCTGGCCCCAGTTTGTCTCTTGGGTAGTGAGACAAACAAGCCCTGTGGGTTGTCACAAGAGGCTGGAGGGAAAGCACTCTTAGGGCTGGAGGAACCCAAGAAGAGCAATTGACTGTGAAAGGGACACAAGAGGGGATGGAGGGTTGGCTTTATGAGGTGGTTCTGCAGTCCATCAGTTTGCGAAGGCTTCTCCGGAAACTGTCATCTAGAAAGGCATACAGGAAAGGGTTGAAGCAGCTGTTGGCATAACTCAAGCTAGTGATGAAGTAGGAAATCCCAATGATGAGTGGCGTTTGTGGGATGTCTGTGGTGAGGGCCACCACTGTGCTAAGGTGATAGGGCGTCCAGCAGAACAGGCACACAGCCAGGATGACAACCACCATCAACGTCACCTTTTTTTTGGCTTTGTCCAGGGCTTTTGCATTGCAATGGAGGTGCACACGCCTCAATCTGCACAGCATGGTGGTGTAGAGGATGCAGATGGTGGACACTGGGATGGCAAAGCCTAAAATTAGGGTGTAGATCCGACTGCCTTTCCACCACACGCTCTCAGGGTGGGGAAACACAAAGACACACTGGGAACGTCCCTGCTCCTTGTGTATCTTGGCAAAGACAGTGAAGGGCAGGATGATGACTGTGACGAAGGACCAGACACAGAGGCTCACAATCTTGGCTGCTCGGTATGTGCGGTAGGACATCTTCTTGGACTTTGTGGTAGCCACCACAACAAGGTATCGGTCAATGCTCATGACGGTGAGGAAGTAGATGCTGGAGAAGGTGTTGTACTGGTCTATGGAGATGATGAGCTTGCACATGAACTCTCCAAAGGGCCACTGCAGGAGCAGGTAGTCAGCAATGTTGATGGGTAGCACCAAGGTAAAGAGCTCATCAGCAATGGCCAGGTTGAGGATGAAGATGTTGGTGACCGTTTTCATTTTCGGGGCTTTGAGGATTACGTAGATGACGGCAGTGTTGCCTGTCAGCCCCACAGCACAGATGACTGAGTAGATGACAGGAACCGTGACATAAAAGCTGGGGCTCAGTGGGGTCGTGGACACATTCAGACCCCCATCCCATCTCTCAGTGCAGTCTGCACATGAGGAATTGGTCTCAGGGAGAGAGGAGTTCTCCATGGCCCCCGGAGAGGGTGCCCAGGCCCACTAGTGATGAGGATGCCTTGGAAGCGGGGCGGGGGGGGTAGAAGGTGAGACCCCTGCTCTTCTCAAGCCTGTCTCCTCCAGCGCATCCAACCACCGAGCTCTCCCATATGCTGCCCACTGCCACCCTACAAGGAGCAAGGGGAGATCACCGAGGGCTCAGCCAGCAGCGAAGGATCCCACCAACCCCCCCCGAAGTGGGGACGGTCCCCGCACCGGCCGCCCCTTCCCTCCTCCCGCGCTGATGGGCTCAGCACCACCCACGGGGAGCACCNCCCTCGCTCGATGGAAGGATGCACTGACCTGCGCCCGCCTGGCCGCCGCGCTGGGGGCTCGGGGGGGGAGCTGCCGGTGCCGCTGCTCGCCTTGCTGCCCAGCGTTCGGTGCGCGCCCGTCCGGACCTCGGCAGCGACCGAGAGGTGACCGCAGAGAGGATGCTTGAAAAGTGTGTGTGTGTGGTGGTGGGGGGGTGAAAGCCCGGCTCTGGGTGGCATCTGAGAGCTCCGCAGCCACCGCCCGGTGCCGGTCCCGGGGGCGTGGGCAGTGCCTGCCGGTCAGGTGATGCTCCGCATCCCACCCCGGCGGGCGGTTTTCCCGGGCTGTGGGTAGCGGTCTGGAGCAGGAGGGATGCACTGGAGTGCCTCTGCCTCCGCCCGCCGCTTCCCCTCCTTCCCGCGGTGATGCTGCTGGGCTGGAGCCTATCCCCCGGGAGGCAACCTCGGTGTAGAGGGCAATTCGGAGTTCCTGCTTAGCCGGTTTGCTTCCCCAAAAAAATGGAGTAAAATCCGTCCTGCTTCACTTTGATTTCTTTTGCTTTTTAAACGAGGTGGAATTCTATGGGCTCGGAGTAGAAAATTTGGCATCTCTGAAATCAGAAGTGTGAACAACTTCCTTTTTGGCAGCACTGAGCACGTCAGTGCTCATTACTAATAATGTAACATATGCAACTTTTGGCAAATAATTTGGTAAAACTTTAATATCTCTAGGCTAAGACCATGGAGTGAGAGATAAGCACAGTCTGGCTCTGATCATCCCATGTTCTGGTGCATAATTACATAGATTAGCAGGAGATCACAAATACAAGAGTCCAAATAGATGATGAGTAAATAGATCAAAAAGTACAAGCAAAGTAGCTTTGCTTTATTGTGGTTATGCTTTCTAGTGCTCCGTCTTATTTTCTTCTGTATTACCAGCTACATAACACAGCAAGTGATACTTCACTTGATACACAGGCTACTCTGCGACTCTTGGTCTGCTTTATGGAAAGATCTGAGAGGAAAAGGTGTTTACAGACCCGTGTGCTTCCATGAGAGCCACACAAGTCCTCTGCTGCAGGATTATCAAGGCGTTTTGATCCCTTTTCTGTAGACTTTATAGTTTCAGAAGGCAAGCGATTAAAATGCCACTTTTGCTAGGAAGTTTATTAGAAGCTAACGCTTGAGTCGGGTTTTCTGACCCAAAGACTTAGGTGCAGTTGTGCTGGAGTGATTACAGCTTTGGAAACTTTCTCTAAGAAGTACATTTTAAATTTTGGATGTGATCAAAACTCCTGGTGACCATCTTTTCATTTGGTCTTTTATTTCTAGTGAGCTAATGCAGATAGCACCATAAGTCCCTTTTTTATCTACCTAAGTAATCTTCATTAGAAAATACGAATTTAATCATGATTAATCCAGCTATTTTTCATTATTTTCACATATGTTTCTCTGGAGAAGCTTTGTGACCTTCCTGTGAAACCCTACAGAAAAAGGAATTCCTACTAAAGTGTAATGAAACCTTTATTAATATTTCAGCTTTGTTTTAAGATCAGCCATGATCCAAACAAAAAACCAGAACACAAATGCTGAGCAAAACCATAATAGCACCAATGCAGTACAAAAAAAAAACAACTACAATTTGCTTTCTGGTATTCTAAACAGGCAGAAATATTTTTGTGCAGAGATGTTATTGGAGGACCTCAGCCAGCGCTTGTGCTTATTGCAGTGATATAGCAGATAACCTAAATGAATAAAATCTGTGACTCTCTACACATAACCACTAGGGAAGGCCTCTGGTGACTGCAAGAGGCAGGTCACACTCACCTGCACAAACAGCAAGGAAGAAAATGCAAGGAACTACAAACTGTTCCATCACAGCTCAGATACTGGAATAGGCTGCCCAGGGAGGTGGTTGAGTCACCATCCCTGGATGTGTTTAAGGGTCGTTTAGATGTGGTGTTGGTGGATATGGATTAACGGAGAACTTGTAGAGTTGATGGCTGGACTCAATGATCCCAAGGGTCTTTTCCAACCTGAATGATTCTGTGACCTCAGTCCCTGGGAAGACTTTGAGGAAATACTCCTGGAAGCCATTTCCAGGAACACAAAGGACAAGGAAGTGTTTTGGAGCAATCAACTTCTTCTCACCAAGGGCAAATCATGCCCGACCAACCTGGTTGCCTTCAGTAATGAGGTGAGTGACTTCATGGATGAGGAGACAATAATGAGTGTTGTTTATCCAGACTTTTAACAAAGCTTTCTGCACAGCTATGTTGAACAGGTCAGCAACTGAATGTCTAATAATTGGTGGTTGGTTATCGGTAAGGTTTTTCAAGAGTCTGTACTGAGGCTGATACTTTCTGGTGTCTTCTTTGATGGGATGAAAAGTTCACAGATGTTACCAAATTAGAGAGGGTTGTCAGTATGCTGGAGGGCAGGGAGCCTGTTCAGAAATGAATTGATGGAAAGCATGGTAAGTTTGAAAAGGTAGAACTTTGCTGTGTCTGAGATGGAAAAACCACATGCAAGAGCAGAGGTTGGGCACTGCCTCACTAGAGAACAGTTTTGCAGGAAAGGACATAGAGTACCTGGTAGACGACAAGGTACATCAGCGAGCAGAGAGCTCTTGTAACAGTGAAGGTTAACCAGCTCCTGTGCTGTGTCAGCAAGCGAGTAGTCAGCAGGTCAAGAGAAGCAGTTATTCTCTATTTAGCAATTGTGATACCACACAATTTGGGCTCTGGAGAAGAGAGACATTGAGAAACAGCAGCTAAGTGCAGCGAAGGGCTATCGAGATATTTAGGAGGCTGGAGCTCATTACAGGTGAGCTGCTGAGGGAACTGGATTTGTTTTGCATGGAAAAGAGGAGGCCTGGGGGCTGAGGGAAATGAATTGCTGTCTCCAGCCATCTAAATGTAGGTTATGGAGAAGACAGAGTCAAAATCAAAGACAGAATCAAAATCAAAACAATAGGATGAGTGACAGCAGTTGCAGATTGCAGCAAGGTATATTATGACCAGATGTGAGGAATAAAAATTATTCACAGTGAGGGTGATTGAACATCTGAACATCGCTCCATCCCTGGAGATGCTCAGAATTTGACTGGACAGGGTACTGAATAATCTGATCTCATTTTGAAGTTGACACCGCTTTGAGTAGGGAATTGGCTTGGGTGATGCTCAGAAGGTCCTCTAACCTAAATTATTCTGTTATTCTACCATGTTCAATTCTTATTTTAAGCCCTTGAAATCAGAATCTTCCCAACAAATTATACAGTAATAAAAAAAATAAGCTGTTTAGAGGAAACTACATGTTTTTGATGCAATTGCCTAATATCAGATCTTGACCAAAAATGATACTTTCTAACAACCGTCTGTCGAAGAGGAATATCTGCTGAGAGAGAACAGAACATCTGGTGAGTAATTCATGGCTGAACAAATCAATCAGCAGAGCTGAACGGTGATGTTTACAGCAAGATTACATGCATAATGTGGTCATTATGAATGCGGTTATGCTTAAAATGCTGTGGGTTCCCGACATGACTGATGGAATCCTTTCGGTGATTTACTTATTCTCAGTAATTTCCTCTTTTGTAACTGGTCCATCGTTCTGGAAATAGCTTTAAGGGTTAATTATGTTGGAAGGGAATCTTTAAGAGTGAAGTAGAAAAAAAAAGTTCCTTTTAAGTTTAAGTTTTTAATGTTAAAGAGAAGCCTAATAATTAATTGCATTTTTAAATTAATATTTTATCCCTAGAGTTTAACTGGACTGATGGAGCACGGAGGTTGAATAGCAATGGATGAAAAACTAGATTTAATTACCTAAAACATATATTTCAAATTTAATTTCTCTCCTACACCCAAAAGCTGTCAGGATTATTTCTGTATTTACTAGCAATGCTTGTTATAAATTTTGACAACTCAAAAGGAGAATGTAAGTCTATAGCAGAATCTCAGACTTTATCAGCATGCTGGGCCTTGCTACTTCTTTGCTTAGTCTAACTAAACAAATGTGAGATGTTTACCTTACTATGGGGCATTAAAAAGCCAAACCAAACCAAAAAAGCCACAACTCTAACCAGCATTAAAACTGTCATAGTGATGCATATCACATTTTACAGGGAGAAGCTGTTCTAGGAATCAGAAAATAGGTGCCAGAGATCTTCTTTCAGTAGCAGGAACATTGATAGCGTACTTCTAAACTAATTTGAGATGTATTAAAAGTGCTCCTTTATATAGTATATAATATGGGAGTTGCCAGTGATTGGGACGCAGAAACTCAGAAAAACAGGATTCATATGATCTACTAGGACCTTCTTCTCTCTTTGCTTTACAGCATCCCTTGGATCACTTCCTTATTTTCTCCTGTGCTTTACTGTGTGGTTAAAGGTAAGCTTAAAAGGAGGGTGCCTGTGTTGCTGGATAAAGCAGTTCTGCTCTCCCAAAATGCCATGTACGAACAGAATGTGGCTCATCCCTTGGTTGATACAAAGCAAAACTACACCACGGACAAGAAAAACTCGTAGTTTTCAGTTGTGGTTTATTTAAAAGCCCCACGTGCTTCACCTGCTCTCTCACATAAAGGGCAGCTTCTCCTCCCCATCTTCCCATCCTGTCCTCCCTAAGGAGCCCATATCCCTCCATCGCAACACGCCAGGCGTGGGTGCCATCTCACCGTGTCTCTGTGACCCCGGCAGGACTGTAGCTGTGCAAATGCACACGCTCCTCTAACTCAACGTCTTTATTCTCCATCCTGAACGCTTTAATAAGAGGCAGCCCAGTGTGCTGAGCTCCTAGAAAGGGCTTGGGGAATTTCTCCATAAAGGTGCCTTGGTGCCTTGTAGGCACTTCCTTGCTGGAGGTGACCTCACCTAAATGTGCAGAAAAAGTTTTGCCATATTGCTTGTGCTGTGGTGTCTACACCCACGCTCTTCCTTACAGCTGTATCATTCCCTGGCTGAACCAAGAATCTTCTTCTCTTCAGAAAAGATTCCCTAATTCTAGAAATAACTTTATTCCGCGGAGTGAATGTCCTGGGTTTTGAATGTGCAGGCGAAACTGCGCAGTCGTAACAGGAATCTGACCAGTAGGAGGAATCTGCTGGTTTCCTCCCTCCTGGCAGTTGAAGAAATAGATTTTTAGCCTAATAAATCTCTGATGCTTTTATGTGAACTGCTGTCATTACTCAGGAAATTGTAGCTGTCTGTACAGCACACTGATAAACAACTTGCCGCTACTATCAGGTGTTCATTGTTATTGCTGTAGTGTTAGCCGGCATCAGAAGATATCAGGACCTCCAGCATAGCCATCAAAGTCAATTTTTGTCTCCCTTTTATAAAATCGTTTTCCCAGAAAGGCAATCAAAGATAAGAAGGGCCAGGGAGGCAGGGACATGAAGGGAAACCCAGAGAAGTGAAGCAGCTTGCCCCACGAGAGCACTCTAGTTATTGGAACAATGAATAACACGTGGAACATAGGATTTTGAAGTACTTCGGTGTTTGCCAGGGTCCTTGCAACTCCCCCCACCGCCAAGAAAAAACCCCAACAAACTCAAAACCAAACCAAAAAGAGCCTGTGTTGTTTCTTTTCATACCTATGATGCAGAGGTCTTCATTTCTGTTTCCTGTAAGGCTGAGATAGGAACGTGGAGAAAGTAAAAAATAATGCAGAATTTAATTTGTCTATATATTTGAGTCTTTATTGCTGGCTGCTATAAACTAAGAAATTCTGTACTTTGGTTCTCATGTGGGCATGTCCAGGTCACAGCACGCATCTCAATGCTTCAGCAGGTGCACAGAGCATCTTCCTTTCAGCTGAAAGCAAAGAGAACTGAGAAGTGTTAGGAATAACCCCTATAAGGCAAGACTTTCAGGATGTGGAAGCCTGGACTAACAACCACGGTAGTTCCTTTAGGAGCCATTAAAACCTGTAGGCCAAATTCAGCTCTTGGTCAATGAGGCATGACCCCATTATGGCTGGTGGAGCTGTGCCTGCTGACAAACAGTTGTAGCAGCCAGTCATTAAGCGTGCTAGCACCATATGCTCATGCCCTGAGAAGATGCTAATTTGTAATCATTATCTGTGCATACAGAGTATCTCTGGCTGTGTTTTCTTCTGAATAGTTTAAGTAGTTCAGGCTGTCCAAGTTAAGAAAAGAGGAAGTCAGATGTCTTTTTCTTTGGGCAGTGTAAATCATGATTGCTTCTTTGTTAATCTTCTGCCCTAGATGAGCAACAAAGGAATAAATGACTTTATAAATTGCCAGCAAGAACTGAGATTTCTTCATAATGAGCCTACAAATCTGGTACCTTCTCCAGTCAATTAATCCATGTCTGAATTTCAGGATGTATCCCTTCCTCCTGTGGGCCACACCCATGTGAGAGCAATCACTCTCCTGGTTAAATGAGTCAGTCTTGAAGAACTTCAATCACCTCAAGTGGGGAGAAAAAAGCCTCAAAACTTGTCTTTGCAGGAGCGCCTGATCAATTTGTACAGCAGATAGCTCAGCAGTGGAGCAGCGGCACAGCTTCTGAAGTAAGAAAACACATTTTCTACCTTTGGGACTGACTTACGTAACATACAGATGTGGAGAAGTGCAAAAACAATGAAGGGAGAGGATCCTTTTGTGACTCCTGCCTTCTAGGGAGGGAAGATGTTGGATTAATAGGTCTATTTATTAGATCCAAAGGAACAAACTTGGCTGCATGCCAGGTAACATCAAGATCAGGCTATGCTATACCAACCCTCACAAATATTTGCATATATTCTTTCAAAAAACACCCAGTGATGGCAAAGCCACATCCTCCCCAAATAATGTGCTCGAGGCAATCTATTCTCCAAAGCCAAACTTTTTGCTGAGATATTAAATCCTTTGGTAATTTTCCTGCCCCAAATGGAAGCTGCGAATGGCTGTGATGAACTCTTCCATGTCTGAACTCTGTAACATCTTCCCCTTAGCCTTTTTTCTAGACTGACAAACACAGTTCATACAGTCTTTCCTTCTGGGTCATCTGTTCTAGAATAGAATGATGACCCAGAGATGACCAGATGACCAGAGATGACAGAGAGAAAAGCAGTTCTTTCCATTTGGTCTGTGGCCTTTGTGTGGTTTCTCCTATTAGGTTTTTCTGTATTTATTATGTGCCATATCTTTGTGATATCCAAACGTATCTGTGTGTATCAAAACAAAGTTGCACATCGGTCCTGTGGCAAAGCTTTAGGTTGTTGTGATTCAGACCAGGCAGGGTTGGCAGGCTTCTACATACTCAGAGTCTGGAGAAATAAAGAGCCCTGCAAGGCAAGGCTGGAGCGCTGGGAAGCTGTTATAGGAGGACACGTGCACGGTGTGTTTTGCACTGCATCACTCAACAAGAAATCAACCTGTGCCTGGCACATCTTAATTGGTTTTGATTCAACATCACCCCAGTAAGATGAACCTGTGTCCCACAGAGCAAACTAATCTCTCTGCCCTTCTCTCCCCACAGCTTTGTGGAAGCTGGAAGTGGGTAATCAGCTTGTCCTTCAGTCTCTGCTTACTAGGATCGTGCTTACTGGAAAGGATTAAGTGGGGGGTTTTGTTTGCTTGTTTGGAGGTTTTTTTGTTATGTTTTTTTGTTTTGTTTTTAAACAGAAAGTATATGGGTGAATGTGAATTGTGTGTCCTTATAGCTTCTAAACTGGTGTGACAAATAACTGCACCTATATGCCCACTGCATGACCTATCATGTAGTCCTCTTGATGGCCTAAGGCTTTTTCACATGGTGACCCCAAAAGCACTTATGAAAATGTGTATTGGTTTAGGAGCTGATTACCTGTTTCTGAACTCTTACCCTGTGACTCTCAGCCCATCAGGATTTGAATGGATCCAGCACTTCTGCTCTAGGTGTTTCCTTCTGCAACAACGGGGACAGGGATGGGAGACATTGGAAGTTCTTTGCCTGGAGCAGCTGCTGGGCAGTGGGTCTCTGTGATGAAAGCTGCAGGGAGAGCAGCTTCACTGTTGCCTCTTCTGCTCCACGCCCACAGCCTGCTAGAGGTGGACTTATTCTCTGAAATAGATGCACATCTCTAACATACTCATGTAGGTCAGCCCTTACAATGAGGAAAGGGAGAAGTTAATTGCAATCTTTTATAACTCTTTGGTGCTCTGATTACAGTTCTTCTGGCAATCTGGTTACTTGCCTCTCTCCCCTACAAATGTGTATTTGCTCTGAGATCTCAGGGTGGCTTAATAAGCATGTGTATTTAACTCTTCCGATTTGTGTACCAAAGTGCACTAGTGACACTCTTGTGAAGGTCCCCCACATGTCCTTTGTGGTTTGGAAGTTGAGAGTGAAGAGTCTTATAATGTTTTCCCCTTAGAGCCTTTTTTGGATACTAAACAGTAATAAAAGGGATTAAAATGGTAACCATGGTGATGAGGCGGTGCTTTAAGCTTGTCAATAAGCAGCTACTTGGTCAGTGTCAAATGGAGCTTTCTGCTGAGACAGACCATAAAGAGCTGTTTATTGGCACATTGCTCATAACTATTAAACCTACTAAGCTGAGTTTATAGTTTAGCGTACTTATAAGCAATATTTCTTAATTTGGCAAAGTTTATTCAGAAAAGCAGTTTAGTCAGTGGCCATTTAACACTTGTACCCAGCTTTTACTTGGGTACTTTCATGCTTCATAATCTGCTGGATGACAGAAGCAATCAATTGAATAACTTTACTGTGATTTCAATGGGGAAAATGAGGGGGAGAAGCCTGTTCATGCTCAGTAATGTGCCTAACGGTGTAAATCTTGGAAATAAAATACCCATCTCTCAACTAAACCTGACTCTTCATAAAATAATTTTTAATGGCTGGCACTCAAAATACCAAGGTAAAACTTCTTCAGACAGCAAATCAAAACTTTTCAACAGCTTGGCTTTTTTTTCCCTTCAAACAAATATTTCTCTTTCTCCTTAGTAAATGTTTTGAATCAAACCTGCTAGTAAGAATAGTTTTTTTTGCTAACCTGCTGAACAGAGGAGGTAACTTTGTGACCACTAATTTGCTGCTTGGAGATGTTACGTGGTGCTACTCCACATCACTTTCCTCTCTGATAATTTGGACATGCTATCCTTTGCAGTGTGCATTGTCCATCCTGTGGCCAGGATGCTGAAATAGTGGGATAAAGGGTTTACCTCCTGGTATGCCAACAGGGAAACAATGAAAAGTGTCACTTGCAAAGTCTGATTTTTTTTTTTTTAATTTTTTTTTTTTTCCTAAAGCAGGGACTTCCTGGTTTCGTAGCTAAGTCACATATCTTAAACAGTTTCAAAGTTTTGGTCTTGTTAACTTGTTCCAGTTTTGCTTTAAAGCCCAGATTACAGCACGATCACCGGTGGGTCAAACTTTGTCATATGAAGTGTCCTCGTGTCCCCTTTCCAATGACAGTCATAGAGGTGTCTATGCAGCTACGCAGCACCTCACACTCCCCTTCAGCTATGAAAGGGTAGAAAACCTTCATTTCAGTGGGACTGTGTTGAAGACCAGGGCTCTACATCTGCCTAGTTTTGGAGCCTGTACCTTGCCAGGTCAAGAAAGATAAATGAATATTTGCAAAGTGAGATTATTTTAGAAAGAATCTGAATACTTGAGGAAACTTGGATATTTTTCCATCTTATTTGTAACTTAATGTGTTTTCCTTAGGTTGTGTTTTCTATTTTTTTCTGCCTGTTCCTCAACCTCTTTTTTTTTCCAGGTGGAACTTAAACTGTACATGTAAACCCAACTTGTTTCTTGTTTCACAACCTTAAGTTTATAGCCCTTATAAAACACCTTCCTATATCATGTCTGTCTTGCCATGGAAAGGAAGAGAAAAGAAAACGGACCCTGACAGTAGTGTCAGTCCTTACGGGAAAATTGCACAAGAATGAATAAATCTACCCTGTGAGCCTCGTACACTGCTGCAGTTTTTCCTTGCTGGAAGCAAGATGACGTGTTTCTGAGGTTGTACGCTGGAGGCTCTGAGGTAAGAAATTTATACACCTCACTTTATAGAGCATGTGGCTGTTTCAGAGAGCTTTGCTGTGAAACGAGTGCCTCCCTTTCTGGTGATACTTCTGGTGCAGACCCCACAGCCTCTAATCTTCTACTTAGCCACTGAGAGACCAGTTGCTTGGCACCATGCTGGGTGGTGTGGTTGGCATGCCAGAGGAACAGGATGTCATCCAAAAGGACCTGGACAAGCTCGAGAAGTGGGCCCATGTGAACGCCATGAGATTCAACAAGGCCAAGTGCAAGGTTTTGCATTTGGGTCAGAGCAGGCCCCAATAATCAGTACAGGCTGGGGATGAAGGGATTGAGGGCAGCTCTGTGGAGAAGGACTTGGGGGTACTGGTGGATAAAAAGCTGAACATGAGCTGACAATAAGAGCTTGCAGGCCACAAGGCCAAAT
This sequence comes from Eurystomus gularis, assembly GCA_013400335.1. Lineage (NCBI taxonomy): Eukaryota > Metazoa > Chordata > Aves > Coraciiformes > Coraciidae > Eurystomus > Eurystomus gularis. The sequence continues at coordinate 66,031 of VZZY01020166.1, read as the reverse complement.
GTATCCTGAGCTGCATCAAAAGCAGCATGGCCAGCAGGTCAAAGGAGGTGATTCTGCCCCTCTGCTCTGGTGAGACCACACCTGGAGTGTTGTTTATGACCTTTGTTTCCAAGACTGTTTCTGAAGTTTTGGGATACTATTACCTATTTTGTCATGAATGCCCTTTTTCACAGCTTCCTGACTCCAATTGCTTCTGGAGTCTGTCTGTGGCTCCAGACAGGCAGTCATAGGTTTGATTGCTATAGTAAGGGACTCATACATTTGTAGTTTCAGGTAACTCTGTAGCTTGGTCCAGGTTAGTTTTCACCCTTTTGACCAGTTCTAGGTCTATGCCAAAGATAGAAGTTGACTGTTTCTCTTCAGTTTACCATCTATTCAAGAACACTTGTGTTCTCAGATGCTGAAGGCTAGACCAACACAGCCTTGTGTGCACGACTCTCTCTTTAGTTAAACTTAAGTTTGCATAATATACGATATTCCAACATTGCTGTTGTTCCCACCATATATAATCACAGAACGATGTGCTTGATGATGGACTAACACACCTCAATTGCCAGCTGGACTATCCTAGCCTAGGAATACTTCTATCTCCTGTGTCCGGTGACATAACCCGTTCTTTCATTTTTCCTTGTGTTTCTTCTTGTGATGTAACGAAACCTAACAATTCTCAAGGTAGAGGGCGGAGGCTTGCAGTTAACTAGGAGAACTAAAATAATATTAGAGACCCAGCAGAGTAGATTTGGATCATTAGCACTGTCTCATAGGCAGCTTGTTCAAGAGGTCCTGCTCAGTGCCCCAAGAAAAAATCAGTCAGCCTGGATGATACAGAAACAGAAGTCTCATGACTTGTATGTTGCCATTTTTGCTGACAGACCTTATTATAGGATGGGGAAAGAGACAGTTCAATACCTCCATCTCTAATCACAGTAGCACTAACACAGATGGAGCTTCTCAAAAGGGTTTGGTTTATTTTTTTTCTTTCTCAGAAAAAACATGAGAAATTCATGACATCTTCAACTCAATCTGGATAGCACCAGGCAGCCAGGAATTCTTTTGGAAAGAATAACTCACTGCTAACAAGCAAAGAATTGATTTAAATCTGCTCTTGGGACCTGTAATGCTGCCAGGCAGTATAAAGAGGCAAAAAAGTCAGGCTTCTGGCCAAGATTTTGAGAAATGGGTATGTAATTAACTGCTCTGACTTGCAGCAGAACCAAGCATCCAGCCTTTTCTGCCTCATTGTGAATACTCAGGTGTGCTGTGACTTTTTTAAGGTTTTTATTTTGTTTTTCCATTTCTTGGTATCTTCAGGGCAACTTGTCTTTCACCTAAAACTACTGCTGGTTGCTCTGAGCTATTGCTCATATATAGACTATTTCTTTTCAGCAGCTCTCACTCCACAGAAGGAAAGGACTGAGCCTCACACCCTGTCAAGAAACAAATGCTTGAAACCATATTGAGTTTTGCTGGTCTTACCCAAGGGTATCTACCTTAAATGAACTTTATCCTGACCTTAAAGTAAAACTGTGTCTCACACAAAAGGTTTTGATCCCTGTAAGGAGCTGGACAGTAGCAGCAGTGATGCTGTGGAGGAAACTGCAGCTGGTGGGAGAGGTGCTGACTCAACACCAGATGCGGGCAATCTTGGCTAGTGTAGGAAGGGACAAATGGACAGCCGTGCTCTCAAGCTCAGGACACACTGAGAGCTTCATGTGTTCTTCATGCCTGTCAGGCTGCTGTCCTTTCTAATTCTCAGTCCATGAGGACTTTACAGTGGAGCTTTAGAAGGAGCTTTCATGGCTCTTGGCTTCTGCATCAGATACATGTTCTACCAGCTAGAACTGCAGCTTGGGGCTGTTCACTACTGCAGTCCCTTCCCCTGTCCCCGAGCATTAAATGGTCCTAATGAAAGTGTGGGAGTTCTTTAGCCAGGTAGCTAATTTCTGTTTGCCTCTTTTTTTTTTTCCCTCTAGGCCCTAAAATGTAATTCTTTGCTTTTCAAAGTGCAGCAAATGGTGTGCAAACATAAGTGATTTGGGATAGGAAGTGTGTAACTTCTGTGTCTGTATGAGGCAATTTAGCTGTTGTCTGGACTTCTTCATCCCTTTTCAGACATTGAGGCCTGTAGGCATGAACAGTCTGCATCCCTAGTGCTAAATCCTGCCTCCAAATCATGGTGGTTTGAGGAGTGCTGCCCACCAGGAACGGTCCCTGGCCTCTCCTGAGCAGTGCCAGGGAACTGATTGGGAAAAGTGGCTGACCCAAGTGGACATCACGTCAGGGAAAGTTCACAGTGAGACAGCACATCAGGGAAATCTTCCAAGTGGGTAAAAAGGAAATACTACTGGTGGAACTGTTGCCTTCCAAAAGGGTTAATTACTTTTGGTGAGATGACTCTTTTCCCAGGCACTGTTTAGCTTACATGTGAGCCTGGATGTGAAGCCATAGCATCTGAGTCATCATCTGTCAGCAACAAACCCAAGTGAGAAGTCTAACACCAACAATCCTGGCTCTTTGCCAGCAGAACTACCGACTTTTCCTTGCAAATATTGATGTGCCATTTATTTCAGCCACAGGAAGTGGGATTCCTGTATGCCTGGAAAATATCTATGCCCCATTTTACCATTACAAAATAGCTAGCGTTAACTTCTCATTTTCTATAATGAACAGCATAATAATTAAACCAATCTAGAGGTGGTTAATGGTGCATTGTTCAGACACCTGCAGAAGCAAAAGTTTTGCTGAGATTACTTGATGAGGAGCAGCTTGAACGTGGTATAGTGAGTGGCTAATGAAGCAGCAGCTTGAGGACAGAAGAACCAGGATGGGCACAGTGTGGAAAGCAGCTGGGATTGTGGAAGAGGTGGTCTGGAAGCTTTCACATGCCTAAAGCATATGTTTGCACTTTTTTTGCTGCAAGTGAAGCAAGTTGTTGATCAGAAGATAGGAGAACCTTCAGAGAGAATCAGAGTGTGAGGCAGGGATGTAGGGCAGGGAGGAGCACAACGAGGCAAGCAGCAGCATTCTTTCCAGGTCCTGGTCTCCAACTTGTGCATAGCTGCTCTCGGTCTCCCCTTCTAAACCTTCTGCATGAAACTTAGATCAAAAGTCCATGGGAACAGTAAGCTGAGTTGGCCTGTGAAGCTGAGGCTTGTTGGAAATGTTCCCTTCAGTCTGGCAGTCCTGGGCATCTGCTTCTCTTCCTTTCCTGGTTTTCATTTTAGCACCTTTATTTCATGTGTTGAGAGGTTCTGTATTTCCAAGTTTCAAGTTTTTATGTAAGTTCTAAAACTTTGCTCCAGCCCACTCCAAGTGATCCTAAGGAGGATATTCCCTACTCCACTCCCACAGCACTGTCATAAAAAAAATCCTTCTCATTTTTTCTGGCCAATTCTAACCAGTAAAATACACTTATAGTCTTTGAAACCTCACTAGTAGCGTAAGAGAACCCTAGAGACTGGGCAGGCCTCTGAGATCTGTCTCACTACTGGTGAAAGGTTACAGCATACCACCATAAATACTTAAGAAACTGTAACTTCATTTCTGCCACTTTTCAGCAATGTTTCCAATGGTCTGCAGGTTCCCGGATGTGCTCACCTTTCCATTCTGATGGAACCTGAATCGAAGTTTCACAGAGAAGCCCTTGGCTGGTGTCCTACCCAGTGAGTAGCAGTGCTCCGGTCCTGCAGAATGTGGGCTGGTGCAATTCATTGTTGCACACATTACCTGTGGCTTTGCACAGGAGCTGATTGCCAAGTGCCAGCCCGACAGAGCTACAGATGAAATGGTATCTTGTGAACTTGAGGAAGTAAAGAAAGACTTGGGTTGATGTCTGGAGGGAAAATGGGGAATGTGTTCATTCTGGCTGAAGCTAGGGAGTTGCTTGTAGAATAAATTAGCTCTTAGAAGGGGAAAATTAAGCTAAAGTGGTAAACAGCAAGAGTTTTCTTCATTCAAAGACTGTGACTTTTTTCCATGGTCAGGATGCCGGTTCTCAAGAAGTCTTCAAAAGGAATTGCTACTTAATGTGTCCACTGGAGCATCAAATGTATCATACAGAAGCAGATGAAAAAAATCCATCATTTTTCTCACTTTTTGCCAGATTCACTATGAAAGGACATCTGTTCCATAAGCATTATCAACTCCTACACATTTCATACGTCCAAATTTGCCAGCTGCAGCATGAGAATACTAGTGAATAATCAGTTAGTTGTCTGAGTGTGTCCACAGCATCTGTAAGTTACAGCTCCTTTGGGAGCATGTGAAGGTAGGGAGACAAAAAATTGTGGCTTATTTTAGCTTCATGCAAAAAACTCACTCATGTCTGTGGCTTCAGTGGGGCATAGATGAGCAGGTAAAAGTATTCTCCCTGAGCATCATCAGCTAGGCAAGTACATGATTTTTTTCATCTATCAACTAAAGCATAGTCTCCAACATTGGCTGGTAGTGATTTTAAGGCCATCAAAGACTCTTCTAGAGGACTTCTTGATAATAAATCAGCATATACGTTAGAAGTATAAAGCTATGAACAGCTGAAAAAATATTAATGAGCACTGGACAGTATGTCTTCACAGCAAATGAGTAATAAGATGCCTTTTGAAGCTTACTCCTCAAAAAATGCAGTAATTCAGAGCTCATTAACAAGCTTAACCTAAACCTGTTTTTCCCTTTCTCAAGAATCCATCCTTATGCTTGCTAGTCCTTAGAAATAAGTGCTAAAATGGATTTATGCCATCCTCAGGCAAGGGAAATAAGGAAGTGGTCTTTAATACTCGTGGGATTGTTGGCTAACGGTTAAACCTAAATGTTTGCCTGTCTTGTGATTTTGGTGAAGTAAGGCTACAAAATGCAGCAAGACAGTGTCTGAGAAGTATATCCACAAAGACATGTTCATCTTTACTTATAATACAATAACACGTCATTGGAGATGGAACTGCTAATGCTGTGATTTCTCTGGAGATGAATGACTTGGCTCCATTCTCCTCATTTGCTATAAAAGAAACTTCTCTATTGAAGGAGCTGAGGACATAGTCAATGTGCTGAAAGGGCTGCAAAAATACTTGTAGGTGTAAGTGGCACAGACTTGAACAGTCCTTCTTGTGCACAAAAGACTTTACAAAACAACAAATGACGGAAGTATTCCAAATAAAAGAAAAAAAAAGTAATGCTTTGTTACCTTTTTTTCGTAATTTTTGATGATGATCGTTCTGCAGCAACCCCAGTTCCCCCCACCTCCAAAGAAAAGCAAACCAAAAACCAACCCCTCAAAAACAGTGGGGATCAAGTATTCTACTCCATCTTTCCAAAACCAAGGAACTGGCTCAGGAAAGATCCTTAGGAAAACATTTATCTAGCACTTATCTTCCTTTCCAGCTAACAATGTTCAGTCATGAATTTCCATACGGAAGCTGAGTTCTGGCTCTTTGCCTATGTTGTAGTGATCTGGATGTTTTTTTCTCTGTCTTGAGGATTATAGTAGAAAAATCTGCAGAGCATTAATTGACACTGCACATGTATAAAGTCTCCAATTCATGGGGTCCCAACCTAGTGAGGTAGAGTCTGTTGCAAAACTAATCCAATATTAACTGCTATAGTCTGTATTTGGGAGGGACATCCATATTCTCCCCTGCTGAAATCTAGGTTAAAGTCTTTACGACTTCAAAAGCTTATAGATAATGTAATCATAATACTTGTGGAATTTAACAACCTTATTTGGAATGCACTGGTGTAAGAAATATTCTGTGCAATTACCAGGGAAGTGTGATTATCTTAACTCTTTGTATGTACTCAGTTTTTAGAATTAGAGGAGGATGAGCTCCCGTTTCATTTTATTCTCAGTCTCTTTTTAGAAAGAAATTAAGATTTTCAGTATTAGATGTGACATTTGTGTTTTTCCGTATAAGGCTTTCCTGGGGTGGGCTGGTGGAGATTTTCTTGCTGCAGCTGCTTTGAGAACCTCATCCTTTAATCATCCCTTCATACCTGACAGATAGAGGAACATAGGTTTAAAATACAGAGATGGATTAAATGGTTTGATGTTAAGAGTAGGTATGTTAAAGAGTGGTTTCCGTTATCACTCAAGCACTTCATGTACTTCAGATACCTTAAAGCAAGGGCAAAGAAGTCCCATTTTTTCTATTTTTTTTTTTTCTGCCTGCTTTAGCCCATGAAGTTCCTTAAAGCAACTTGTTGGAAGCAGAACAACCACTCTGGAGAAGTGCTGCTCTACTTTTTAAATCTTCCCTAGAGACCTTCTCCTGCCTGCTGTAGGACACTGGGTCTCATTTGATATGTCTGGTTTATGTTCTATAGCTTTTGGCTCAGCATTTAGTACTGACCAGCTGATTTTCTTTTACGCATTTTCTGCCTTGCATGAAAAGCAAGGCCCTTGGCTTTTCTTTTTTTAAAGAAAGACAGCTGGAAGCCGGCATCTTCCAGCATTTTCTTTGGATGAAAGCCAGCTGGTGGTATTGCTGTTCTACTTTTTTGGTTTGGTTTGGTTTTCTGGTTTTGGGTTGGTTTTTTTGTGCAGAGTGGTATCTCTTGCGGAGCAGCTGCAGGTTTCAGTCTATCTCTTCTTTTGTCTTGCCTCTGAGATCTTGCCATGTTTCAGTTTTATTTTTTTAAGTATATGAGGTAGGTAAACACGATGGTGCCCATCACATAAAAACATTTTCCAGTGTTAGAGAGAGCTTTCTCATTTATTAAAAGCTTTTCTTTCTGTTAAGTTTGCTGGGATCTTAAAGCAGTGCTTGATAAGTGCTTGATGAGCAGCTGCCATAGAATTTACACAATCAACATTCCTCCCTGGAAAAGCTTTTCAATCTACTGCTAATGTGATTTGCAAGTGCATCTGACTGAAGGCACTTTGCTGTGGTTATCAAATGCCCAAGGGGTCTGAAGATGTTTTACTCTTTCATACTTGATATGTAATTACACATTTGGACATGAATAGATAGATGCAGTTGTGTGTTTTCTACTCTGAATTATTCTGACATATAGAAGAATGTAATTTTAATTTTATGAATATGATCTTAGAATGTACCCCAGGGCACTGTTAACTAATGTAAGATGGGAATCTTTCAATTAAAGGGTGATTTGTTGGAAAATCTGGAGGAGTTTCATCTAACATGTATGCCCATGTGCAAAATTAGACCTCACTCAGCCTGACTGTGGGTTCAGGCATCTGAGGTGATCACTGTAAATTTTGATCACAACCACAGATGCAAATGCAACATATAACAAGATAAAAGATGAAAGGGGAAAAAGTGACGGTGGAGATAAAATTTCTCACTCTGGATTTAGAGACCTCTTGGGGCTAGAGGCAAAGGAACAAAACTCACCTCTATTCTCTGCTTGTGCTTAGAGATGTGCTTGCATGCTCCAAGTTGTGTCATCTGATGTCAGTGGTGGAAAAAGAGATGCTATTCATGAGACTGCTAAAAATCACCATGTAGGGCTGTTAATCACTTAGTTCATTAGATCTCTTGGAGATACTCTGGGATGCATACTGATTGGAGTATTTTGGACCAGGTTTTTTTGCCACTCTTTATGTTTTACATATTAAGAGGCTGGTAGCATGACAACCTTTTTCAGCTAGGCTTAACAGGCCTGTTTCTTCAGCCTTGTGCAGTCCTGTTCTCCAGATCTTCTCAGCGTTGTTCTCTGAACTCTTCTGAGTTCGACTCGTAGTTTTATCGAAGTGGGATGTCCAAAACTGACTATCGATATACAGGTCTGCAGTTTAATCTGTTCTGTAGAACACTCTAAGACAGATACTGCTTCAGTCTTGCAGCCTCAACATGTTTGCTGTGGGATAGCCAGGCCCTTAAGTGCTCCCTCAATGCTGTGTGTGAAGCACTTTAATGCTGCGTATACACTTTGTGGAATTATGAAAACACAAAAAGTGATAGTAAACTATCGTGGCTGGAACGCCCTTGCCTGCTCTGTAAAAATCACTCAATGGCACAAAACGAACAGAACATAAACTTCAAAGAAACTGTCGTCATGAAGTTACCAGATGCCTTTTTGTGCAGCAATCCCTGCCAAAAACACCAGAGCATTTGATGTCAGGGAGACAGCTGAAATAAGTGAAAAACAGAAGCATCAAAGGGAGAAGATGCTGCATAGAGATTTTTATATTGTGGCCCATAAGTAGCCTGAAAAGTCAAAGTGTATCAAACACTGCAGACAACAAGCTCCTTTCATGCTTTGTGGAAGAGGACAGCAAACTACAGCAAGATGGAGCTAATACCCTCAAACAATAGTTTCATTTCTCCAAACATAGGGTCTACCTGTGCCCTCACAGAAAAGAAAATTGGTAGTAAAGGAGCCTTACATCAGCCTAAACCTAGGAACCAAATGTCTGGGTATAGTGTACTTCTACAAGCAGTAATTTAGTGATGGACATAATTCTGCTTAATGATCAAGTAAAATAAGAATATTCTGGAGTGATAGTCATCTCTCAAATTATATAAAAACTTACTTGTTTGTCTTGGGCAATACCAGTTCCTAGGACGGAACCTCATTTGGACTAGAAGACCCATCAGGTTTCAGGGGGTATGGCAGTCCTGCAGACCTGTGCAGCTGTGCAGCCATTTCTACATCAGGAAACTAGCATTCAGTGCACCATGCTGGCTCCTGCCAACAAAGCTGTGGAGGAGGACATCAGTCCCCTTATCTTCATTAGTATATCTACACCTCTTCTGAAGATAGCTACTCCATTGACTAAATAAGCATTTCTTCCTAGTTATGAGGGATTTGATCTTCATTTTTTAAAACAAAACAAAAATCTCAACACCTTGAAAGGAAAAAGGATTTCTAAAATGCCTTGTTTAGGAATTTGCTTCATAATTTGAAACCACAAAGGACTCAAAACTCTTTGGTCCAACACAAACCAAATGACAAAGCTCAAGAACTCTATTATGGGGACAGCAATTCTATACACCTGCAAAAACCTCCAGTGAACTTCATCAATCTTCAGGCTCCCACTGAATCTCAGTGTGTTGTGTTCAGACTGAGACAAAACAAAACTGATAGAACATATTCTTTCCCCAGTTTTCTATCATCCCTTACTCCGCCATCCACTAACGGTGCTCACTGTGTCATTGTCCATCCTTAACACCTTGCGTGTGCACTGATGGAGTGTTTCTACAGTTGCCTCCCAGTACACTATTAATCCAGGAGGAGACCAGTCAAATGCAATGTCCCTCATGTCAAGTGATTGATAGTGACATTTGTTTACCGTATTATTGAGCACTTTTCAATGTTCTGCAATTTGATTTTCTGCGGGTTTTGTAACGTCCCTGGCTCTGATTTATTAATTAATACTTCTGTTTACCCTCCTTGATGTATGTCTTCTGCAGAGGAAAATGAAGAGTAATGGAGACTTTAAGGGCTTCAATGACTTTTGAGGAGGGCTGGCCTCAGATATCGAATAGCAGAGAGACTTACTCTGAGGGCTTTCAGACTTAGCCCATTTATGTCTCATTCACTACACACAGATGCTGCCCAAGTGCAGTCTCTGTTCTATACCAAATGTGATGGAAATGAAGTTTGCTTGCCGTGAAATGCACCGTAAAAGACTGTATACAGCTGGTAAAGCACATAAGTTGTTCTGTAGAAATCTGTTTGTATCAATAAGCTATTATCTGTACCACACATGCTGGGATTGGTATTTCCAGGATTGGAAACAGCAAGAATCCTGGAATTAGGTAAGTGAAGAAGCACATTGTAAAACTTGTCTTTGGCGCAAAGCAGCACGAGACCTACCTTTTAAAAATTCACTTTACTGTGTGTTGTGCCCTTCTTTCACACATCTGGTTTTTTGCCCTTTTGTGAATAAAATAAGAAAGGATTCATGGCATTACTCATGCTCAAACACAATGGTTTTTACTCATCATGAACAGGCTCTACTTTTTCATTTGTATAACCTATACTTGAAATAAACAATCCTCTTGTACTGAAAATATTGCCAGGGAAACTGTCAGCTACTAAAACCCACATTATTCCTTAGCACGAAGCAAATGTTTATAACTGCTTACTGTTGTTTTTGACATGGTTTGCTGTTATTTTTTTTTCTTCTGGAATAATTTTTTTCCTGTTGAAAAATTTGGCATCTCTCATGTCCAACTATTTTCCAAAAAATCATCTTCTTTAACACAGCAGTTTAAGAAACTCCAGAACTCTCTTCTGTTTACAGGTTTCCAAATAATGCTGTCTTCCGGTGAAGTGTTTCTGCTTCTAGAACATTCAGACTGACTTTTCCCCAAAGGAGCAGCACTTAGTCTGTTGGTATGAAGATTGGACAGAGCTAGCAATGAGTACAGAGATTAAAAAATGGATTCCTGATACTAAGGTTAGCTTTTGACAAGTACAGAATAACCTTCACAGAGGGATCAGCGTGTGAATGTCTGGAGTGGTTAGTAGGAAAGCAATCAAAATGTAATATCAAAATATTTGCTCAAGGTCTACTTCTTTCTGAAACATTTCTGCTTCAATTCAGGGGATGTCATTCTGATACTCCAGAACCTTAGATGGAGACCCTCTGCATTGAAGTTAGCAAAAAAAATTGCAGCTGGCATCAACAGAAAGCAAAAATTCCTGTTCCCATCAATTGTATAGAACCTAAGGCCCTGTCAACATGAATGTTTCAGACTTGATTTCTCACTGGACATGTAGTTCATACTTTATATTAAAGCTAAAAAACCACACTGACCTCAAAGAACTCAGAAAATCTAGTTATCAAATGCCCAAGGGGTAGACCTGCCCCAGTAAACTATAGCTACCTGAGAAAGAAGAAAAGTTCGCTTTTCTCCACTGATGTGAACTCACAAAAGCAGATCTGCTTGGTAAGAGAAAGCTATCTGCCTGAACTGCACCAAAGCGTGAAGAGACACCCTGCCAAAAGAGACTTCTGGTCAAAGGCAAATAATGTGCTGGGCAGTGGGATTTCAAATTACTTCCACAAGCTGTGCTGTGAGTAGATGAGAGCTCCACTGGGGAAGATGATGACACACTCTTCTCAGTGGTGTCCAGACCAACCCAAATTCAAGGCACAGGTCTGCTACCCCTATGCAAGATGTCCTCCTGCCTCTCTTGCCTTTGGGACCTGCTGTCCTAAGTGAGTGCTGCGGTAAACGTGACCCTGGATTCATGTAGTGTAGCAGGGTTGATCTGGAGATCTGGCCACCATGTAGGACATTCATTATTCTGTAGTGGATCTCTCTCTTTGCTTTTTTTTTTGTTTTTAATGTGTTGAATGCCTCTCTTTTGCCAGCCCATTTCCTCTGGAAGAGTTCGGCAGCTGGAATTCTTCAGCCTGGGGAAGAACGCTGGTAAGGTCAGCTGTGCACTCATAGGCACTGTACCATTTCTCTTTTGTCCCTGGCTAACCTGGCTTAGTTCAGTCTATTTTTCAAGATCTATGGGCACACATGCTCGTGAATTCAGACAGCCTCGAACAACACCAAACTACCTTCGAGATTTGGATTGCATGGGCAAGCGCAGTCATATCAAAGTACTCTAGAGGGGCTATACCCTTCCATTTTAGAACCTGGTCAGTGACAGACAGAAATAATGCTTCCTTTTCTCCATCTGTCACCTGTGAGCAGCATGGGACAGAAACTGTGCCTACCTACGTGTAGGCATAGCTGCTTGAAATACGGAGCTGCAGAGTCCTCTGAAGCAGGGCAGGTATCCCTGGGGTGTCATCAGATTCCCTGTTAACGTTACAGGCTTTGATGAGGAAGACACCTGGTTTATGCTGAGATTTTGAAATGCCACTGCAACAATGTGTATTTTTAGTAACCACCTGCAAACGAATAGTAATGTTACTTTCGGCAAACAGGCATTTTTAATCAAAAAGACAATTGCCAAATGATTGAAAAAAACCTGAAACTCTACACATCCACCTCCTAAACCTGAGAGTTTTGCCACTGACCACGTTGCAAAAAATAATTCTTCTCCTGGTTTCTTGAGGCCAAGGGAGAGGTAAGGATTTGGGATTTTTCCCCAAAGAACAGTATCCTACCAGATAATTTACGCTTTTGCTTCAAAGTAAGTCTCATCGAAATACCTGTAAGATGAAAGGAGCAGGTATCCATGGTGACCAGCAATTTATCTTCTTTTGTTCTCAGTTCTCACTTCAAAGAAAGTAAAATAATGACTCACTATTTTGCTAATGGCTAGTTTTTTAACAAGACAATATAAACTGCAAAATGTCAGAACTGAGTTATAATTTAGTTGCTAAAGTATTAGCTAAACTCATCTCTGGCAAACCACCATCTTCAATGGAATCACCTTACTGATAGCATCATTTCATCCTAAATAAAAGCAAGATACTGTAAGATATTATACAGGGTAAGGAGAGGTAAGTCAAGACTGAATCTTAGAATCAGCACAGGATCAAGAAACACTTACATTAATATCTGCAGTTTTCTCCGTTTTGCTGCAGAAGTAGCTGCAAATTCTGCTGATGGCAGAGCTGACTTCTTTCAAGTTCACGTTAATATTGTCATCCTATTGAAATCATATTCATGCAAAGATTATTTTACACTCCTAGCTCTCTTTGTCTGAGAACCACAAGTTCTTATTTACTTACTATAATTTTTACTTATGTTTTTAACTCTCACACACAGTTTTAAAAGACAGTGAAGATGTTCAGCTGCTGAAACACGGATGGCTTTCCTCCATGTTGTAATAAAACGTACAGAGAACTCCTTAGGTATGATTAGTGAAATAAAAGGAGAAATAAACCCCCTTTTTTTTTGAAACACATGGCCAAGTGTGGAAAGAACTTGCCACTTAAGCCTTTGCACAAACAGTGAATCCTTCTGAATTACATGTTATGGTTAGATTGCAGTAGATTCTGTGTCTTGAACTTTGAGGAAAGAATCATCTCAACAGAAGGTTCTGGGCAGACTTGTATGGGTTGTTCAGTGGCCGCCTCTCCTACTGAAGAAGCTAGTCCTCTTGTTTCTAGCTAGGAACTAGCTCTAGCTGGAGTTTTTAATTTCTAGTTTTCTTTATAGTGGCTTCCAAGTAGCTACTGGCCAGAGTTGAAGAAAGGTTACCAGGCTGAGTGGACCTCTGGCCTGACCCAAACCCAGCTGCTCCTACACTTTTCAACCCTTATTTTTTCAGCTCTGCAAATGAACATAGCTTCGGGAAAACAGTAGAAACAAGGTATTCTGCAGAATTATATAACCATATTCATAATTTATTCACAAATCATATATTAATATTTAACTATTGGTTCATAGCATTAAGATCTAAAAGAGTTGATGGTAGCTGTGAAGTTTGTGTACTTTGAAGGAAATGCAAACTTCTGCCTTTTACATTTTCTCAGCCATTATTTATAAAGATGAGTCTTGGACTTCTGATGTGCTGTTACAGTCAAGAGATGAAAGGTTTGCAGGAGGTTTGCTGTGCTTGGCATGTGCTAGACTGGACATGGCAAAAGAGAAGGTTCGGTGAGGACCTTTAACAGCTAGAAAAAAAATTTGGCCTTAAGAGGTCTTTGGTGACATTTTATTTGCTTCCAGCCACCTGTGACATATTTCTACTCTGTACCCACAGTATTGGTTTGAATCTCTGGTTATCTTACCCTTACTTGAAGGAGCAAATTTTGATGTAGTTCATTACATAAATTACTGCATAATCTTGACTCCTGCATGCAACTGAGAATAAGATAGCACTTAGAATTTGAATAAAGGAAGTATTTTATAACACAACTTTGAAGAATTATGAAATAGAGAACTTAGAGCAGGTAATTATTAAATTATTATTATTACAAAAAAAGGAGACCAGAAGCTGATGAAAATGTATCACTTTTAGATCAGTGGATGTAGAGAAATAAAGATAGGGGATACACCTTTTGCTATTCTGTTCTTCCCACGTTGCAGAAGATGCTACAGTAGAACAGGACAGTTTTCAATAGCAATTAAGATGTCCTTTTATTTGATTTATTAATCTAGAATTTAAATATTTTTTCTGTAAACTGAAGATGGAAAAAGTGAGGAAGTGCTGCCCTTGACAGACCCAAGAAATAGGACTGTGCGTTTGAGTGCTTTTAGTCTTGCAGTCTGACCACTTGAATTTAATCAGTCTCCTAAGCACAAAAGGTAGATCACTGGCAAGCAAAGACTGTTCAGTCTGCACTGTCTGGCTAGTCATTCTGAATTCAATGTCTGCTTTTAAATCAATGGGGTTATTAGAACTTAACAAATTTGTCACCACATGTAGACATAGGTTTCTAGCAAGCTATGCTGGTAAATACAGCCCTTTCAAATTGCTTCTCAAATAAAATGAATGCTTTTCCGATCTCCAAAACCAAGATGAAAAAGGAAGGTATGGATGTGCAGAAATCCATAACCAGTCTTCCATTGTAGGATCTCCCTGTCTGCTTACTTGTTTCCCAGCCCCTTGTTATGGGACACTTCAGTCTGATTTTGATTACAAGTAATTTACTTCCTTGCTCCTTCCATCTGTGTAGCAAATGAATGGTTCTCTGAAGCTTTTTATTTGGTCTACAGCAAAGTATTTTGCAGGTATTCTCATTTTCTCCCAATAACTCTCAAATACCTTTTCATGGAGAAGATGCGATTCTGGAGATGCCCAGATAGGCAGCCTGGTAACAATGGTTCTTCAGACTTTCAACTTCTTCCTCTCAAAGTGATGTTCTCAAATATCATTAGGAATTATTTTCTAAAAAATCTTTTGTCACAATTGTTTCTCGGGCATTACTTATAGGTGGATTTTACTCAAAGTAGATGAAAAGCAAGGAAAGCAGTGCTTTGCTTGAAAGTTCTTTGTAGTTGTAGGACATTAAACTGTTCTCTTGGCCAAAGGACCGATTTTATCCTGTACCATTAAATTTTAATTATTTCTGTCAATGCTCTATTTTTTTTCTTGTTTTTTTTTTTTTTTTCCTTTCTTTTAGGTATGTCAGAAAAAGCATGTGTTCTGGGCACAGTATCAGCCAGGTGACAAGCAGCAGCAAGGTAAAATTGCTGTGAGTACATTAAAGAAAATAACCACTCCCCATTGAACTCTTGCTAACCTGAAGCATCCGATGATGCCATTCATGACTTGAATATCAAAATTGTGTCTTTCCGTGTTAGCCACCCAAACAACATACCCCTATGAACTTGTCAAATGGTTGCATTTTTTTTAGAACATGTGTCTGTTGAAACAATTCATTTCTTTTTTTCTCCTGTTACCAATATGGGAAATGTCCTGGGTTGGGCCAGGAGAGGGTTAATGTTCACCATCAGCTGGGAGAGGCCCCAGCTGGGATAAACAACCCAACCAGCCAATGGGATACTTGATACCAAATGACGTCATGCCTGCTATATAAGGGGAGGGCTCGACCATGGAACTGGTGCCTGTTTTCAGTGAGTGGCAGGAGCTGGGTTAGCTGTCCTGGGTAGAGCCTCATGGTTTGTATCGCTCAGTTTACATCTTGCTTCATTAGTATTGTCATTACTTCAGTTGTTTCTTCTCTTTGAGGTGTTCTATTTAACTGTCCTTATCTCAACCCACGGGGTTTTCACCTTTTTTCCTCCTGATTCTCCTCCCACAACACGGGAGGAGATTCACAGCACCGTAACAGCATGCAGCAACATATTAACATAGTCTGGAAAATAATGAAATTTAGAGCAAAAGCAATCAATATTTGAATTGTTTTGCATTTCTCACAACTCATAGAAAAATAGTTCTTAGAATGGATTGTGGAAAGCACAAAAGTTTTACAACATTTAGGACAGGAACCCACTACTTTAACGTGAGCTGACTGATGTAATGCCTAGGGACAAGCTAAGCACATGAGCTGTTTAACTATAAATTTCTCATATTTTGATAGTTCCTAGGGTGTTGTTTATACATAAGAGAAATGTCAGTAGTGGTCTTAAAAGCTGTTCCTCTAAGTTGTTTGAAGACTGGCAACTTCTTCAGTGATGGTATGTATTGAAATATATGTAAGAGATTATGTTTTTCCTCGGTAATGTTTTTTTTTTACTTCCTAGACCTATAATTTGCAATTACTGACATATTCATTCATAATCCTTTTGTAATACATTTAATAATTAAGTAGAAAAAAAAAGATTTTTTAAAATCCTATTCACCTTTAGCATATGCTTAATTGTACTCACAAATATATGTTATTTTTACTGCCAGTTTAGTACTAGTTTGTCTGACTTTATTGCGTTGTTCAAGATGTTATTAACAGATACCATCCTGGTATAAGGCAAGAGTTCCAACTGAGTAATATTCGTGTTCAAAAATGGCAGGAATGGAGGAATGGAATAAGATTTTTCCCTATGGCTTGATACAGATTTTTTTTGAGCTGATGTCATTATGTTTAGCTCCCTGTTGCTTTCCTGATGACCAGATCAATAATTGTGACAGCAGTTTCTAAAGACATTTTGCTGCTTCAGAATGAGACTGTTTGCATGGAGCTCTGTCTGTTTTATTTCTGGCTCATGAAGAAGCCAAAGTAATGTAACTTTGCAACTTTTCTACTTCATGCTTATTTTATTCTGCTTTATGCAGAAAAACTTACTTTTTACAGGAATGCAGGCAGTGGTCCTCTTTTCTGAATTGTGACATTTTAAGGTTTAGTAATTTTACTTCGAGTTTCAAGGTTAAACCAAAACCTCACCGGAATTATTATTTTGCAGAATTTTTATCTGAGACCACCCAATTTTTTTTTAAATTCATATATGTAAATTTTGCTTCCTTTTATTTTTTCCAAGCTGAAGAAGGACCAAGATGAGTGGTATTCAATTCTGTCAAGGAAATCTGAGTCCTCCTTTTGCTGACGTGATTTTAAGATGAGTTAAAAAACCTTCTCCACCACCAAAACACTCCATATATTTCTATTTTTTTAAAGTATAGAGTAATACATTTCTCACAAAGTTTTTGTTTTGTTTTTCGTTTGTTTGGTGGTTGTTTGGTTTGTTTTTTTTTAGCCCCAGGGCTAATTAACTGAATTTGATACAAAGAGGAAAGCCAGTACTTGGCAAATACGATGCATACCTCTGGAGAGAGAAAACTGCAGACACTTGGATGAAGTGAAAATAGCAAATAGATGTGGCCATCTCTTGTGGCTCAGGTCAGAGTACGTGCAAGACCTAACAGATAGCGACAAGTTGCTATTCAGCTTTCTTTCGTATTAACTGTGACTTTAGAGCAAAGTACATCCCTAGAGTCTTTGTGAAGTACTTTAAGTTCCAAAAAAGGCCTCTGGAGAGCTCAGAGGAAGGACTTTACATCTATATAAGCATTGCTGGAAACACTGAATTAAGATCCTTAACAGCAGAAGTAGCGTAATTCACTTTGAATAGTCTTTTTGGTATAGAGCAGCTACTTTGGCTGTTCTGTGACTGCAGCTTCTCTACAGGGCAAGAGGGGGGTGTGTGTATTTGAGAAAACAAAATGCAACCCAGCTGTGATGGCCCCACTTCTGCGGTGATTTGTGATCTATATAGGCAACACAGGAGCGACTTCACTCGCCTGGTTGCAGGCAAACCTCCTCCATCCTGCCTTCAATAGAAAATGTTGGTCAGCTTTGTGATCTGCAAGACTAATATATTATGTGGATCCCTTTGAGTTGTGGAAAAGCATTATCTGCATGCTTAAAAGTCAGGTTGGAGGGATAAAGTGTATTTCTTAGTTCTTTAAAAGCTGATTAATTACATCACTAAACTCATTCACCAAAAAGAAACAAGCTGAACGCTAGATGTAATGAAACATGCTTTTTTTACATTACTTCAGTATCTAAAAAACCTTTAAATAACTTTAGAAATTAAGAAAGAAACACTTCATTCATTAACATTTCTTGATAAGTGAGAGAAACCGTTAGAAGCAAGGCTAAACATTTTATTCTTGAATTGTATCTGTGTGTAGGAGAAGGATTTGCTCAGCTGAAGCTCAGCTGCTGCGTGATCAAGTTATTTTCACCACGTAGATTTTTGGCAGGAATGTTTGTTTTCATTCCTCTTTGTAGCACTTTGTATTGCAATGTCAGCAGCACAAATCATATGTTTATCATAAAGTGGAAGTCCTTTAGAGGTCTTCAAAAGTCACCTGATCCCTCCATGCTGAATGGCCTTTTTCTGGTGTCCACCGTCTGCTGCCAAGTGGCATTGAGTGTGCTGCTTGGGTTTGGATCTCACACCTTCACCGCACATGGCAAGCAAATAAGATAATTTTGGAGTAATTGCAGCATAGTTAATATATCTGAATTCTTAAATAAGTCCACAGCCACCTTCTGCACCAAAGGAACATGCTCTTAAGCGATGCTGCCTTGTCTTTGAGGCTGGAAAGTTGGAGGATGCAGGGGAGAAATTTGGGCTTAAGTCATAACAACAGCCTTTGCGACAATCTTGAATAGCCCTAGAGCTTAAAATACTGAATTTAGTGTGATGTCCGAGATCTGTTAAGGTCTTTTTTTCCTTTCTTATGAGTTTTTGGTTTTGTTTTCATAGTCTGCAAGGTTTTCCCAATGGAACCATAAATGTCACTTTTCCTGTAGATGAGCTTTGTTTGCAAGAAAGCTAGAAAGTTTAATAACCTTTTTTGCAAGAAAGGTTAATAACCTTGTTGCTAAATGGTATTAATATTTTAAAACTGTTTGCTTGCTTGCTACTGTTGCTTTGGAGACTTTCCTAATCTTTTGGGCGAAGTGATGTAAATTGGTATTTTAAGACTGAGGGTGATTGTTAAGAAATAGGAAGTTATAGTTTTGATTTTGCAGTCCTGTTTTTTTTCCACTTCTGTAGTGATTTGTTCCATCACTTTACATGTTCTTATGCAAAGTTCTCCAGCTGCACCAATAAGGTTAGAAAAAAAAGTGATCCTTTATCAATATAAAAGCTCTTCAGGTTTCTCAGCCTGTCTCAGCAACCAGAAATGCTGTTGTTACTGTATACAAGAAAGGGGTTTTGCTATAAAAAGAATTCCAAAAAAGGTTCCCCAAATGTCCAGGTGAGGCATAAGGATTAAGACGCCCATTTCCATTCAAGTTCTGTGTGCATTTAGATGACAATCCCTATAACATTTTCCATCCTTTTGAAATGCCAGCTAATCACTTCAATAACTTGCTGTTTCCTGAGCCTTCTCATTCCTCGTGGTGGAAAAAATCCACGCAGTGGGACTACTACATTTCCCATGTCTTGGATGCCTCAAACGAAGACAGTAGAGCAGCTGCTGAGTAGGCTCGTCACTCCCATAAAGCCCTTATACCTCTGGTAAGTGAAACACCAGAAGGAACTCTGGAGGTTTGCAAGGTCTGCTTCATTATCCCTGAGAGCTTCTTCCTCTGCCTTAGCTGCATTCAGGTCAGAGTCACACCAAGCCTGACGCAAACTGCAGTGTGGAATTTCCAGCTTAAAAGGAATTGCTTTCTCTGGGATTCATTACTGCAGGAAGACGAGATGAACAAATTTGCAGGAGGTTTAAATAATTTCTTTACTTCTAGGTGTTGCTGAGACAAATGTGTTACGCTTTCTGTTGAAGAACAGAAACAAGGAACAAGGTTGGACTATGTGGTCAACCTAAGGTCCTGGAACAAGGTTGGACTATGTGGTCAGTGGGGTAAATTAAAGTAGATTACATCTAGGAGTGGAAATACCTCTCTAATGCTATGCTATTTTTGAGCGTAAACTAGTAAAGTTTGCAGCTTTTGATAGTTTACTGGCTTCTCAATAGGTTTTGAGATATGACGACTCTGTCCCAGGGTCCCCTTTATCTGCTGCAAACTCAACATAAAAAAAACAATACACCTTCTTTCTTCTCTAACCTCTCCAGTGAGGTCAAGTCCCACAACAGTGATTGAAGATTCTCTATTCTTCTTTCTGGGTGACCAGAACATGACAAAATTACACTTGAATGCTGCTCTGCTTACACTGAGATAGCTTCATACAGGTGAAAAACTAATTTGAAGTGGATTCAGGTAATCTAAAAATTATTAACTTTACTTACTGCCTTGAATTCTATTGACCAGGCAACTGCAAAACAAAATCTTTTGGAAGCCTTTTCCAAATGCTGTCTCTAGCCACACAAACACAGAAGAAACAGAGGAAAGAATAAGGCTTTCTTTTGTTCGGTTTCATAGCTTGAAAATAGCTTCAGATTCCTTAGAAATTAGTTCATCCATTTGAAGTGGCTGAAAAATTGCATGTAGGAATTACAGATATCAATAAGCAATTTGTAGCCAGGCCTATTTAGAATTATATTTAGTTTCAGAAAAATATCTTCAAAGTTAAAATCTGTCAGTAAGCTTTTATTGACCCTTGTTTTTTCCCTTCAGTACAGGGACAGATGTGCCACAGAGAGATGTTTAAGACTGAGGGCAAACCAGGTGCACTACAGAGAAACCAGTAAACTGAGGATTTGACTGAGCTAACACTCAACATTTATCAGAGGCACAGGTTTTAAGGTGATCATGGAGAAATGACAGCAGGGAAGAAAATCAGCCCACGAATATAAACTAGGTTGGTGTGTAATGACTGGAGAAAGGGTTGTCTTATATCCTCTTTGATATCTGAGATACATCCCACCTATTCTGGGACAATATTAGAATCACCAAGTCTGTTGCAAAAATTGATCCACATTATATTCTTCTAAAACGATAAGAATCAAATCTGTAAAATCAAATTAATTCTGCCTTAATGAGTTTGCTTATTTTATAGTGGTGGGAATAGACAGGATTTGTTTCCAGGGGAGTTGCTGCATTTACTTCAGCACGATGGTCAGAATTTCTGTTTGCTCCTCTACATGGAAAGTTATACGGGACCAAGCACCCAGGGTTACTTTTTAAATGTAATGTTCAGCTTCAAACGCATGAGAAGACTTTTCTTTTGTAAAAATGTGTCTAGTTTTTGCTTTCTCTTTCCATCAGAATGCCAGTCATGAAGTGTGGATGCTCTGAGGCCGTGTAACAGTCAATGGCTCATTGGGGTTCATTTAATCAAGCTCCAGTTCACAAGACGACAGTCGCTATTTACTATTCAAACCCAACGTATTGTCAGGTAGGAATGGGTGAATTATGTAGATAATGAATGTAGTAATCACTGAACCTAAAAGCATATTGTTGCTCTAATAGGTAGATAATTCAGAAATAAATTAATCTTGAGGGGAGAATCTTTTCACAGTATACACTGGAATAGATGATATTTGGGAAGCTTTTTATTACAATGGCTCAGTGAAATCTAGTTTCTTGATTCCTCAGTGTAGCTCTGAGTAATAGCTCTGATTGGTTCGTGCCTCAAAGGTTCTGCACCCCTCCTGATGCTATTGAATATTAGAAGAAATTTCTGACATAAACTTAGTGTTTCCCAAAGGCAACAAATTTCTGTAAAATACCATTGTTCGAGAAACATGCAGTACCTCAGTTTTCTTTTCTCATACAACTCACAATAAGTTAATATGTGCCAGGAAATGTAATCTTACAATACTGTAGGCAACAAAATCCTGAGATTTAATGTTCTGTATTATAACTGATCTCAGGAAATGGTTTCTTAGCTGCCTGCCAAAAACTTTTCTCCTAAAAAAAACCCCTCTGCTTTCAGACAACAACAACAAAACTACACATCCCCCAACAACTAAAAATCCCAGAAAAATCCAGCTTTGACTCGCTTGTGGCTCTTTTTTGTTCTTCAGCTTGATTCTGCTCAGTGATGGCCTGAACTTTAATTGGCATTTCTTTTCCTCCAAACCAGGGTTGTTTGGTTTTTTTCAGACTTTTCTGGAAGGAGACAGAGGAATTTAGGCTGTTCATCTTTTCAGTCAGTTTGTAATCATTTTCAGAGGGAATACTGACACACTGCAAGAGTTTGTTTTCTTGAGGTTTGGAAATAGTATTTTCACATATTAGCTCCTCACTCTACATGTCCTTATTTTCTCTAATGTAATAAAGTGAACAATGTTACCTAACCATTTAGTCTGCATGTTACAGAGACCCATTTGAAACCCCGATACCTGTTTGAGGGGAGTGATGAGCAATAATAGTTACAACCCAAGTCAGTGAGAAGTGTACTGTAGACCATCAAGTAGCTACACGAGGAGAGGTACTACGGAAAGGTTAGCTCTTAGTTGAGTTCAATTGGCCACACAAGTTGTGAGTTTTGTAATAGGTACCACTGTACTTCTTAATCGCTCCTAATTTCAATTAACCATTTTTTGAATTTGCATGATCTCATTGTATATAGTCATTTGAATGTATATCATCTACTGGACTTAATGTGCTCTTCGAATCTTTGGGAGCAACTTGGAATAATGTCTTTTTTCACAGGTTGGTCATATTACTCCTGTGTAGTTAGAGATTACTGGCCATACCCAGGTCACTCTCTGTTATCTTAAACTGGTGGGCATCTCTAGCAGCAACAAAAATGTAATTAAACATCAAGTGTCCTTCATACGGAGTACTTCCATTTTCTTCTGTACTGACACTGTTCCTAGCACAGGATCATCAGCAAATGTCACTGACTTCAAACAACCTGGTTCATGTTTTGTACAAAAAATATAAATGAACATACTGAGATCCATCCCAGCTCCCATCTCTCAGGAGTTCTGGTAGAGAAGTTTCTCCAGGCAAGTGTCTGAAGTTGTTGTCTTCTGTTCCACTAAATTCACTTTCAATCTATATTGTTGCTGGTTGCATGCATTTCTTCCATGTATCATCATCTTCTTTTTCTTTGTGAAATCTGTCCTTTTTGCAAAATATGGGTTTTCCTTCAGAAAACAAACACAATAAACATTTTCCATTGAAAAGCAGGATATGATTTTCCAATTGGCCTCTGTTCTTACCACTAAATCATTGTGCCTTTTTGAAACTCTGGGGAAAAAAAACCCAACCATTTGAAAAATCTTAAAATCATCATGGGAAGTTTCATCTGTTCATAGATGAACTGCCCTCTCAATCTTGGAATAATTCTGAAGGGACAAAATTTAATTTATACTTTTAAGTACTGACTCAAAAGTTTGAGTCTAAAGGTTGCGTAACATAGATTAAAACTGAAGGAAATAAGTTTCCTGTACGACTGTGTGGGAGATATAGATGTCTACAAGACAGAGAAGAGAGATATTGCAGTTTGTCATTCTTAGATGCAAGAATGAGTTCAAATATTTTATCCTAATTGTATTTTTATGCCTGCTAATGTAGATAGCTTTTAAAGGCACTATCTATAACGTAGTCTAGCACAGCTTGCATTTACTGAGCAAAGTTGAGAAGGCATGAAAAAGCTGTGATATTCTTTAATATTTGTTGAATAAAGTGCCAGAAGGAAGATTTAACATTTTTTCCATGTGCCTGCTTTGAAATGCAAATTCATTTCCATAGACATTGATTTCCAGAGGAATTAGGAATTTTAAAGACTACACAGTCAGGGTGGTTACTGAAAGTAGTATGAGATATGAAAATAAGCACATAATAGGATAAAAATTTACATGATTTGAAGTTTTAAATGGAAAGTCTGTGCCAGGTTATCTCTATATGATAACAACACTCGGTGGAGCTGTTTCATAACCCTAGGTATGTTCCTAAAGTCTTTGTTCAGATGTAGTTAACTTCAACCCACCTCTTTTCTGACAATTTGATTCTCTCAGTTGCATGTATAAGGTTTTTTTTTTGTCTTGTGAGCCTGTCGCAAAACTGTCAAACTCCTATTGTAGTTTTGGCCCACTAAAGTGATTCCATATTGGTCTTGACCATACTTATAAACATGAATCAAGCTTCTGAACAAACTTGATCTCAAATACTGATCACTTGGACCTTTTTTTTTTAAAGAGGTGGTGAGGTGGTATCTATTACAACAGCTGTTAATCTAAAAGCTTAATTTCAGTACTGTTTTTTAAAGCAAACTTAAAGAAATAATTTTTTAAAATCTGCAGTATTCTTGTAAGATATCATCTAGAACACGATTCTCTTAGCAAGTCCTAACACCTCCAGCTTCTCTGACTTTTAAAGGCAGGTAAACAGTTCCTGAGCTTCCTTCCTTAAAGTCTATGCTTAGATTCACTTTTTTATACTCATGGTACAAGTTGACAGGGCTGACAAAATTTGTCAGCCCTTTGGAGCAGAAAAATATCTCTGCTGAGGAGCATGACTGTTAGAGCTTTTTTGAATAAAGACCACTTAACAGGGTCTGAGAAGTGTGTAGAGGGAGAAACGGAAGGATGGCTTTTTCCCTTTTTGCTTATGCAACAGATAATGGTTTTTATAAATAAGGAAACAATAGCTGGGGCCAGGGCCACCACCCAGCCATCCACCCTGAAGTCCGTTACTTGGAGAAGTATTCTGCAAGATGGATGGGATTTCTTCATCAGAGGAGTATCTTCCACTTCAAGTGGAAAGCTGTGACATGAGTGTACTCATATCAGATCATACATACCTAATTGTTGGCTTCCTTTAATAATGCAAAGAGTTATTAGGATACCTGCTTGTGAAGGCTAATTGTCTCCACTGTGTTCTGCTGCCTTGGTAGCGTGGTTGCTCCCTAGATACTGACTCACTAGAAATCATTTGGAAATTCAATTTGGCTTTGGCCTACAGCTCAGGAAAAAAAAAAATCCAGCATTCATTATGGTTACTAATGATGAAGTTTTGATTTTGCGAATTTCTCAATACCTGTCTTATTAGATGGAAGTGTCATTTCTCTGATGCAGAAAACACCACACTTGATATCATCTTGTAGGTAATTTCAGCCTACAGGCTTATTGCTTCCCTGATTCAAATACTATCACCCCAGAGAGATGAGATTTATTACTCTGTGAGGCTTTTCTGAGGAAAGAGGGATAAAAAATAGTTTATCAGGCTGCCTTTCAGTGATGTCTCTTAGATGTGTTGCTAAATTTCAGCTTTCTCTCCATGTGTGTGAATTCTAGCATAGTTTCTTATCATTCTATCTATAGGGTATAAGGAGTGGCTTAATTTGATTTTTCATATTCTATTTTTCATTCTAAGTGATCAAAAATCCTGTGATATTTGATGGCTTTCCTTTTTTGCTCTTAATGTGAGTACTTCAACAAATGAAATGGTTATTGCTGTCTTTTGTAACACTTAAACTAATAGTTTTTAACTTAAATTAGCATGTCAACTCAAAAGTACAAAGATTTCATGAGTCTGAAGTACAGGATATAAATACTATCCTATTTATTCAGAATATAATTACAGACATGGACACTACAGATCTGAGGCCTTATTAAACTCATGGTGTTTCTTCAGTTGTTTAGATTTTAATATCTGGACTTTTATTACTTTATATTACTCTAATTACAAAATTACATGGCTTTGATTTCACTGCTTAAAATATTCCTAGCTTTTTTGAGTGTTAAAGTAATAAAACATGGCTGTTTGGTAGCAACCTAGTACTGTGCAATCCAGGCTGATAGAGTATCAGAATCTGACACAAAGCTTAAATCTGCTTCAGGACTCCAAGATGGAAATCTGGTGCATTTCTAAAGTAATGGAGTTTCAGATGTAGCCACAGAAACACTAGTGCTCTCTATGTATATGAATATGAAGTTAAGTGCAGAGGGCAAAATAATCGTAGCTTTGTCTACAAAAGTGGGGTATAAGCTTGACCATCCCACTTTAAGTGATATTTAGGGTTCATGACATTTAGAATACAATTGAACAGAACAGTTCAGTTTGGAGGGACCTACAACGATCATTTAGTCCAACTGGCTGATCATTTCAGGGCTGACCAAAATTTAAAGCATATTGTTCAGGGCATTGTCCGAATGCCTCCTAAACACTGACAGGCTTGGTGTATCAACCCCCTGAGAAGCCTACTCCAGTGTTAGACTCCCCTCTTGGTAAAGAAATCTTTCCTAAGCATTAGATACCAGGCAGGAGAGATCAGCCGCTCCCTCCCAATGTCGCCTCCTCAGGAAACTGTAGAGAGCAATGAGGTCTCCTTTTCTCCAAACTAGACAAGCCCAGAGTCCTCAGCCACTCCTCACAGGACATGCCTTCCAGCCCTTTCACCAGCTTTGTTTCCCTCCTTTTCTGGACATATTTGAAGACCATAATGTCATCCTTAAGTTCTGGAGCCCAGAACTGCACACAGTATTCAAGCCGAGGCCACACCAGCACTAAATACAGTGGGACAATCCCCTCTTTTGATGGGCTGGTCTTGCTGTGTTTGATGCCCTCTTGGCTGCCAGGGCTCACTGCTGACTCACACTGAGCTGCTGTTGAGCAGCACCCCCAGATCCCTTCTGCAGGGCTGCTCTCCAGCCACTCCTCTCCCAGCTTATACTTGTGTCCAGTATTACCTCAATACTTAGAAGTAGAGGAAAAGGAACAGAAAAATGCCTGCAGAACGTACAACATCAAAGTTAGGAAAACAATCAAGTGCAAACCAAAAACCAGCACTATGTCACTGTAGAAATCCATAGTTGTGCAAACCTTGAACACTGTAATTCTCAGCCCCTCATTTGAAAAAAAAAAAAAAAACCCAACCAAAAAGAAACTAACCTTGGGAAAAGTATAGTGAAGAGAATGAAGGTGATCAAAGGTGTGGGAGAGCTTCCACACAAAGAAACACTGGATAAGCTAAGAAGTTTTGTCTTGTGAAGGAGGCAACTTAAGGTGCTTAATATTGAGGGATGAAAAAAGGTGGGAGGCTTATCAGTGGTTTGTTGTTCTCTTGTTTTTTTTTTTCTCAACACAAGCCATCAAATCAAACCCAGTGTGAACCAAATCAGAGCAAATGGAAATTATTCTCCCTGAAAAGGGTAGCAAACCTCTGAAATATCTAACTAATAGATGATACAGATGTGAAGAAAAAATTACACAATCAAAACGAAACTTGAGAAGTTTTTAGAAGAAGGATCAGTAAGGGTTACACAATAGACCAACTACTCAAATCTGAACACAAGTGATCTGTTTTGTTGTTTGTATGTAGAAGTAGAAGTTTGTCTTAAAGCAAACCTATAAAACTTATTTAGGTTTTCAGCCAAGTATGAAAATATTTTTGTCACAAACCAGAATAATTCAGATGTGCACACAGTGTTTCAGATACACAGTCATAGCGCTTCAAGAAAGTTTGTGACTCAGTGTTGTTCTCCTTCTCTGCAGCCCAAGCTTTTTAGCTGACCACTGTCTCTCATGATCCATCACAAGTCTTCTTCACAGAAAATGAGGTAGTAATATGCTGTGAGAAGAAACAGTCTTGCTATAACCTAGTTTTTAGAGAGGACCACAAAGACAGGGTTCAGCGATGTGTACTACTTCTTCAAAAATTATATATATTCCCTGCAATTTTAGTTTTCTGAGTTGCGTGGAAAATTGTGACTTGTATTGTTTTGGGCCTTGTCAGAAAACAAGTCTTTCCCTGGTGAACTCGATCTCAGATATCTTGAAAATAGGCAGAGCTCGGACCAGGTAATATCTTAGCAAACCTATATGAATTACATTCATTCTTTGGCTGTGGGAATAGCTATATTCTCTTGGAGTCTGAGCTCACGAGACTTTTAAAGCATTGATTTCAAATGGAATCAAAGCATTATTTCAGGAAACTATACTCCTCTGTTGCTGCCTGCAGTGTTTTGTGGGATTTTCCTGTTGTCGTTGCGTATAGTGATTGTGAATGCAACAGTGATTGCTTCTGTGTACCTGCCATAAGGTCATGGGTTTGAGTATGTGCCCATCACACTGTCTCCTTCATTGCTAATTTTGCAGGCTAAAACAAAGAAAAAAGATGGCACAGGTATGGAATCATCTAGAAATGACTTGATGAATGTTGTTGTTGCATAATGAAAGGTTTTATTCTTCCCAGCTTGATCTTTTTTTAAATTTTTTTTTTTTGCCACCACCACTAGTACTTTGATATTTTATCTGTTTGCATTTTATATGCACTGAGGCTTGTATCCCGAGACAGGTTTTTCCTCCTGCATGGTCACAGCTATAGGTAGAGGATTCACATTCTGAAGCATCAAAATAGTGTCCCTCTAAAACAGTTCTCTCCAGAATATTCCCCTCCAACATTTCTGAAGAGATTTTCTGAACATGGAAACTGCTTTGTTATTTATTTACGTAGGTGTTGTCAGTTATTGTTTTGGCTTGTGGTCTGAGTTCTTTTGCTTTTGGAAAAATAACCATTACTGTGCTTTCCAGTCTGGTCAGTGAGACAGTCCTGCAACACATTTTCATCTCACTTTTAGTGGTTGAGGGTCTGAAAAGTATTTTAATGGGCTCTTGAAACCAAAGAGTGAAATAATTGTTTTTATTTCTTGTTGGGTTTTATTTTCCTGTACTGTCATTTGTAGTAAGAGAAAAGAAATTAACAATTTCAGCCTCACGGGCAAAAAAGTTGCAGCAGCAAAATGCTCACAGAAAACCAGAGGAGTAGAAAAAGTCCATGATTGAAAACAAGTGTTTTTACTAATAAAACTCCAAACAGAAAACAAGGCAGAGCAGGTAGGTACTTTATGACACTGCCTCAGAAAAGGCAAACAAATTTTCAGTTCAATAGAATTTTAAGCCTGGATATTAATATAACATTAAGTCATCTGTGTGTATTTGCTACTGCTACCTCTGGTTTTGTTGGTTAGACTTTAGTAGATAACTCTGCAGAACAGAAACAGGCACATAGTGTCTACCCTTTCACTCCCAATACTGTTCATCCAAAGCAGAGACAGTATTTTTGCTCAAAGGATATTTGTACCTTTATGAGCAGCATCAAGTGGAGATTTTCTTAAACCAAAGACAATCAGATCTTCTGTGTTTTGGCCAGTGACATATTAACTTATAGCTGTGATAGTCCATGAGCAAACTGTACCAGTATATCAACAGAATATGTAAGTTCAGACTATTTTGTGCTTTTTTTTTTCTATTTGACTTTAGGAAGGTAGACACCTTAAAGAGATTTTTTATTTTTTTTTTGAGAAAATGATGACAGAGCTCAAGCTTTAAATTCAGGTTTGTGCATTTCTTTGTAACAAACCTTTTTTACATTAACTGCTGTGCACTATTTCATTTGTGTTCTATCCACAAATGTGTGAACAAGCCTCTGTATTACTCTTCTGAGAATTATGTAGTTTCAATGTGCCATAGGCTCTATCTTAATTCACAAGTAAAATAAATAATTTTCAATGAGGTTAAGTGAATAAGGGCCACCTAATAATGTAATAGTCCAGTCTCTGGTAGTGAAATTATATTTTTCATTTATTTTGATTTACGGTTTTTGAGAAGGAGACAGTTAACTTGTGCATAGCTGTGGAAATGTGAATAGAGGAAAACATGAGGATCTGTTTAGAAATTTAATTTCAGTAAAAATTCATTACGATAAATCAAATAGAATAAATCAGGCTTTAAAGTAGTGTTACACAAGAGATCAAAAGAGCACAAAAAACCTCAATTACAGTTATTTAGCTGGTCAGGTCTTAGATTAAGTATAACTAACAAGAGAACTAAACTAAGAAAATATGCAGTTATTTGTAAAATTTTGTGAGCTACTGTGATTCTCATGAAGCAGAGATGCTCTGCTGTAAGAAAAAAAAATCAGCCTAATGGGAATATTGGGTTGCAACAGGGAATGGGCCAAGAATCTTCATCTTATTTTACAGAAAAGATACTTGAGTATCACTTTGTGTAATATCAGGTGAAAGGATGAGAGACAAAGCCACGAGCATGTGGAATTCTTTTTAACTCTGATCAAGAAAAACATCTTGGAGATCAAGCCTACAGAAATGAAGGCAGAGGTGCAGTAAGAGTTGCAAGTTTCAAGATCAAAACCAAGGCCATGTTAAAAATTCTTAATCTAGTGTTCCAATTACAGCACTACTGATTGGTTTGGTTTTTTTTATGATATGTTGGAAAAAGATTTCTAAAACTCAGCATCATAGGATGAAAGTCACAGCAACACAGTGCTTGTTGCAGTAGGTCTTATCTACCTGTGACCAGCCAGGTCTTACTTGTATGCAGTGGCTTTTTATCAGGGACTTCTGAACATCAAGCTGTTTACTTAGGAGCTGGTAAATGGGGCATCACAGCTCTTCTGCAGGTCTCCACCTTCTTTTCCTCTTCTTCCCTGCTTGGTAGATCTGCGTTTGACGCCAACAAGAAAAATTTCCTGCAGACTTGCTCCCACAATGAGCCATTCTAAGTTAATTTCCATGATTTAAATGCTGTTCCAAAACTTTCTGGCATTAAGAGAGAAGGTCATAATGGAAGATTTGCCTCAGTAATTGCAGCTTGTTGAAGTCAGTGGGATTTCTGGTAGAGCAAAAAGTTACTGAGCATTATGTAAATGAGCCAGAATCAGTATAGAGTTAGTAAATGACTGTGTGCACTAGTAAGGAAGAAAAACTGTTGGTGGCTATAAAGGCTTATAATTAATGCTGATAGAAAGGAATGAGCAAAGGGCAATCTAGGCTAGGAAAAATGCTTAATGGTAAGATTTATCAGACTCTCTAATAGCTCCCTGACTAATGGAAGCAACTTTCAGTTATTACACTGGACTGGACAAAACGCTGAAATATGTTTTAGGAGATTATTCTGAAACAGTGAGCTGGATAGTGACTTCTCAGCCTATGTGTATAATTTCATTTTCTTGTAAAATCTTGTTAGCCAGGCTGTAGGTTTGGGCAGTAACTTCCCTTCCACCTGGAGATTTCATATCCTGAGTTGCAGGTGCAGGGAAACACAGGTAACTTTGAAAATGTAATTCTGGGTGTGTGGCAGGTACAAATTTTCCATATCCCTCTTGAAAGTAGAAACAAACAGAGGAATTCAGAAGTTCCAGAAGAAATCTAAACTAAAACATTTCACATAGAGTTGAGAAAGATACAAGCTCATATATAGCAAATAAAATGTTAAAGCAGGAACTGGGAGAATGGGAACAGGCTAGACCAAGTTGTACTTAATTCCCTTAATGGTTCACAGAATCACAAAAGGGTTGACATTGGAAGGGGCCTCTGGAAGGCATCTGGTCCAAGCCCCAACTCAAGCAGGGCCACCTAGAGCCAATTGCCCAGGACTGTGTCCAGCTGGCTTTTGAGTCTTTCCAGGGATGGAGACTCTACAGCCTCCCTCAGAAGCTGTGCCAGTGCTTGGTCACCTTCACAGTCCACGAGTGTTTCCTCATGTGCAGAGGGAAAACTCTTGTGTTTCAGTTTGTGCCCATTGCCTCTGATCCTGTCACTGGGCACCACTGAAAAGCGTCTGGTTCCGTTCTCTATGAACCCTCCTTTCAGGTATTTCTATAAATTAATAAAGTCCCCCCTGGGCCTTTTCCTGACTGAACAGTCTCACCTCTAAATAATATTAACCCATCAACTATTCTCCTTCATGGTAAGTAAAAGGAAAAGTGTGGGTACACGATTAATCTTTCCTTGTTAGTGATGTGAAAACCCTTGAGGTTATTAAGTGTACAGCGTGTGACTGAGGACTGGCCCTGGTGTGGTGAAGTAAAGCTCTTGTCTGAGCCCTGTTCTGTGGTAAACGAATACAAAGTTCTCTGCGGGGTTGGAAGCAAACATCAAAAAGACAAGCGTGAGTTTCTGTTGGCAGGGAGCTGAATGGGGTGGACTCATTTCACTTTCTTGAGGCTTGTTTCATTTGGAACATGTTATTTTGTTTTGATACCAATCTCCAAAATAATGTTTGAGTGATGGAGAAGGGGCAAAAGGAGGCACCTGTTGAGAAGGACGTGGTTGTGTGCTGTTACCATGCAACCCACAGCAGGAGCACCGCAATAATCTGCCTGATCTGGGCATGGAATGGGGCGGCTAAGGAACAGGCTCCAAAGCAAGCAACACCTGTAATTAACATTATGCAGTAATTAGCAAGTAACTTTGAGCCTGCTGGAGTGTTTTGAGGAAACTGTGGGCATGTTCTGCCTGTGGTCAGAAGGTCATAAAAATCCTTTGGTGCTCAGGGTGCTGGCCTCACTTTCACTAATCAGAGAAAAATATTAAATTGGGATCATTTGAAGTCTGGAAACAGAAATATTCTTGCTCCAGTACAGGGAAAATGGCTATGTGTGTGTCAGGCAGCTAATCAACTTCAGTATATCTGTTTCCCTTCACTGGAGGGAATCTAAAACTCATTGAAAAACTTTAGAGTATGTATCTTGTTGCCACATTGGTTGGCTTTTGGATTAAATGGCTAAAACCTGCACAGGTTTGTTTTGTGTTTGTTTTTTTTTATCCTGCTTTAAATTTATTTAATCTCAACTTCAGTTGCTGGAAGAGAATTCCTTAGGAAGAAGTTAACTTTGTAGCTGTTTGGTCAAACACTAATAATTTAATTTATGAGAAGGTGAAAAAATGTAGATGGCACATGGAATTTCTATGTCTGTGAGGTGGAGTGAAGCTTGAGAAAGATGACTGAAAAAGCTTGTAGGTCTCAAGTCTGAGTTGTGCAACCATGAGTAACTCAGGCCCTTCAGAGGTTGCAAAATACAATTTAGCCCACCTTAAAAAATAGATTGGTAGTATCTGTACCTTCTGCTTTTATGACTATTGCTGAAATTGAGAGCATTCACTATTCTTTTCTCAGATGGTGGTAAAAAGAACAACATGGGGTTGGGCTAAAGAATCTGCTAGTACCCAAAGGGAAGGGATCCTAGAATAGACTTTCAGATGACACTATTATTAGGATAGACCTGACAACAGTTTGGCTTGGGTTTTTATGAGTGCAGAAGATTGTTACACATAACATTTGTCATGTTGCAGAAGATTCAGAAGTAGCAGTTTTGTCCAGTCTCTACATGGACATGCTGATGTTCATGTGTGGTGAGAGAGAGGCCTCGCGGACATACTTTCTTTACTGTAATTATCAACAGAAAAATTAAGCACCAGAGAAATATCTTGAAGGATTCAGTAAGCCATAATTTCACAGTAATATACATAAGTTTTATGTATAAGTTGTATATATATAATGCATAGATAAGTACTTGTGAATAAATATGCATTTAAAGTTCCAAATATAAGCTCTGATTTATTATAACGAATAAAATAACTTGACAGTAAGTCAAATACAAAATAATACAGGAAAAGTTGTTTTTCAGTGTCAGTGACAGATTATTTTTAGCTTATGGTGATACAAAATATTCAAACAACTTTGCAACTATATGTTAGGTACAAGAGATCAAAGATTTGACGGTGCCAAACAGCTTTCTTGGATGTCTTTCCAATGATTTGCAAAGCGTGAAGGATTTCACAGGGATTAACTAGACCATATGCTTTTTTTTCAAAGGGCAATTTTGCCAGGCCATCAGTTTATATGCAGATTAATCTGGCAAGTGTGAGCAAAATTTTAGAATCAAGAAAAGCAAATGCTAAATGTTGTTTTTCTTTATCTTCCTGTAAGAGAAAAGCTACAAAATAAGGAGGATAGACAGGTAATAAATGAAATTCCCATTTGGAATGACAGCTGGAGTAGCAGAAAATTCTCCTGTTGTCATGGGTTGTTGCTACCAGTTATTTCACATACAAATTGTTTCACTCATCTCTGGCTGGCAAGTTTTCTTGGCACCGCCAATATTTACAGCGGCTAATTCTCTAAGTGAAACAGTTAGAGAGAAAATATTTCTCTGCGTTTTGAATGACTTGCATTTGGCATCAGAAAAAAAGGTAGATTTCTAAACACACATTAGAGGTTTTGGGCCCTGTAAAGGGACAGGAACAGGCAGGAATGAATAAATACACCAGCACTTAACTAGTAAGGAAGATAGTTAGAGAAACCCCCCTTCTGCAGCTGCTGATTATCCAACAAGATAATAATAAGTCTTGCTGCTCTGACCATAGACAATGGAGTGAAGCAGAATACTGGTTTGTAGGAAAATGTGACATGTCTGTCATGATAGACTTGCAACCAGGGTCAGGAAGCCATGAATCCAAAAATGTACTTTATTACTCTTGTGTGTAGCTCAATTAAAAGCAGTACACATAATCTCAGATACATATATTTGTATGTAGCATAGATTTACAATTTATAAACAGGTTGGTGTATAATCTCCTGCCTCTGCCCTGAGATCCCAATCTCTCTCTGCCAGGAAGGAAACAACATTTTGGTCTCCGAAGGTTGATGAACTGCTTACATCTGGTTATGGATAGCTTCACTCAGCCGATAATGTTTTCTAAATTTATGGGTATGTGAGGAAGTTTCCCTCAGGAAAAAGCTAAGTTCAAAGTCCTGAGTGATTTCTGTTTTCAGAAGTCTTGAAGTAGATGCTGGGAAAAGGGACAAACCTGAAAAACCCCAGGAAGAGATTTAAGCTTAGAATTTACCCATGTCCTCCAATTGCGGTACAATTCTAGTGTATCAGACCTAAGGTTTATGTAAGAGCAGACACACAGCTGAATGTAGTCAGATGGCAAGAAGGGAGAGTTCTACAGGAAAGATTGGAAAGTGGTGGAGTCACCATCCCTGAAGGTGTTCAAAAAACATGTAGATGTAGCACTTCAGGACACGGTGTAGTGGTTGTGGTAGTGTAGGGCTGATGGTTGGACTTGATGATCTTAGAGA
Organism: Eurystomus gularis; assembly: GCA_013400335.1. Lineage (NCBI taxonomy): Eukaryota > Metazoa > Chordata > Aves > Coraciiformes > Coraciidae > Eurystomus > Eurystomus gularis. The sequence goes on along the minus strand of VZZY01020166.1, from coordinate 31,551 downwards.
TCTTTTCCAACCTTAATGATTCTATGACGCTTTATCAGGGAGTGACAGGATGAGGGGTGGCAGTTTTAATCTACGTCTACCCTCTTTCAGTTTAGATATTAGGGAGAAATTCTTCCCTGTGAGGGTGGTGAGACACTGGCACAGATTTCCCGGAGAGGTTGTGGATGACCCCTCCCTGGAAGTGTTCACGGCTGGGTTGGATGAGGCTCTGAGCAATCTGGTCTAGCAAGAGGTGTCCCTGCCATGGCAGGGGGGTTGGAACTAGATGATCTTTAGGGTTCCTTCCAACCCAAACCATTCTATGATTGTATGATTCTATGATCTTACACTGAGGGAGATGACAGCTTGCAGCGTTTATTTCTGTGAATCTATTCATAAAACCTTTCTAACTCTACTGTCTACTTCTGGAGTGTGAAAATGAATTACTAATATTTACTTATCCTGTGTTCTTGGCAAACAGTACAGCATACGGATAACTCTATACAACTAAGTTACTTAGTTATTAGGGGAAAAAAAAGGAGATGCTCTCGCCTAGAGGAGCTGAAACAGATCTTGTAGTGGTAATACAGCTTCTCTGTGGTGGGAACGCCTTCATGTCATAAGACTCAACCGTGACTCCCCGATGATGGGAGAAGTGGCCTGGAATTCAAGGGTTTACAGCAAGGTTGTGGTAGGTTTGGTGCACTCCTGAACTGGAGAGATCTAGGAGAGGTACTGAAACCTAAAACCAGTCCTGGTTTACATTAGTAGATCCTGGCATTAATTGTTAGGTTTCAGGAACAGGTTTGCATGCTGAACAGGTAATGCATGCTCAAAAATAAGGGGAATAGAATTTTAGTCTCCTCATGTGAAGCTTGCTTAAGCATATTAGTAACCACCATGGTGAAAGAAGTTAGCAGGATCCTAAAAAAGCACAATAGGCATTCAGTAGGATGAAGTTTTGTCTGGAGGGGAGAGTTGGAAATTTTGAAGAATAAAATAGGTATCACATAGCTTAGAGGTGGTAAAAAATTAAATTTAGAGGAGCATTAACATAGAATAAGAAAGAGGAAAAGAAGATTATTAAATGGACAGCAAGGAAGTGGAAGGATTAACTATAATTAAACACTTATCAGGGAGAGACAAAATTAAGACAGGCTGAAGTGAGGAAATAAGTGATTTGTTAATATTAATCAAAGCAGCTAGGGGAAATCAATAAATGGATCGGAGTGATACATCCTAGAAAGAAGAAACAGCAGCACCATGAATATAAATGACTTAATAAGGAAGAAGACAGTGAATAAATGCTGAGTCTAAACAGGAGGTGAATTATCTCATTAAAGAGAGGGTGTGGGAGTCCTTGGAAACACAGTGAACATGCTCTATTGACCATCTGAGACAATATACACTTCCCATGATACTGGTAAACAAAATTAGCACTGAAAAGTCATTGAACATAGGGAAAGAAGCAGATGACCAAGCTGGTTTTGACTATGGATAGATACTTACAGTGTTTCTTTTGTGTGTATTTGTTTACCAAAAGGACAAAGTGTGGCTGTGGCAGCTTCTTTTCTTTTGCATTTCTGCCACTTTTTTGTTCCTCATGACATGAGTGAGAGAAGGATCTGTAAGAAAGGCAAGTAAAATATAATATAAATAATATATAGTATATGCTATATAATTATAAATAAGTATAATATGTTTAATTTTTGTTCTGTCGTTGCTCCTTCACTTGTTCTTGGAAAACGTTTTCTCATTTTATAAATACTGTAGGTATTTTTTTAATTCAACTTTTTATTCACCTTGGCATATAATTTACCTATTAAAGCTATGGATAACCCTTATTTGTAAAGATTCTTTAGATGTTTAATTCTTACAGATGTGGAAGGAACCAACAAAATGAACCATAAAGGTTTCCAAAATTTAAATTCCAGGTTGAATATTAAAATTAGAATAAGATAGACATCAGGCCATGTTTAGAGCTACATACCTTAAGCATGTAATAAACTCAGTTAAAAGGTGTAAACTTTGTTTTGCCTTAGTGAAATATGTTGCCAAATGTAAGGAATTTGCCCCATCTCAAACATTTACAGGGCTGGCTTTTTTTATTCTTATAGGTATTTGTTCTGTGAATATCAAAGTGGAAAGCTTCAAGAGATCAGTTCTAGAAAAAAAATACGTTTAGCAGACTGAAGAAGAGTCCTGTCTTAGATGATGCTAAAAAATAAAATATGCCAGTAATTCGTTCCTTGTTGGACCACAGGAACTTTCCTGCAGTAACCAGAAGGTGGAGTAGGCAGCTCGCTACCTCTAAAGAAATCTTTGTTGTATGAAGGAATCAATGAACAGAGAAGGAAGATTTCCCGAAGCTCTTCCTTGGAGACAATAGGAAAGAAAGCATGAAAGACGCAGGAAATGGAATTGCTGGCTTCCAAGATTTCCATGCTACCTATGCTATCCATCAAAGAAAATGGAAGATTTCGAAATCCTTTGGCAAGTTTGCTCCTTTCCCACTATGCGCACACATGTACACAGAAAGAGAAAATACCACACTTGGAACTACAGTGGCAAGGAGTAACTAGAATGAAAATGGCAATAAAGAAGATAAATATATAACAAAAGAGATAGGATGCCAAGGCTAGTGGAGATAATAAGAAAATCAGTGACTCGTGTATTTTAGTCATTTCATGTTAGCCCCTGTGTTAGAAGAGTGTCTTTTAAGGGTGTAGCAGACTGAACTATTGCCTTTTTTCCTTGTCTTCTTCAGCATAAGCATTAGCAACCTCTGCTCTTTCTCCCCTTCTCTCTCAGACTGGATCTGTGCAGCCTGTTTGATTTCTCCTGAACACTCTTCTGTGTCCTAACAAATATAAGGACTTCAGGACACTGTGAATAATGAACTTCTGTATGAAGCGATAGATCCCAGGCCTCTCTGGCTCTCAGATAGTTGCACTGTGAACCTGAGCAAACATTTTCTTTTGCTGTTGTTACTCTTTTAATGATGAACTTCCATAATAAGTCTTTTAAGAAATCCAATTATATTTTTTTTAAATCCTTATATATCCATTTGTCAAATAAGTGCCATTATAATACAGCATATGTTTTATTTGAAATCATAATTATGCCAGACATTTATGGAAATTCCATTCTCTGTTTTATTGGGCTTTTCCTTCCACTTGTGCATATCATATTTCAGAGCCCAGCAGGACTGCATAAAATAAAAGGGCTGTGTACTGGTTAGTATTGAAGGCTATCATTAGTGAAAATGAAATTAATTGGATTACACCATTATGTACTGTTGGTTCTTATGGAAATACCAGAATAAACCAGCAGGCTTTCTTGCGAAGGGAAAAATCATGTAAATAGAACATCACAAACCTCACCAGGAAACATTAAACTCCTGAAAACTAGAAAGAAATTAGCCATAATTGCCAGCCTACTGGGGAGGTTACAACCACAGCTTCTTAAATATTATCTGCACTTGTCCAAGAAAATACAATTTTTCCCTATAGAGGCGAGATGGGAATTGGCTGCCAATGCCCACCCAAGGGCAGAGAATTCCTGTAGCCAGGTATTAGGCAGAGGGATAATTTATGGTATTTATTCCCTTTATCTCGGTGTAAAATGGGCATGTGGCCCTCTGTATGGCTGCTGACCCTTGCTGGGATGTGGGAGGCAAGCGGCAAAGCCACATTCCTGTGGCTGAGAGCAGCACGGCAGCTGTGACTGCTAATGAGCGTTTAATTCCCTCAGCCTGCTGGGATCAAGCTTTCTCTTTTGCCTGTAAAGACTCCCACACACAGCTCATTAGTGGGGGTCCTTCACTCTGCACCCCTCTCCCACCATGCACATCCAGCCCCACATGTCCCCCATTCAAAGCTCTCAGCTTTGAGCTTTCCTGCTCCAAGACCTCCCATCCCAGTGGTGAGGCTGCCTGATTGGCAACCTGACCACCAGCAGCTTTTGGCAGGAGGAGCATGGAATGGGGACGTGGTGTTGTACTAAGCTGGGGTCTCATCACCTTGTGGGACTCTTGTGTATGTCTGTGTGTGTGCCTGCTGCTGGATATAAACACTCTCCAGCTGCGCTTTAGGGTCTCCTGTCCCTTCTCAGTTACTGGATCGACTTGTTGCTTGTTACGTGGATCTATCAGAACTTGGGAATGAAGAAGACAGGAAGGTGTGTTGGATTTTTTTATGTTAACTAAGGGGTTAGGTAAAATTTGCCACCCTAGCAGTTCTCCTTTTAGGACTCCAGAGAAATTTCTGAAGCTAAAAGTCTTCAAGTGTTTTTTTTGTTGAGTATTTGGTTAAATTATTTGTTTGCTCCATTAGGCATTCTCCATGGTGACCACAGCACAGAGCTAGTGTGGATGCTCGGCCCCCTGTTCCTGGGCACCTGAGAGCTGCCTCCACCGAACCCAAGATATGCCTTCTGATGATTGTGACTTTCCCATCGTTAAATCCTCACACATTTTACTGTGTGGAGCAGAACCCACTCCTTAGTGCTCATCTTATTGCAACAATTAATTTGCTTAGTCTTTTTAGATTAATGCTGGTAGATTCAGGTAGTCTTCAGAGTAATTTATTCCCGTCAGAGAAACGTTCTTTGAACCCTGGTGAACTGCCACACCTAGGATACTGTGTACTCCAAACTGAACAGTTTTGGTCTCCACTATAGAAAAAAATGGAGACAGGCTGGTCAGAACCTGGAGAAGTGTCATAAAGATGATCAAAGGACTGGGAAGCTGCCATATGAGGAAAGGCTGAGAGCCGGGTTTGTTCAGCCTGGAGAAAAAAAGACTTAGGGGAGACCTTATCACCATGTGCCAGTATTTAAACAGTAAATACAGAGGACTCACTTCTTAGGAGTCACATGGAAAAGATGAAGGGTAATGGGTACAAGTTACTCCAGGGGAGATTCCAATTGGATACAGGAGGAAAATTTCTCACAATGAGAACAATCAACCATTGGAATAATCTCCCCAGTGAGGTGGTGGAGACCCCAACATTGGACAGGTTTAAGGCTCAGCTGGAGAGGGTGCTGAGCCATCTTGTGTAGACAGCCTTTTTGCTAAGAAAGGTTGGACCAGACTTGAGGTCTCTTCCAACTTGGTATTCTAGGGTTCTATAATCATATTTAAACACAGCATTCAGATTTTGTCAATTACTTCATTCCACTTGAGAAATTCCTGAAAGTTTTTTTAAAAACAGGTTTTCTCTTCAAATGATACAGAGAAAAATCCAGCAAGATTAGATTACAAGAATCTAGAAGGAGGAGTTGTTCCCCTCCACCCAAATGAACTTCTGTTTCTTTCTCTGTGTGTGTAATTTTATGTTGATTATAAAAATATCAAATTGCTCCATGACTTTTTAGTATGCTAATTGCTGTGGTATCTGGAATGCGCACAAAATAATGAGAGGCCAGCCAAAAATGCTGTTATTTAGCAGAACTTTCCTTAGCTTTTGAAAAGCATCCCAGTTGCATTTTTCAGTTTAAAGGCATATAGATTTAGTGAGTTAAATTTGTGCAGTGCCAAATGTAGCTGATAAAAGGCTTTTTAATGCATCACAAGGTCTTACAGTCTGTTCTAATCTGGAGCCTGCAAGTTACACAGGCCATAAATTTGTAAATATTCAGAAGGCGTTTACTTCTTTTTGGAAAAGTCATCAGAAGGAAATGTGCCCCCATCCAATGACTTTTCCAAATAGAAGTAAGCCCGAAGCTTCTATTAACACTTCTGAATTTTTCTGAAACCTTTAATATAATATTGGTACGTAATATGCACTACAATTTGAAAGTTGAAATGCACATGCTGTATACAATGAGGTACTTAATTGAAATTAACATTAAGAAAATGAAAATACTGCATTACCATAGTAAGCTGTCTGTTGTTTCCTTGCTTATCTTATTTCCTCTTTCTTTACAGATGAGAATTAATGTAAACCAGATGGCAAAATGTAAGTATTTCTATTTCTTTATCACTTTTCCTCAGGTATTTAATTTGGTGATTCACTTTATTAGCTGCAAATTGCATGGCAGATCAGCATGAAAATGCGCATTAATTTGCTTTCTCTTCTCTGTTCAAATCTTGCAAAATCTGCTGAAGGCTATCCAAATGGAAAGATTTCTCTCTGCCCTTGATGTCTGTGCAGAACTGGCTGGCAAGAGCCTTTTCTTCCAGAGAAGAGTCAGCCAGTCTAGAAGGAATCCACCTGGATCCTAAAGGCTGCCCAGCTCTGGAAGGAAATTTCAACCAAGAATTTTAGTATTTCATTTTTGACTTCCTAAACTGGAAACTAGCCTGTTTATCTCATTGAAAATCCTAAAACTTTGGAGCCTCATTGAAAGCTGGATTGAAAAGCATCTGTTTCATAGAATCATAGAATGCACTGGGTTGGAAGGGACCTTCACAGGCCAGCTAGTCCAACCCCCCCGCAGTCAGCAGGGACATCTCTAACTAGATCAGGTTGCTCAGAGCCCCATCAAGCCTGGCCATAACTAACAGGGGAACACAAGTCTTGGATGTTTGAATTTGGGAACAATACCTATCTGGTGATATATTTAAATGATTCCAGGACATTAGAATTTAAAAGGTGGAAATGTTTCTAAATTTAATTTAACTAGCTAAAACACTCTTTTTAATTGTTTCAAAATATTTATATTTAAATTCTGCTGAACTGTATTCTTGGTTTGTTTCATATCTTTTTTCTTTGAGGTGTGAGGGATGCAAAACTCATTAAACCATCTTTTTTTTAACAATGTGAAAAGAAATCTGTCTCTAGCGTTGGTGCCAAGAATAAATTGATTAGTTACAGTGCACTGACAATAAAGAGACACTCCTGAGACTGTTCTAATTGCAAACAACATGTGGTATATTCTGTTACATGTTAACTTGCAAAGCCACTTGTCTGGCTAAAACATTTTAAGAGCTTCTCCAATGCTTCTGGGTAAAGCTCCTGTTTGAAGTGTAGTTTTGATGCTGGCAACTGTATCGAACCCATGCTACAGTTGGACTCTGGTGTTTCTAATATATTCAAAAATGCCTTAGCCCTATCCTTCCTGGGCATAGATTTCTCTTTGTAACTGTCAACTTTATTTGCATGTGATTGTTGTCACTTTGAATTTCTTGCCTATATTTCCCATGTGCTATGTATGGAAGGATGGGGAGTTTTGTTTTCTCAGTTTTCACTTCAGCTCAACAAGTACAGGATTTAAATCAAAAGGGCTTTCTCTTGCGCATGTTAAAATATTTTCAATTAATTCCCCATTATCATTAACAATTATATATTTGTATTTTCCTTCTCTTCAGTCTTGTGTACGTAGACTTTCACGGTAAAGGCTTTTTTACTTTTAAATATTTTATTCACCTCAATCTGTGACTTATCTTTCTAAATTTAAAATTAACCATCCTCTGTATTTTTTACAGACCATTTTAGAAGATAGTTTTCAGGCTCCAGATTCAGCAATAACATGTCAAAATTTGGCCACTGGAGTAACTGTTTAACAATAAGTGGATATTAATTTTGTAATGAATATATGCAGGAAAATGCAATATAAATAATTTGTTAGAAATGCCAAATACATTTAAGAGGGAGAACTAAAGGTTCAACCCACCTGTCTACAAATGTCAGTAAAATTGCTAATCTGCTGCTTGCTCGGAAAACAAAAATCAGAGCTGATTGCTGTCATTTTCATCCCCACAATTTTCAGTGGCAGAAAAAAATCACAGGGAAGCAAAGCCTACAACAATCCAAATTTGGTTTAGTACATATAATTAAACACTCAATTGTTGAGTACTCTCAGTTAAATAGTATGGTATGAGGCTTGTCTGATTTCCCTGTTCCAATACACAGACACCCACCAGTGAAGTGAATGGTTTTTTCTGTATTTTTATAGACCTATTCCAGCTAAGCTGACTTAGCAGGAACATTTTAATCAAAGCTTGCAATGGATAGTCTCTTGCCAGCCTCAGGGGGATTACAGCTTGGTGCCCATAGAAGGTATGCGCGGTTAAATACATCTGTGTGCTGATATGTAGTCAACTCATCCCACGAACATAGACTGGCTAAATTGTATTATTTGATCACAGTTCTTATTAGCTTAAATTAATGTCAACATTACCTTTCACTGTGCAGGCTGCAGAATGAAATTGCAACCTGAGTATCTGGAAAACCATGCTGATTATTGACCTTTGGAGAATAATGGAGCGAGCACAGGTAAAATTAAGCTTGAAATCATTACAGATTCTTGCCTCGCTGGAGTTCCTCTACTGGAGAAGTGTAGTTTAGTTCTCAATGAATTGGACTTGTATATTATTAAACATTTGATGTTTATGTTATGGCAATGTTTAAGAATAGGTTACCTCAATAACATATCTCAGATGTGTTACATAGATATAAGGAAGAAGTTCTTCACTATGAGAGTGGTGAGACACAGGAACAGGTTGCCCTGGGAAGCTGCAGGTACTCTGTCACTGCATGTGATCAAGAGCAGGTTGGATGAGGCCTTGAGCAACCTGGTCTAGTGGGAGGTGTCCCTGCCATGGCAGAGGGGTTGGAACTAGATGATCTTTAATGCCCCTTCCAACTCAAACCATTCTATGATTCTATAATCTCATTTTAATGCCCACTTGTTCAGTGGGAGTGTTCTTGTGAGACCTATTATTTTTTCCACTATGACTTCTCATTAAAGATTAAGTAGAGACACAACAACATTTCTTACTGAAAGTAAAATTGACTTAAGTGAGCTTAGGTTGAGGTCCTCAGTCATTAACCAAATAGCACTAACAGTGTGTCAGTCTGTTTTGGTCCTCCAGAAATGTTAGAATTACTATTTGCTATGTATTCCTAGTCTTCTTCACAAATATTACAGCCAATTGGAAATGCGATTGCATTAACCATATAAAATGGGTATATTTGATACTAACAACAGTCAGGAAACAGTTTTTTTACTTTCATGCATAACACCTAAGGTACCATATCAAGACTGAGCCAGGCTCTTCGTAGCGGAGCAGTGGGAGTACAAGAGATCATGGGCACAGCTTGAATCAAGAGATGTGCTGACTGAATATAGGGGAATCCTTTTTCCCCATGATGATATTGTCAGTCACTTGTGTGGATCTGGTAACACATATCCTCTTCAGCTCCACCGTGTGCAATAAGAACCCATACTCTTGGCCTTACATATAAAGAATTGCAGAATCAGTGTGGTTGGAAGAGACCTTCAAGACCATCAAGTCCAAGTGATAACTCAGCACTGCTAGGTCACCACTAAACCACGTTCCTCAGCACCACATCTACACGGCTTTGAAATATATGTTTATACACATAAAATCAGGATAGATAAAAATTGTTGCAGTCCTTTGGAGGGTCTCAAATCTTCCTGAAGAGCTCTTTGAGAATGTTTCCCATTGCACCTCTTCTCTAATCAAGTCTGATTGGGTTTTTTCTAATTTTGAAGAGTATTTTAATTATTTGTCCTTTAAGACTTTTTTTCCCATTAAATATTATTTTTCTTGTGTTTTAAAGGACTTTTAATGGAGATATTCAGTAATTAAAACATGTGAACTTTTTTCAAGTAAAATGAAATCCTGTGCTGTGTACTGCACATTTTCCTTAAAATTGTGTTATAGCTGAAAAATTATTCTCCAGATGAAAAGAAAACACATAAACCCCCTTTTTTTTTGAACTATTGTCTGAAAAAAAATTAGTTTGTGCTGTTGATCACATTTCACATTCATTACCGTCTTTGTTCACTATAAAGAAGATTGCTCGGTGTAGTTTCAGTAACACTTTTGTAAGAAAGCATTTCTACTGGGTGAGATGAGGTGCTCTGAGCAAATAGGCAGCAAAATGTATTCTGCCCAGGGACTATGAAGAGTGTCTTGCTCTTTCCTTGACCGGTCTCTTGATTTCTGCATAAAATGAAAGCATTGAAGGCCAGAAGCCATCTATTTGTTCCTTGGGTCCTCAGCTCAGACTTGATCTGTGATAGATACTACTTGTTGCTACAGGCAGCAAATAATCCTTGAAAAGAAAAAAAAAAGCTCCCCTAGCAGATGGATCTGATGCCTTACGAGCAGAAGTCTTTCCTGACCTTGAATAGACCTGTGTGCTGCAGAGCTAATGACAGTAAATTTTGCTGTGTAGGTGGAGTGGAATGGGTCGTACCGTCTTTATTTTCAAGCGTGTGGGGCTCTTCAGTGTGAGGTCCTGAGCTGTCAGTACAAGCTGATTCTTCTCTTCATCACACTGTCAAAGAGGAGCTGTTAAAGGCTGTCATCCTCACACACACACTGAAAAGTGCCCATATTGGGTCTGGCTGGGAAGAAATTAACTTTCTTCATAGCAGCCCATATGGTGCTGTGCTGTGGATTTGTGGCTAGAACACTGTTGAAAACACACTAATAGCACTTTGGCTCTTGCTGAGCAGTATTTGCACAGCATCACAACTTTCTCTTTTCCCCACTCTGCCCACCCAGTGAGCAGGCTGGAGGCGAAAAAAAAGCTGGAGGGGGCCACAGCTAGGACAGCTGACCCAACTGGCCAGAGGGATAGTCCAGATCACGTCTCATGATGCTCAGCAACAAAAACTGGGCTAAAGGAGAGACAGAATGGGACTTTGGAGCATTGCTCAGATCCTAGCAGGGCCTCTGTCTGCTTGAGGGAGTGACTGCCTTTGCCATCACTTCTTTTTTTTTCCTCTTTCCTTCACTTACTAAGCCGTCTTCATCTCAACCCAGGAGTTTTCTTGCTTTTTCTCTTCCTATTCTCTCCCCTGTTCTGCTGAGGAGGAGGAGTGAGCAAGCGGCTGTGAGGGTGTTGGCTGCTGGCTGGGGTCAACCCCTAATGCTATCTTTTGACATTTTTCTAATACCATCTGGAGGCATTGCCAGACTCCAGAATATATATCTTAAGCGGGGTTTTAAAGGAAAAAGGAGTTTGTACTTCACTGTTGAAGAAAATTGCTAAGTTAAGGAATTTTGAATGTATGACTTGTGGCTTCTCATTAACTAACCAGGTAAGAAAGCAATAATTACTAACCATGGCAAGGTTAGGTTATAATTAGATTAATTTTTGAGAAACAGATTCTGAAAGAAAATTACTTAGAGTTAGTTACCAACACAGATCTAACCACCCACTTTTCAGTGACAAGCTGGTTTTCTTTAACTTTGCCTTCTCTAATATAGAGTATCACATATCTGTATCTTTCTATCTATAAAGCAAAGGAGAACAAAGTATTTTGTCCTGTAAAACAAGACACACTTCACACCTGATGCCCATGGTGTCTGCGGATAGGATGAGGCAACAATCAATAACTGATATATGCCAGCCACAGTGGGATTTTTGAGGCAGCAGCTTTAGGTATAGTGAGGTGCTCCCTGGGAGATACACGCTTTTCTCTGCCCTTGGTCTTTGTTACTGCTACAGGCTTTGCACTCGGGTCTGTAGTGCAAGATGGACATTGAAAATTGGATATTCTGTGGGATGATGCATGGGGGGAACTGTGAGGAACACCTTCAGTCCTTTCCTTCACCACTATACTCTTCTGTGAAAGGAACTGAGCCTTAACTTTGTGCTTACTAGAAACGTTAAGAGAACTTTGCAAAACAAAATACTGAGAGTGAGTGTCTGCCCTATGCTATCACACAGTTTCTACTAATATGGATAGCTATGGAGAAAACTAATGTATGCTGATTAATTTTTCATTTCCTAACATCGTTCTCCAAACACCCATTTTGGCACCTCAAGCAAGCAATAACAGCCATTAGCCTGCCTGGGAGCACATTTGGCTTTGACAGGACTGTTGGATGCCAAAGTAGAGAATGTGTTTTGTCCCCAGTGATATCTGGGTCTTTGCCTTGCTCTTTGCCAGATGCTAAAAGGGAAAATGCTTAAAATGTTGAATGATTTTTGGATTGAATGCAACATGATGTTTCTTTCTTCTAGAAATTACAAGGAAAGTAGTTCAAAACCAAAAGCACCTTGGTGATGCTTTAGATAGCTAAAGCAGATGGAAGAGACTATGTGTGAACATTTTATTTATGCATTTTGAAAGGCATTAAAAAACCCTAATGTATCGCTCTGTACTGATTTTCTAACAAGAAGAGAGAGAATTTCAATTCTCTACTATAAGATCTCTGCTAATTTCTTCTCTTAATAGTCTCTTCCTTAATAGTAATAAAGTTTCATTTGAAAAAAAATTCATGGGGAAAGAAATTTTTTGACAGATTTTCTCTGAAGAAATGGCATGAATGATGCACTGTATTGACTCAAAATGTGGTGTGAATTTTTTATTTCCCCAGTATTAATCAATATATCCAGATCAACTGCTGTTGTATTTCATGTACATTGTTGTTCACTCACACTTTCAGTCTCCCAAGAGATCAGCTTAGCTGGCCAAGTATTTAACACGGCTCCTCCGCGTACCATGACCTTTCCCTCAGGTTGAGCTAGAGGAGGATTTGATGTGGAATGAATGTAAAGGTAATTAATTTTGGAATTTTCTGTGGAATGGGATTTCCTTTTTTCAGCCACCTACCACCTCGTCACTGTATCCCCTGTATTTCTACCTGGTCACATTCTGAGAGGGTAGATAATTTATCAAGTTGCATAGCCAGATTTCAGGTGCTGAAAAATACTACCAGAGAAAATGAGCAGATTGAAAACATTGTAACTAGATTCCCAAGTAGAAGAACTGCAGCTGTATTCAAATCCAGGAATTTCCATACCTTGCATGTTCCAGATGCCCAGTCATGCCTAACACCCAAGTACAGTTACCAGCATGTTTCTTTCAATGGAAGAGGAAACCGCTCCCAGCCCTGATCATTGCTCCCGTCCTACTGTTTCATTTATATATGGGATCAACTGGAAGGGGAAATTCATGGCTGAAAATTAAACCAGTTGTGAAAAAATGTTGTTATTATTAACTCATCCCTGTTCCTTGTAGTGGTGCCACTGAAGCAATGACACCGATGTGGCTGTTCAAAGAAGTTTAAGTATAAACTGATGACTTTCCTTCGTCATGATGAGCTGGGTACAAGTGCTTGTGAGTCTGCTTTCCCTTTCCGAAATAATCCTTATGAGAGCTGTGAACTGTCAATTAATTTTAATGAAACACCAACTCTGAAGCCTCATGTTAAAGTTCACACTGCACGTTGCTTCAGCATTTACCATCCTAGCTGAAGCAGCCAGCTATCAAGATCCTCTCACAATCCTGCATTTCCCATTTCAAGCGTTTGGAAACCGAATGTCCAGAAAATGTTCAACAAAATTACAAAAAAATTCTCAGGTCCCTGTCCCTTCACTCCAATTTTTCCACGCTTCTTGTATGTATCTGTTACTGAACGACTGAAAGTCTTCTATACACATACATATGGTGAAATGGGTGTTAATATTGGTTCATGCTGTCTTCTCTCCTGAGCATACTTTTGTGCAAAGATTATGGTTGAGCAGATAACGATCTCATCTCGACTTTCCAGAAATACGCACTGAACTGATGAATAATTCCTAATACCATGATTTTCTCTTGCTTATAACTGTGGTTTTCCTTTGTTCTACTTTCCTCAGCTTTTTGGCAAGTTTTGTTTCTCCTGCTGTTTGATATGATTATTGAATTGTCTTGAAGATTGAATATTTCAAAATAGCAGCAAGCTCCTGGCACCAAGTAAAAGATAGATAAAGAAGCTCGGGTGGTTTCTTTCTGCTCACGCTAACTTGCAGCTCTAAGGTCCTCTCAAGCCTGTATAAAACACTCACTGGACGTATTCACCAGATACTGGGAAAAATATGTGAACGCCTCACTAAAGTACTGTAGTATATCTTATTGAGATGAAGACATATTTCTTATTTAAAAATGTAAAAGCTGTTACTCAAAGAAACCCTTAAATACTTCCACTGTGAAAATCAGTTCCACTTGGAAATGGATACAGTTCTCTTTTCTGTAGCCTTCTGTAACTCAGAAAAGTAATTCAACTCACTTTCTGCTGTAACATTTAAATTTTGGTAAATGGTCAGTTTTATTACTATTAAATGAAAGATAGACAGGACTAGGACCAGCAGTTTTTAATTGGTTTTGATTGAGCAATTAACGGTCTGGTTTGCTCACAAAAGATGGATGTAACCAGAAATCTGTATCCAGTGATGACTTGCAAAAGCAGTATCTATTTGGTTTATGCTCCAGCTATAGCTGTACAGAGTAACCCTCCTCTGCTTCTTCCACATTTGCCTCTCCTTCTGTCCGTGCTCCTTTCTGCAAACTTTGTTACTATAGTATATTCCCCTTACTTCTCAAAAATTATCTCCAATTATAATTTTTTATTTAAAAAGAAAACAAACAGGCTTGAAAATGCTTTTTCCAAGCATTTCTTTAATGCTGGAATTTGAAGGAGCATAATTACATTTTGAATTTCATTTTGTACTAATATCTTTAAACAAACTCATTTAGGAGTTTGGATAAAGAAGCTATCCAAATTACTTTATTAGCAAAAAAGTAGAGAAATATTTCTGAAAAAATAATTTTCACCTTGTATTATTTTTTGGCTGTATCCAACCAATTTCCCAAAAACTTTATCCACAGAAAGACAAAATCTTTTTAGACAACTATTTCTCAACTGTTCCCTATTTCAACATCTCTAAACCAATTTGAGCATGACTTTCAATACTAAGAAGTTATTTTCCACTGAGCTGAGCTTCATACACCGTTACTAGTGGCACAGTGAATATCTGGAGGGGATGAAAAGCATGCTTGTAAATGAATTTTGTAGTCATGGATGAAAATATGAAGATAGCCAGCTGTCACAGTTACAGTTTGACTTTTTCATTTCTCCTGATGTGGCTTCTTTTGAACTTGCAGGTGAGCTTTAGGTTCTTCCATGCAGGCAGTAATCTGGGAAGAGTTAGCTGCGGGTCTGTTTGCCTGATACCACTTTCATAGGAGGGATTTCATATACTGGTTGTTCTAGCACCAAAACTAATGCTGTCCCTTCCCCATAAATTTAAGTGTTTCAGTAACTCAAGCAATTTTTTCAACTTTTACACATTTCTTTCCTCACAGCTCGCCAAGTCCAGACTTTGGATCAGTGAATGTGCCTCTTCTTCACACATGCACATCACACTTTTTGGTTTTCCATTACCATGATCTCATCTCTTGCAGGAAAGCCACTTTTTTCTCACCAGCCCTGTTCCAAGGTGCTGCTGCTTGAATGGAAGGTTATTTGGGTTAAAAACCACTCGTTGTTGCTATACCAACCCAGCTGCTGGAGTAGCCTCACTGCTGAGCAGCTGGCTTCGTACAAACAGAGGTTTTACAAGCTAAACCACAAGCAGCTGGCTTGGTTCAAATAGAGGTTTTAGAAGACAATTCACAGCTCCTGAAGTCTGCATTAACACATCTGTTGAATGAAGGAAGTGGTTAGAAATATGTTCAGATGTAACTCTAGAACTGTAAGTTTTAATTTTAATAGCGTGATTTCTATCCTCATGAGAAATAAGGTGTATTTATGAAATCCAGCAAACAAAATGCAGGTGTTCTGTACCAAACTCCCTGCTTTCATTGACTTTCATGACCTGTCAAGACACAGAGATTAAACTTAGAGTATTTTTATATATAATTTGGAGAAAAGTCTAATTTACTCTTGCAAAATTCTCTGCTGTTCCATCAATTACAGGGCTGGAACTTGTTCTGTTTAGTGATACTTCCCTGAACATCTCTATCATCTCTTCACTAAGGACTTGACCCTGGTGTTTTGAGAAGATTCACTGACAAAACACAAGCTTGTTGAGTGTTTGGTGATTATTCCATAATATGAGAAGCAGAGGACCTTCGCTGATAAGCTATAAAGGAGTATTCAGTAGAGAGAATTTAGTCTCAGCTGTAACGCTTGTGGCACGTCACAAATGCCTAATAGAAAAATATATGCAGCTAATAAAAATAATAGATGAAAACAAAACCAATTTTTTTGAGTTCGCATGATGTTGTTTTTTTTTTTAGATTCCCAATGGGTTGGAAACTTTCAGTTCCCTTTTCATGGAAAGGGTGGTGGGAGAAGAGTCTAGAGAGAAACATCCATAATGATTTCCAGCACCCAAAATGAACAAACAGATGATGCTTTCCTCAGTCATATGTTAGAGAGTAACAGCTGCAAAAGTTTTATAAATGAGATGAAGAAAACCTCTCTGAAAATCCATGTCTGAGAAAACAATGCCACTGGAGACAGCGTTACTGTATCACATCAGAGTCAGAAAGCTCTTGCTATTTAACCACAAAACTCTAGAAAGGCAAGGATGTATGTCCCTGCAATAGCAAGTTTCCTGTTCTGTCATCAGGGGATTATTTAATGCTTTAAAAACTGTGGATAAAAACCAGTTTTGCACTTAGCATTATTTTATATATTACCTACAAAACATTTCTTGTTCTATAGCTAACTGGCTCCTACACCCACAACAGCATGATGTCAGGAATGGCTTCACCTGAAGCTTTTCCTCATCACACAAACCAGCTGATCTCTATTTTCATTTCCCCAGGGAATTTTTCCTGGCCTAAAGCATGAGTCTGTTGAACAGTTTTAGTTTTTTTCTCTTTAAGCCTACAATATAAAACTGATGTTGATAAGTAATCCCAAGCAAAATTCCCTGGCACAAATTATTTGCCATCCAGCTATATGCAGCCCCAAAGCAAGAGGGTTCCAGCCTCAGCTACCCTTGCTGCTGTGAGAGCTGGTTTAGATGCTTCCATGTTACATGCACCACTGACATGTTCATTCTCTGGGCTGAGACCTTTAATCTAAAATTGAATCCTTCACTGAAAAGACTTGTTTTTCTAGGGTCCTAGGAAGGCAAATGGGGAATACGGATTGATAAGCAGTTTCAAGAAAATATTTGTTTCCCATGGATATGCAATAGCGGTTCAATTTCTAAAGCACTATGGAGGAGGTGCGCTTACTACTGCCCACATTTTGGGTCTGGTATTTCCTCAAACTACCTACACGCTGCTTGTAGGTGCTAAGGTCCAGGTGATAAGAGTTTCAGGGAGGAACCTGCTCTTAAATAGGTGCAAATCCTCTGTGTAACCTCCTCTGCCTTCCACAGGCTGGTGGGAGCTTACCTCTGAGCACAGCCTGAGCTTTGCTGCTCCCTGGGAGGATTCTGTAAGTACTCCTCACAGACTTGCAAAATAACACGTGACTTGGAAAGATCTCTCTGGGTACTGTTTAGTTTTGCTTCCTTTTCAGAGGGAGAAATGCTGGGGAGCACTGGTTTGGTTTAATAGATTTCTTTCTGCCTTGAAGTTTTTTTAACTGACAATCATCAGCTCTCTCTTCAGTCCTTCTCGTTGCATTTATAAATGGGCATTTTTATCGGTTTACTATTAACTATACCTGAGTCTGGTAGTAATGAAGTAGTTCCCCCATCGCTTCGGGATTATTTGTTGTGCTATAGTAGGACCTTCTTGACAGACATGAAGAGCTCTTTACATTATCAGGACAACTCTAACGGCTCTTTTGTACTCCGTATACTACTCCACTATCCCAACACCAATTAAATCATGTGGCATGTTAAAAAAAAAAAGACATGTTTTCATTAATGTGATCTTGATTTAGACTTGCTGAAGAAATCTAAGGTACTTCTGCTGTTTGTCATTGGCTCTAGATCATGTTTCATAAAAACCTCAGTATGGTTGGAGTATCTTGTGTGTAAATTATCACTTTTTAATAAAACAGGAAACTATTTCCCCTTTACAAGCTATATCCATCATCTGCCTCTCAGAGTAAGTGTTCTGATAGGGGACCTGGAAAAGTCTTTCTGATCAAACCTCCAGAGCAAGTTCTCCTTTTCAGTGTCAACTATATGTTTGTAACAAAGATTGTTAACTAAGAGTGTGCTTTCCAAAACCTATTGTCTCTGGTCACCAGAAGGCATCATGCTTTTTAAATTAAAGTTCTGGTAGGCGATCTCATCTATCTAAAATATCCATTTCTGTAGATTTATATAAGTTTTCCATTTTTATTGTGAACGGCATTTTTCTATCTGCCCTGTTACTGATTTTGTTTTCCTTTGAAACACAAAATGTTGCTAGTTTGTTGGCTCTGCTGTATTTTTAACTACTGGCTTGTCTTTATTTTGCTCCTTCCAAAGATGCTCATAAAGAAGTGTACTTTTACTCATCTATTATTACACTGGATTTATTGTTGATAGCGGGAACAGCAGTGGCTTAAGGCAAGAATAATTCAGATGAATGCTTTTTCAGACTTCAGAGCTTTGCTGCCTGTGAATCAGTACCTGTTTTAATCTAGTTTTTGAAGTCCTTAATGATGAGGCTGTCAGTAATGTGAAATTTTTCTTTCCTTACAAACACAATGGAACATATTTTTTTTTTTAGAACTGAAGATCTACAGGTGAGGAATTCAAAATTAGATCTTTTACTGGAGTATAGTTACATTTATCTGACTCTGTTAGGTTTGGCTGGGAGCTGGATGCAGGAAATGAGAGACTGGAAATGCCTGGATAGTACCTTATCAGGAACTGATGTAGACCTTCAACACCTCAGCATCTAAGATTCCAGATACTGGATCATTTCAGAGATGGACATCTAGTTGTAACATAAGCGTGAGCCAAAGCAAAGGCTCACTTCAGTCAGAAGCTGTGATTTTCAGAAATACTCATATGCAAAAATCTCTGCACTTATGGTAATGAAGAATAAAAATAGTGATTCTTTAATGTCCACATAGATACTTTTTTTTCTGTTATCAACCACTGCTCTCAAGTCTAATATCAAAGGAAAGCAGAGTGTGGGTCCTGCCCTTCTAGTGCAGTGATCCTATTACCATTCTGTTGTGCAAGTTTGGCTTTCTTTGAATTAAACACCCTGTAACTTTCTGAGAAAAGAAAGAAAATTGGGGCATTGGCATTTTAAGTACTAAAACTAGAAGAAAACTAAGCTAAACTGACAAGATCAATAATATTCCCCTGTACATGCAAAATATCTAACTCCAGAAATAACATTAGGGGTGTATCAATGATCATGAGTTATTACCTTAACTGAATCTGTGTTTCCAATTATGTTCTGCTTCAAAATCCTGTTTGCAATTACTATCTTCCACTGTCACCTAGTGTTCAAAAAACTTCCTGCAAGTGTTTGGTGATTACACAGAAGAATTAAATATTTTTTTTTTCCCCAACTTCATTTAAAAACTCTTAATCGGAAAGTAATTCCTAAAGTTTGGATATTTTCTTGGATTTATTTTGATATTTATTTGGATTCTATTTGGATATTTTGTTCTGTTTATATAGTTACTCAGCTGTCAAAAAGTCTATGTAGCTGAACATGCATGTCCAGCAAGGAAATACTAAATGTAGAGGAAATACAGAGCTTTAAAAAAATATATGATTACAGAAAAAGGTGGAAGGCGCAGGGACTGCAGGTCCCAGTTGCATCAGGGCTTTAAGAAAATTGTGGACTGGAAGAAAGCATAGTCAAAACATCTCAGTACAATTGAACAGAAGAAATAAGTTAAATATACTTAGTGAAGAAAAATGTTACGATGTATTGCTAAAAAAAAAATCCACAAAAAACCCAAACCCCAAACAATTAAACATCTAAGATGCCAAAACAAGAACATGCATTAAACCTATTTCATACTTTCCCAAGAATTGTCCCTCTTTATTTTCTTTAGGGTATTTCAGTGAGCACACAGCTTTAGCTTGTGTAGTGAAGAACCAAGCCACATTCACAGCTATTATGTTTAAGCCTTACTCTTCTTAAACACCCATGTTTGTTATTTTGATGAGTAATATTGCACTAAGAATACCCGATCTCCTTCTCAAGCAAGTATTTGTCAGCTTTCAAGGTGAAAGATGATACAAAACTATTGTTTCTAGTTACATGTACTTGCCGCAGCCTCATGATTAAATTCAGCTTTCCTTTCACAACGTTCAAATACTGCACAAGATATTCGGAGAAAAATGGGACCTCTGCTCGCATATCGAAAAGGAAATAGGATTAAAAATAAATGGCAATAACCTGAAATGTTGCGAATGTAGCTAGCTCTGCTGCAATTAGCCTCAAGGAACTATGGCACCAGACTCTTAAAATGACAAACTTAATGCAGGGCATTAAGATCTGTTCTTGAATGTAAGCTTGCTGCCAAATGTATATTGTCTGTTTACTTTGTAAATGTTATTCCAAGGGTAACAGGCAGTATAGTGAAGCTAAATTACCTCAAATGACATAAGGGCAATTTATTAACGTAGAACACAGTAATAAAAGGATGATTATAAAAAAAAAAAAAATCTGTAAAAAGTTGCCTTTGAAAGAAAAACAAAAAACAAAAGCAACAAAACCCAATACTGTTTATATAGGTGAACAGGTAATTCAAATATAGAAACAACCTTAATTCCATCCTCTTGTAACCTATGAAAGATATGAAGGCTTTAAAAGAAACTTTCAATCTTTACAAATCCGATTCATGCCACCTTAGATCGTGAAAAGAAATAATCAGAGTATTCAAATTATTTGAATAATAGCAATTAAAGAACAGGTAAATGCTGCCCTTCTGTAAAGGTTGAAAAAGAACAGATCCATATTCATCTGCTTATCCTTGCAACATGGCAGCTATATTCTTACAAGTTCAGCTGAAGGAATCTTGGTGTCCACGCAATTTAAGAATTAAAAATAATAAAGCCCTCATGAGACATTCATTTTAAAATATTTACTTAGCAGTTGGTGCAAGAGTAAAATAAACTTGCTGTTTGTGGTTAAGGTCAATACTGAACTTAGGCAGATAAGGGGAATAAAGGTTTCGACCTGTTTAAGAGGACCTTTCTTAACTTTGAAGTTTTGTTCCTGTATTTACTAAACAGGTAAATAACCAACCACATTTACCAGTTTTTAGTAAGCAGAAGAAAGAACACACTGTCATCCTCTTTCACTTGGAGCTTGCTGTAATGAGTGGTGATGTCTTGATTATGAAATTCTGGTTAGTGTTAGCATAAGATGAATAGAAGGTGAATTTTAAGTAGAGGTCTTTAAATCTGCAGAGAGGTCCATATGGCAAATGCAAAGACATTTGGAACCTAACGAAAGATGTGCATTATTTATTACCCTATCTGCTGCTTCACCTGGTAACTAAGGAAATTGCAGTAGCTCCAGGTTCTGAAAGTATTTCATCCCATTTTCTGTACAGAAAACAATTTATTCTGTAAATTTGAACTATAATTTCTTTTCATTAAAGTGTGCTGAGAGAAACTATAATAGTAACTTTGGAACTCGGCAGAAAACATCATACCAGAGATGTCTGTCTCACCTAAAATGTTTTAAGAAAACAAAAAATTTGTACCAAAAATATATATATTTTTTTTTTTAGTTATGGTTATCTTTGATTTTTGAACGCAGTAATTTTCAATTGGAACATAACCTTGGAACTCATTAAGCAGTTTCAACAACGTCAGTCCTTTGTGAAATTAAGCATATGTGTCTAGTAAAATATCTAGGTATCGGTACTTAAACATTTGATGTTGTGGTACACTGGACCTCTAAATTTCTCCTTGCTCTTTGGTAGATTTGTTTAGAAATAGTCAAGGTTATGCCTTTTTGTGTATAATAAAAGAAAAACAGACAACTTTGCAATCATCTTTGCAATCTTGTAAAAGAAACAAAATGAAGATGAACTTTCTGAAAACCCTGCTAACCTCACCAAGGACTATACATACTATAATCTGCATCAGAATTCAGTAGAAATACCTAATATTGGCCTTTAATGTAAAATATCAAAGGGCAAATTAATCCTTCCTAAATAAGAGATTGGGAAAATAATTAAGAACCAATTAGAATGTAAGAAATAAATCACATTGGACTGACATG
Source organism: Eurystomus gularis (assembly GCA_013400335.1). Taxonomy (NCBI): domain Eukaryota; kingdom Metazoa; phylum Chordata; class Aves; order Coraciiformes; family Coraciidae; genus Eurystomus; species Eurystomus gularis. The sequence goes on along the minus strand of VZZY01020166.1, from coordinate 9,711 downwards.
CAGGTTGCTGGACTATTGTGTTGTTTTCAATGTATATATTCTCTTGTGTGTTCTGGGATTGCTGTCCTAAAAAAAATTCCTAATAATAATAAAAACCCCCAAACAAACAGAAACCCCCCACTATTAAAAATAATTTCTAAAATAAAAAATCCCAAATTAAGTATAAACCATAGATTAAGAGTGGATTTCAATCCCACACTGTATAATTAAAGAACAAGAAAAAGTAATTCCTGTCATTAAACTCTGAATTCCAACAACTTGTTTTTAGATTTAAAATGTAAAGACTAGCAATGACCTCTAGTGTTGTGGTTTAAGTGCTGCAATATAGTGTTAGTAATACACCACTGCATCCATGAAAAATTCTAGCCTGTATTATTCAACTACAGGGTGTAACAAAGAAGCTCTTTTGAAGAAGAAAAAATCCTTTGTCTAATAACTACAGCTAACAGCAGAAGAAATACTCATCCATTTTCCTTAAAAGCTTGTAAAAACTAGTGGAATAGTGTTTGGGTTGATAGCATCTGATGATACGGGGGGAACTTTGTACTCATTTGCACTTGGTCCAGAAACAGGGACTGTGTCAGATGAGATGCCACTCTGGCTGGCTTATATGCCCAGGACAGGGGAAGCAGGAGAAAGGGAACAAAATTCCAACAAGAACAGGAAATGAGAGGCCATTATATTTCATACTGTTGCTAGATATGCAGCCATAGATATGCTAGATCATTCATGGAGAAAGGACAGAGTGGCGTTGCTTTCTAGGATGACCTTCTTGCAAGGCTAAGGCAATTACTGTCCCTTACACAAGCAAATGTCCTGGTTGCATATTGGCTTTACCAGCCATGAGTGTGAAGAGAACAAGCCTAAATGCATAGATGTGGTTTAAAAAAAGACAGTAGTAGGACCTAAATCTATTGCCCATTTAGGCTTGAGAGGAAACACAATATTTATTTTTGGTAACACCACAGAAATCTTGGCCTAAGCCTTACAGCTCAGACCTTGCATTTAGATTTTCTGTGCAGTTATTTAAGAAGTGAGAGCTTTAATTCTACTAAGTATAAGAAAAAGTCTACACCTTCAGTTAAACATGAAAAATTATCTTTAGGGACAAATCGCCACAACAGGATGGTTAAAAATATCGTATGTAATATGTTGTGAACCCCTTGTGTGGCTTACCTGAGGATTCATGGGACCTCACAAAGCTGAACTAAAATCACAAAATGACCTTCCTAGGTTTTCCCAGGGCTTGCTCCGGTCACCAAGCATTGCCTAGAGTAACATTTCTGTGTCCAATTCCACTTTTGGATCTGGCTTGCTCCCACTTTCTCCTCAGTTTTTTTCTTCTTAATATTTCATTCTTTTTTTTGGTCCTAACAACGTTAAGCACACTGCTGAGCTATTCCTTACAGCCGTAGGGGTTTTCAGGGGCATTTTGGTTTTCTTTAAATGCCTCCATTTTATTGCTACATCCTGTATACATGTATACATCCTGTGTACATGTTTCTTTCAGAGCACACCTATGCAATACTCCAGCCAATCTTTATCTGCAATTAGAGATTATTTTTACTGTAGACTTTCAGAAACTTCATCCTGTTGTGTACAGGCAGTTGTGTACAGCAGGTTCCACTCCGCTTCTATGATCTGAAATCCCATGCAGAGCATTAGCACTGTGCCTTGATTCTAAGATTAGTGGACTGCAGTAAAATCAGAAACTCCCCTGATTGGTGCTAAAATACTTCACAAAATATTAAGCGGCACCATGATCTTAGGGGTGTGTGGAAAAGAGGCTTTTTGAGATGGTAGTCTGGAGTATTTATGAACTAAAGGGAACTGCAGGAAATGCTTGAATTTCTGTATGGCTCTGGAGAGCATAATGCAAATCTGGGCTTAAGCAGGCTCAGATTTTAAGAAGCATTTGGGACAGACCAGGGGTTTCTCTTCTTCTGCATCCTAAGCAAGCTCCAAAGTTGAGCTAGTGCTTAGAGAACTATTAAACAAAAATCATTATGACAGTTTTTCCAGCTGTCTTTCAAAAATAACCTCTTACAGCTAAACTGGAAGAAAAGCAATTCCTCCTGCAGATAATCTAGATTAACTAATTCTTCAACTGGCATTTATGACTGTTTAGTGACCACAAATAGTTTTCATCTCACATTCAGAACAGGCATATTTTGTTTAGATTAGGGGATGCATATAAACTCGACAATTCCTTTTACCTAATATTCCAGAGGTAATGAGCAAAAATGATCTGAAAAGACACATAGAAAACTGTGGATGAAAATTAGTATTATTTCAAAGGATTTAATAAGCAGACCAAAAGCCCCAACCCTGCAATCTAGAGAGAGCTACTCCTAAAATCCTACCCAGAGTCACCAGTTATATAAAAGACATAGTTTGAAATTAAATAGCTGCAGCAACAACAAGACTGATCAGTATTACACAACACACCAGAAGAAAGGAGAAATGGATCGGAGCAATGTGAACTGGAAGCTGTGAAACATGAAACACTGGAAAGCTGAAGTCCACAGCCAGTCATGGCAGGGGTCGGTTGCTCTTTTGTTCCCGAAGTCCTAGAATTAAACACTGAGCCTATAGCAAGGTGCTGAAAATGTTAATGGTGTGAAAAATATCTGCTGCTAATTAAAGTTGCTAGACGCTTGTGGAATTGAAGAATTCCAGGAAACTTGGGGTTTTACACTGTGGTCCACTAGAGATAATAAAAATGTGAAAATCAGGGAGACTTCAGAAAACTGAGAGTATGTATGTTAGGGCAATGTTCAAAAAGGGCAAACAGATGAAACTGCTTAATCTATAGTTTGATGCGACGCCTGTTTTATACCTTTTCTTTATAATGCCAACAGTTCAGTTAATACAGCTAAAGGGATTAAGAACAGAGTTAATGTTGCTCTGACAGGTTCTGTGAAAGTGGATCCAAACAAGTAAATTTTAACTGACTGAGATTATGCATTTGAGGAACCAACACACATACTGCTTGCTAAGGTTAATTTCTCCACTGTTAAATCATGAACAATGCAAAACTTTATGCACAAATCTGATTTTCTATGTACAGTGTAAAAAATAAAGAAAAGCAAAAGCTGAAACCAGGCTTCAGGGCAAGAATCCTCTTCCCAAATCAGGGGGGAGCATTAGGGCTTTGACATTTTTCTTTCTTTCCTGTGCCCAAATAATCATGCAGGTATTGAGCTCTATTATCTACACCTTGCTTATTTCAGTAGAGGAGAGTAATTTGTAATTAGCAGAGATTTTTATGTGTTGATTTCCCTTTTGGTGTCCTTGTTACATTGGAGTATTAACATACCAAATGCAATTCTTTTAGAAATACATTCTAGAAAGGCATTCATTAAAAAGCTTTGGATAGTCTTAACTTCCAAACAGCCTACCACAATCACCAACTCTCTAAGCAAATCCCTGTCTATGCAGATTTGAACAATCTATACATCCTTTTAAAATGCAGAGGGAACATAAATGATGCAATCAAACCAGCAGTTATCTGTGTTCCTGCATTGGAAAGCTCAAGTGCAGAGCAAATTCCAAAGCTGTAAAGCCCTGAAAGAGGATTCTACCAGCACCCACGCCTCATCTCATTGATGAATATAAAACAGCTCCTAAGAATGAGTAATGAATGCAAGTGCACTCAGAATAGTCAGGGGGTTTTTTGTTGTTTTTTTTTCTTTAAAAACTATTTCAAACCTAGTATAAATCAGTCTACTCCTACAGTATTTTTTTAAAATAATGTATCTAGGTACTTAGGAATGTTTGATGGGTATAGTCTCTTCTGGAGATGCAAAGAATCATCACTTCAGTTTACTTAGTTCATCATTTCAGTTTGCTCCACTAATTGAGGCCAATGACTAATTCTTTGAATTGGGAGTCTGGGAGCTGGAAAAAATATGCTGGTTTTGTTTCTATTTCATTCAGGAATAAAAATGAAGCAAAAAGGGCTGAATGCTGTAAGTCACTAGAAGAAAAAGGATTAAAAGTTAATTCAGTATGTTAATAGATGGTATTTTCATTTAACAATTCATCCTTGTGTAAGCACAAAGTGGGGTTTACATATTTTGTTTAAGGCTCTTAGTAGTTTATTTAAATACAATTAATGAAATATATTAAATAGTTTCCGCATCTTGAATTTCCAGTTTGTGTTGACAGAAACCTTGGGGAAGAGAGGGGAATTTACATGCTTATTTAAAAATGCAATTAGTCCTTATGAACAAAATGTAAAAAGCCTCTGATGTCCAAATTAGCTACTTAGATTAAATATAATCATACTTTTCTAGCCTTTAAAAAAAGACTGCACATTAAAATCTAAATATAGAAGGAGTAGACATAGTCTAGAAGCATCTGAGCCTGTTTCCCTGGAGTGCCTGAGGAGGTACATTTCCAGGCTGGCTGCTGTGGTGTTGGCCGGCTTGTGGCCTGGGGTTTCAGCTGGAGATGTTCCAGGAAAAGGGATTTTGGGCAATACTGCCATTTGTACCTGGTTTCCCGTAATGCTCCAGGGGTTAGAATGAGAGGCAAAGTTCACTGCTGGGGCTAAGGGAGGAGCTGAAGCCTCCACAGGTATGCCCGCACCCCTTGGTTTATAAATTTGATCTTCATGGGTACCAAAAAAGGAAAGTGACTGACGCAAATCATCCAAGGATCAGAGAATGCTGCGAACTGAAAGACCATTAGGTGTTTAGAATGTTATTTTGCAAATGGGGACAGTATCTCCTGTGCCATAACTGTAAAAAGAGAAATAAATCAGGTTTCTAGCAATGCAGGCCAAATTAATTCCTGGTATTACCTCTTCAACTGAAATATCTGCCTCTGTAATTAATCTTATTCTTAGCAGGAATTAGACTTCACATTTAAAACTATGAATGCAAATGTGAACATGACTTAAGTGCTTTAATATCAAAACGCAAAGCTGCTACACAGTAAAAAATGAGAACTCTATTCCCACTAACAATAAATATTCGGTAACGGTAATAGCTTTCTATACAGAAAAACCTTTCTATAAATGTAATATTACTGTTGTTCCATGTGGCCTTCAGTGCATTCACTTGTTTGCCTTGTTGCGTTCGGTATCATCTGCATGTGGTGGAGAGGTGGTGGTGGGGGAAGGTCCAGCTGCCACATTACAGGGGTCTCTTCAATCAAAATGCAGGGGATTTTTATAGGATTACTCAGGCTGCTTGTTCTCCTTGAGAGCTTCTGTCCTTAACCACTTCTGAGGACATGTCTGTTCCAACTATTTTATCTGAGCTTTAAATGTCCTTTGGATATCTCTGCCTGGGACCAAGAACTGATCTCATGACCTAGCTGTTAAATTGAAGCTAATTATCCCCTTCCTGCAAGAAACTCTGGCAATAAACAAGAAAAATAATGTATGTATTCAAAACCTGTGTAGTCAGGATTACTGAAACATATTGAGAAGCCACACGATGTTAAAATCACTGGTTAGGAATGATCCTTAAAGGGGTCAGAGGGAGTGGCATGCTTTCAAACACGGCATCAGCTGCTCCTGAGTCATTGACCATCCAACAGCAATTTACTGCGAGCTTATGGACCAGTCAGAGCTCTGGAAAAGCAGCATGAGACCAGATAGTACTCGGTGCTTGCTATGGCTGCATTAAAGAATAATCAAAGTTCTTGCAGTACCTCTCCCTCACATGGAGGAGAACTTGAGTTGTTGGAGAATGGTGTTGACCTTGTATATTCCAGTTCAGAACATTAATGTAGACTTTGTGCTTTAAAAAATTACTGGGTTTTAAAGTGATTAAATTGTGTAGTTCTACTTCATTAAATTGAAAACGAATACTGGTTTCAGATTACTTTACAAGGTACCGTAAAACCTCAGCAGAGAAGGAACTTAGGTTTAACACATGAGCCTGGCTTAGAAGGGAAGTGAATGCAGCTGTTTCCAATACAAGACAAAAACGAAAGGAAGTTGATGAAGCTAACAATTGTATGGGAAGCAGAAGTACACGGGGAGAATTTACAGCAAGCAGGGCTAAAGAAAATAGGAAGATGTGGTTTTTCAAGTACATTTGGAACTAAATAAATACTGACAGTCCATTACTAGCAAGGCAGATTGCAATCGTACAGAAAGATCAACGTCCTACTTTTCTGTTGGATGCTAAACTAATTTTTCTGACCTGGTGTTAAGACTTTAAGAAGGGTGCTTGATGTATTAGAGTATGACAGGTGGAGTATGGGAATAAACTCTTCAGAGGCTTAGTTTATTTGGTGCCATGGGGAAAAACTTAGAGGCGTTAAGAAACCACATGAACAGACATCTCCAGAGAGAAACATGTAACTAAATGGTGAAAGTGCCCAGTTCAGGTAAGAGTATGATGCTAATTAGCCACAGTAGTCCTTGAAAGTTTAGACTGACACTCCTAAAACACATTGTAAATCAAACGGGAGCTTTCAGTCTTGTCCCACTTGTTTTCAGAAGAAAGTGACGTACTCAGAGTAACTCCCATCTCCTAATTTTCTTTTGTAATTGAGCGAACTCAATCATTTGGTTTGGGGCTTTTTTTGTTTATTTTTTTTTCTCTAAATCATCTCTCAAAAAGCATTCTTGACTTCAAGAAATCCATACCCCCATAGTTCACAGTAGCTAATCAACCATGCTTCTAAGTTTTATATGTATAATTTTGTTTGGCAATTGGAATTTTTAATTATAAATCACACTTACAGTACAGTTTACAAAATCTACTGAGAAGTGTATATTTAAAAGAAGCAGAGTCATTGCATAAGCTAAAAGGGGTCATGAACGCAGCAGCTATAAGGCAACCTTGTTCAGGTGTTGGGTTGGATATAATTTGACGGTAATTTGGGGAATGAATAATCATAAATCAATTTATCTGTTATTTTATCTGTTATCAAACAGTGACGGTAAGGAGGATATGGTAATCTGTAACAAATAGGTTTACCTGTTTATTTCATACCGGGTTCTGTATTTACTGTTTTAACATTGCATTTAAATCTTTGTTGAGGCATGGCAGCTCTCACTACCCTGGGAGCGCTAACTGCCTCTGCGACTCCTCCTGCTCCTCTGAGGGGCCTGGCTGCCCCTGCTCAAGGCCAGCACTGATGTGGTGCGGTTGTGGGACCTGGTCAGGCTGCTGGCAAAGCGCTGTGTGGGGGCTGCTCCCCTTCTTCTGTGCTCAGGAGCTGCATTCAAGCTTCAGCCCTTGGCCTTAGCTTTCTTGAGCTAGGCTGCAGCTGTGGCCTTACTGATCCTGCTGTTACCCCAGACCTGCCTTCTCACCATGGACGTGTCCGCCAGTCACTGAGCTGGTGGGTGAAACGGGTTTTTGTCCCAGACCTCACTCGGGTACTGTGGGACTGTACCCCTTGTCCATGACAGCGTTCCTGCGTGGCTCCCAGCTCACCTTCCCTTGCAGAACAGCCTGTTCTTCTTAATCCCTGACTACAGCTGCACAAACCTGTAGTTTGAGAGACGCATTCTTCAGTACACCAAATTTAGCACCCAAAATTAAAAGCACAGTGAAAAACTCCTTTGACCTTCTTGTTTATTTTACAGAATGTGGAAAAAAAATATGCAAGTGAACGCTAAACAGCATGTTGAAAGAATAGTAACTGACATTAGGTACAGCACTTGGAAAATGTGAAGAATTATCAGCAACCCTGACTTAACGCTTGCTTTTCCTATATCCTGAGGCAAAATAATCTTCATCAAATAGTGCTTGTTCAGGATAGAAGTGCTAGATATAATGTTTAAATTTTTGGTTTTGTTCAGACAGGCTCATGAAAAAACCCTCTAATGAGTTGCTTGGCATGAAGTGGCTCTGGATCACTTTGAGAGGAAGCAACTTAATGAAACGTTGAAAGAACAAGCCAGACCAACCTGCTCGGCCAGCAGTGCTTTGCTTACTCCCCAGCTCCTGCCTGAGCTCCCTCTCAACTCAAGTGTTGTCTCACACGTGCTGTAGAAAACTCAACAGTGCTTAAGTGCCTGGAGCTTTGTTTTATGCAATTGCTGAGAGCTTGAGTGGCAGAGGTGTTTTGCCAGAAAACTACAAGCTCGGTTGGTGCTGCAGCTTCAGTGCTTGAGTAGTTGCTGCTGCTTCTCTTGCTGACCTCTCAGCTCCTCAAACTGCAAGAGGTCACTCTTCGTAGTAACTCAAGACGAGTTTAATGAGGCTCACTGGTGCTTCAGGCTTACTAAAGCTCAAAGCTGTTTTTGACCTCTGGTTTACCTTCCTGTTTATAGCACGTATGGCACTTGTTTTATGAAGTTCTAGCTGGATGTCAATCCTTTTGCACTCAAAATTAGTCTTTCATGACATTCAAAGAATTTATGAAGGAGAAGACCATTTTAGGAGATGCACAAAGCTGAAGTTGACATCTGTAGAACTAAAAAACATTTAACTTTGAATCTGTTACATTACACAAAGATGCCTTGAATTGCTTTGCTAGAAACTTGTATTTCCCACATCTCTTCACCCGAGTACTGACGTCACCGCAGCTCCATTCACTATTGTGGTCTGAAAAGCCAACGATGTCTTTCAGAATGTGGGTAATTAGGACACACCTCCCAACGAGCTGCAAAATTGGAGAGCGCTTGTTTGTCAGGTGCCACAAGGTGGCAACTGGGGGTAGCAAATCCGTGTTTGCTTTCAGAAGCCCACAGCAGTGGCGTTTCCCAAGGACAAGTATCTGTCTGGACAGGCTGAGACCATTCCGTGCTGTCTTTAACATGACAGGCAAGAGGCTCTTCAAGGTGGCAGAAGTAGCTACTAAGAGTTTACTGCAAAAACCGAAAGTCTGGTCAAGCTTGTGAGAAGTGGTAGGCTTACAAGCTGATGAACTAGAAGTAAAATTACGTGAAGGGCTGTGCAGATGAGGTTCAAACAGGCCTAAGAAGAAACTTCAGGTGAAGGGATGAAAATGCTTTATTTTACTGAAAGCATCTCTCCTGCAGGTTGGAAATGAGATGCTTTTGCTCTCCTTTTCTTAGGTACTTTGCTTTATGTGCTGGCTGCAATTTTGTGCTTTGAATTGCTTGTATTCGTTAACTTGCTGCATATGGTGTATGTTATCAAAGGAGAGGCCGTGGTGAAGCAGCAGAGAAGAAGACCCAGCCGTGCACTGTGCTCAGGGAACTTGCTGGAGGAAGTCTGTAACTCCAGCGCCATGACCCCCACCTCCGTTCTAAGTGAAACAAGCCCCCTCTCCAATCTGCTGTTCTCTGATTTACACAGCTCCGTCCTCATCTCAAAAGTTCAGCAGGCTAAGCCTCTGAAGAAACCCATAATAAAAGAAAACCCTGTAAGTGAGGCGTGCGAGGCCCACTTTCATTTTCCCGCCCAGGAACAAGAGGCCTGTCCCTGCCCTACAGCTTATGCGTGCTCTGGGTCAAAAGCTCAGGGGCCCATCCTTCTCCGCGACCGGGAGGGCGGGGAACGGGGCTTTCTCCGCGGCCCTCGCAGGGAGGCAGCGAGAGGAGCCTGGCCGGTGAGTACACCCGGCGCCGCCCTCTCCTGCCCGGGGAGGGCTGAATTTACCGGGGGGGCATGGCTGCTGCCCGCCCCGTTACCCGCGCTGGGGCAAGGCCTGGGCGACGCGCGGGTCGGGGAGGCCTCGTAACGGGCACAACCTCGGGCCGGTCGCCGGTGGCCGCCCGCCTCCCCCTCGCGCTTCAACGGTCCCCGGGGTCTCCCGGGGTGAGCGCGA
>VZZY01020164.1:568620-586163 GCA_013400335.1 Eurystomus gularis | reverse complement strand
AAAAACAAAACAAAATAAAAACCTAAAATGAACAGTGGAAGAATATGGCTGAAAGGAAGCATGATCCTAAGAATCTGCATACAAAATAAATAACAAAAGGGCTTTTATCCATTTTGAGTCTTTTTTCCATTCTGAAATTCCAACCTGAATCTAGGAAAGCTCTCCTTAGAAAAGTTTAACTGAAAACAAAAATACATAGGAACATTCTTATTTCAAACTTACTAATAATTTTCTGATTAAAAATATTATCCATTCTGGTCCCAACTGGTATTTTACTTAATTATAGACAAATGGTTTATAAACAAACTAGATACTCAAGGTCTTACATTAAGAAATTGGAAATTTTTTTCATTACTATTTTTAGCTAAACCAAGAGGAACTCAAACATACTAGTATAATTGAGGATTTGAACTAACATGGAATAGGAAGTAGGGGGAACTAGAGAAGGACTTCACATCCCTGTGTTAGTTGATGTCACTTCCCACCATCACTGACTGTACTGCCTTTACATTAGCATAACTAGATTTTTAAGGTTAGGGACAGGAGAAACAACTACCCCAGAGCTGTACACTGCTGTAGAGTTCAGAATGAGACTGGACTATAGTTTAAACTAACAGTTGTTTTTATTTTGTCTTCTATCAGGAGAAAGAAATAGAGTTGCCTTCATTGCATATGGTACTAAATTCTAACACTACAAACCATCTGAAGAACAACTCTTACCTACAGTAACTGCTTGAGAAATAGTCACTTTGGCAATCAAAGCTGCTTCCATACAGCCACGGAACCATGGATTAGCTGGAGCTCAGTACACATAAAAGCCGATACTTATTCAATTTTGGATATAGTTCCATCTGTCTTGGGAACATATAGCTCTGGACAAACATTCTGCCCACTGAGCTTTTACACAAGGCTTCACATTCAGAAACATTTGAACTATTTGCATTTAATAAAACAGGTTGGCAACACTGTCAGAGCTGTCAATGAATTCCTTCAGACAGTGGGAACAATAGCACATTGAAAACTTAACTTGGCAAGCATCAGTGTATCTATAGCCCTTCAGTTTCCTAAAGATACTTTGATATGACACGTCAGGAAGTTGCACAATGTATTACAGAGAAACCAGATGCCTCCCTAACCACTACAGAACAGCATAGGTTAGCATGAGAAGAAGAACATCCTTGCTTCCAACTTGACAAAACAGAAGTCTCCCATTCACAGGTCAGCATCAAGAAGGAGGTCGAAGAATGAATATGTAGCGTTGCAGGGGAGGATAAGACCAGACACCTGCTACATGAAAGGCTGCCGAAAAATTGTGTTCATTTTCATAAAGCAAGTGTTTGGAGTTTTTAAAATAACAAACAAGGCACAAGAGCTTACCAGATAGTTAATATTTAGTTAGTATCTACCAGCTTTTTGTATTTTTTCTAATTGGTTCCAAAGAAAACCTGGGTATTATAAAAAACAGGAAGTAGTGATTATTTTAAAGTATCACAGAATCACAGAACGGTAGGGGTTCGAAGAGAGATCATCTAGTCCAACTTCCCTGCCAAAGGAGGTTCACGTAGAGCAGGTTACACAGGAACACGTCCAGGCAGGTTTAGATATCATTTCTTATTTGTTCCCCTTTCTAATATTATTTGAATGGTATGAATGTCCTACCTGATGTAACCACCACAACTAGGGAATTCAATTCAGATTTCAAGCTTGTCTGTACTAATCCCAGTCTCATTTCACACCCACACATCAGGCTCCTTCCTACCAGCTAGCTGAGGCTTCTCTTTTGCACACAGCTTCCTTATGTCAGTCTTGCAATTAACATCCACATCTCCTCCCCAAATGATGCCAGCTCCTCTATGAGACATTCAAGCTATGAAGACCACACCCCTCTTCATGCTCTTTCATCAGCCCTTTTTGCAACTAGGGAATAAGCTTCTCTTAGGAAGGCAGCTTGTAAGTGTTCAGCCCTTTTCACCTTGTAAAACAGCTTATCTAACAAAAAAGGCACATGTACCTTAATAACTAAGTAATATTCATGCTTCTAGATAGGGTCAGGGAAGAGATTTATCTGAATTTTCTTCTGTCAGCTGACTAGTTTCACTGCAGAGTAAGATGAAGAGGATCCAGTGACAAACCAAAGTCTAGGAGCTTCTACCCCTTATTCAGTTTTTGTTGTAAAAGGATTTCTAAAGCTTCCATTCTCAATTTTTAAGCACCAATAGAGAAGTCTTTCCTCCTTCAAATCTTTCTGCATCCTACAGTGTACCTGTTAGAGGGAAAGAAAAAAAAAAAGTACATTCTTCACATGACAGGCTTTTCAACTATTTCATATCCCATAGTCCAAACGACATGGAGATATTCTGAAACAAAAAGAGGACTCTTGCCAAATCAGTAAAGTCCTGGTGTACGCTCTGCTGGGTTCTCATAGTGTGCCACTGGTAATCTATCACTGACTCGTAGGGCATACAGGCCACATACTCTTTTCTCCAGAAGTTACAAGGCATTAAGAGATAGCTAAAATGCATTTGATAATTGCCATAATATTCCTTACACACTTAAGCAATTACTGTGGCTGCCACAGGAATATTATGCAACTGCCATCCTCTGTGGAGTATACCGTATAGGTGTGAATTAGGAGAGAACTGAAACACCATTGACAGGATGCTCCAGAGCCCACATTATCTAAATGCAGCTCAGTGCTACTAAAGCCTCTATTTGACATTTCAAATAAGAGTAAACTCTCAGGCCCACTTTTCAGAGGACAGGTGTCCATACTGCAAAAACTGAACATGACATGCAGCATTCCAAATACAGAGCTCATGGTTCAGCAAACAGGCTTCTATTATGAATTACCTATTACACACACACACTTACTTTTAAAGCATGTCAGCAGACCAGCAAGGAAAAACTTGCTCTGGCAGCTGTTCCATTTGGTGGACAATCTAGATCTAAAGTTTCTTCAGCTGACAACTTTCAGCAGCATTCAGCTGTCTACTACAGGCAAGGAAAGGCAGAGAAAGTAGAAAAGTAAAAATGATCATTCCCTAGAAAGTAAATGCCCAACACTTGAATGAAATTTGACAGTTTAACAAGTGGGGGGAAAAGTCCAGGACTATATTAAAGAGAACAAGATGATAAAATCTCAAGTATACAAGAGAAGCAGTAACAAAGTGTATTCCACAGCATGAGAGAGGTCCACACAAACAAGATCTGAGCTTCCAGGCCTTCCACCAACACCTTGGCGAGAAGCCCTTGCAAACATCAAGGCTGTCATCCGCTGTGCAGCCACCGCACTGCAGAAGCGGCCCACATTTCCCTTCCTTGCTGCCTTCTGTTCACTGCTGCTGCAACCCAAAAACCTTTGCATCCATGCTGCACCTCAAAAACACTTGTGTACCACACTCTGAGTATGTTTGGAGCAATTAGGAAACCTTTCTGGCTAAAAAAGTAACTACTGAGTTAAAAAATAAATAAAACACAAAAGCAGATAAAAGTGGTGTGACACTGAATGATAAAGCTGGCCACACTGCCGAAAAGCTGATTACAAAACTCAATTTTCAGACAGGAAATGCATCATAACACCAACTTGTTAAACAAGCTAATCACATGCAAATGCGAAAGAGAAGAAATCCACACCTTTCTGTCAACACTGGAGTCATTTATATTAAATTTACATTTGAAGTGTAACAAGGCCGCACACATACCGAAAAATGCAAGTCTGAAAAGGGTGTCTATTCATTTACACAGTGCTTAGCATTCAAAATTGATTTTACAGACATCCTGCTAACCTGTCTGGCGGAAATTCCTCCAGACTACACAAATTAATTCAAAATAGGGAGGGTGTCACTTTTTCTGTCTCATAAGCAAGGAGGTAAAATTCTGAAATAGTTTTCAGCATGCTGAAAGGAATCACGCAAAAGTTAAAAAGGCATATACAGCACGGGAGAAAATTATTTTACATAAATATGATTTTTGGCCAAGAACTCATAGTTTAAATCAGGCTCGTAAACAGCTTTCTCCTCAAAGTAGCATGAACAAAAAAATACCCCAAAATTCAGAACTTATGGGAAGACACTATCAAATTATATATATAAATATAGTTATAAATATAACATGGCTATAGTACAGGCTAGAGCAGATATCTATGAGATCCCTTGCCATTTTATGCTTCCAAATTTTAGAGATAATTATATCAGGTTCCTCCACAGAGGTAAACAGAACTCTCATAACAGTCTCAGCATATTTTTTCCCCCCTCTATCAAAACAAACAAGGAGTCCTAAAAACTAGCCCATTTCCTTAAGTGAAATGATACCAGAGTGAATCTCTCTAGGCCTCAGATCATCTCTAAAATATTTCCTAAAAGTGCCTTTAACATAAATATACTTCAACTTGGGCCTCTGAACAGAAAAAGAAAATATATACATAACACCAGCATGGAAACAGATTAACCCAGAAAATCTTACAAGCTAAGAGGGGGGTTCTTTGTGTTAAAGTACCCTTCATGTGGGGAATTTTTTTTTTTTTTTCCCCAATTCTCCATGAGGAAAAAAAGTTCGTTGTTTTCTTTTTAATTGACTCTGGTTCAGAAAGGTGTTACTTTGCATAGCTCACTAGAGATAAAAAAATAATCCTTCAGAGACTCTCAACAACTCTTCTACATGCTTTTATTTGCTAAAATTCTGCTAACATTCTGAATGGCCTTTATTACTACTAGCTGACTTCCACGACCTGAGAATGTGTGCAGCATCACTGATAGTAAAATACTGCCCACAAAGTGCTAGATCACTAAACCATGATATTTTAAATATATTTTCTTATTACTCAAGACAATTCCAAGTAGGGGCTCTAAAGAAGGGAGATTTCTCCATAATTTGTAATTAACACTAACTCTCCTCCTGTCTGCTTCATCCATCCATTATGTCTGGTCATAAAAATAAGTTTGATTTGTTAAATAGTCTTTCTATTTTTGTTTCACTGTATCCCTTATCTGCATAAATTTATAAGTGAAGCCTATAATTGTGTTCCTGACCAAGCTGTCCTTTAACTGAAAGAATTACTTTTTCCCTTGGATTTATCTTCTTTGATTTGCTGCATAGCTCAAAAACTACTGTTGTACACAATAGAAAAGGTATCGTCTAAATTAAGTCATCGTGATTGAGTTTTACAAGTTGATCAATGTGGCATTTTTCTTTCCTTTTAGCTACATATAAAATAGCCCATCATAGGGAACAGAAAAGAGGAAGAGGAGTTGTTTGTTTTTTTAAAAAGGAAGATAAGTAGCCCTTACCCATAGTCAGAACTAAGTCTAGCACAGAAGGCAACCCCAAGCCTCTCTAGAAATCATTGTTTCCAGCAGCTGGGGCAAAGGAGTACGCAAGAAACACCCATGGAGGGGCCTCAAGTGATTGATCAGAATTAAGGGAGGCAGGGATAAGCCTCTTAGAGCATTTGTTTTAAAGATTACAGCATGCTTCAACCTGAAAAATATTTCTTATCTAGAATCTCAAGCCTGAAACTGAAAATTGGTACAAAAGACTGAAATCATAGCCAACGAAGACCAGTTATATGAGGAACAATCCCATCTTCAGATCTAGCTAGTGCATGTTTTCCCTTATATGCTTAATAAAATGTTACATATATTTAAGTGTAGTGCCACATTATGCTAACATATTCAGTGTTTCAGCTTCAAAGTATTGCAAGACGGACTAAATGAATCTTTGTTACTACTACTGAGGTAATAAAAAAAGACACAAATGTCTGTTCTTTTGTAGCCTAGAAAAGCATGATTTCTCTATGATATGCAGTTCATGTGCAGGTTTTAAAGAGAAAACACTCAGAACATGGAAAGATTCTCTGGTCACGCATATGCAAAAAACCCTGGATCTGAAGCCTTAACATCAAGCTACATTAACTTTCCAAAACCTAAGTGCCTTTAGCTTCCCAACAAACAAAACCAAAAAACCATAAACATACAGTTTAGAGGGCAAAAGCAGACTCAGTCTAATATATGAAATATCAAGAATTTGAATAATCTAAAGAAATGGCAATTTCCAATCCACTTTTTTTTTCCATTACAAAAAGCTGTCATTAAATTAAAGAGTCACAGTTATAATTAAAACAGAGCTTTCTGTACTTGTGGCCCAGAAGAGTCATATTAACCACACAATATTGCCACTGTGTACTTGCTACCAGCTCTCATTCACTTCCAGACAAAATTCAGTATTGCCAGGTAGAAAATAATACATCCTTATCTCCAGAGAGCACTGACTACCTTTCTTGGATGGCCAGAATTCCGTCCTAAAATCAGTGGGAACCCATGGATGGGTGGAACTTATAGAACAGAAAAATAGTCAATTCATAGCAATAACCTTCGTGAATTAAGATGCTCTATTTTGTATCTTGATATCATCAACATCAAAACAGAAGGCAGTTTTCAATGTTTCTTCAACCCACAGCAGAGCAGTCTGTCAAACTTCTTATAACAGGCAGGTTACAGGACAGCCTCCAAATGGCAGAAGCCTTTTCAAGGATTTGTGAGTAGCCAAGAACTAGCCATCCTCTTTTACACAATTAATTTTGAGCTCAGGATTATACTGAGTTTTATTTGAGATGAAAGTTGTCCTTAGAGACTGTATTGCATCCCACGTAGCACTACACTGCTACCCAGGCTAGATATTATGAAAGATGCATAGCCTTGTGGTCTGGGAAATATAAATTGCTTTTCTTATCTTTCCTTTTCATGTGAAAGCCCAAGAAAGTAACAAAGAAACCATTGTCCACAGATTATGAATCAATACAAACACTCCCAGTAACAATATGTGCCATTCAAAATTTCCCAAAAACAGCAGATGGACTTTAAAATATTAAAAGGGAAGTATGTTAAAAATTAGCTCTGTTTCATACACAGATGTCAGTAGTTAAGAGAAAGAACACATTATAGAAGCGATACATCCTGGGAAACTTCGCTCTGTGAGTAAAAAGTCTCCTATACTGTTAATTTTACATAAAATTGTACCTATTTGCTTTTGATTTAAAGAACAGTTGACACCGCAGGACCTCCTTGAATCTTTTGGTTTTTCTTCTGTTATTCACAGCTTTGTCAAACAGGGTCCAACTGAAATTAAAACCCTTGTTTAATGTCACTGTTGTTATCCCTAGCACTGGGACAAGAAACCAGCAAAGAGCCATCTCTGGTTTGGGCTGTTACTGGGCAATTAATTAAAGGAAAAGAGCTAGTGCACCCAAACAAACACAGGCTACAAGGGCAGCACAATAGAGGGTTGTTTACAACATACAGTGGATTACAGGAAGGAGTTTGCCAAATTGTCACTAACACAAGCTGATTAAGTCTGCATGGCAGAGAGCAGACATTAGCACACGTCTGGAAGCAGTAAAACCACAGTGGCTTGGATGCAATGCCATACAAATATGACAAAACTGCTTTTGAAGCTAATCTAGGCATCTTCACACCACATTTCTTAGCATTCCCTGTTCTAGGATTTGTTTCTGCAGAACCCAGTGGGGGTACGGGCGTGCCCCTAGTCCTTTTTTCATGTTGTTGTCTTCTAACAGGGAGTTCTAGGTACTTTTCAACAGCCACAGTGGTATGAAGTTTTATGTCTTGCTCATCTACTCCATACAGGTGAACAAAAAGAAAAAAAAAAATAAAGGAAAAAGAAGCATAATATCTTCTGGATCCTCCTTGTCAGATAAGACATAAGAGTAGAGGTAGGGAAAAAATGAGTTCTCAGTACTGCACTCTCCCTGGATTTTACAGATCATGAGGCACCACAGTAACCATCTCCTATTTACCAGTTAAAGGATCAAAAAAATCACCACGAAGTCATCTAGTATCTCCCCCTGTGCCATGGTAATACTACATTTCTGTCACAATTCACAGATGTGTGCATCACACATTCTTAAAATTATTCACAACTTTTCCTGATAATAGATTCCAGTGCCACAGTGTCTTGCCAACCAAGGGAAGAAAACAGATCATTGTGAGAAACACTTATATATTTCACTTACTTAGACCAACCCTCATACTCTCATCTCTCCACTAAGCCTTTTTCATCTCTGAAGCTAAAATAGCAGTTCCTGATTCATTTAATCATTCCTTCAGATACTCAGATATTCTTACCACTCCTCTCCAGACTCCCTCTGAGGACGGGTTCATATAACCTTCTTTTTTTAAAAAATAAATTCCATCTTCAAAACTGGACACTATCTCAACACTGGCTAGAAAGATTACTTCATTTCACTTGCAGAATATACTTCTATTCTGTGATGCAGCCACAGGACTCCGCATTAAGAAGTAGAAAGGTCCTAAAAGTTTACTGAAGCAAGCTTCGGGGAGAAGTATGTGATCCTTCTGGCTGTCTCCAATTGCTCCCATCAAGCAGGAGGCAGTAATTACTATAAAGAAGCCTCGCTGTGTTTGAAGTAAGGAGCTAGGCTGTGGGGCTCATGCTTTTGCTATGCAAACCTCAGGCCCAACCTGAGAACCAGCCCTATTAAAAAAACCTAACCTTTTCTATGGGCAGAATTCAAGAATTCTGTGCCAATATCTTGGCAACAACATATTCTCTAATTTTACAATTACATAACAGTGTTTACTCTTATTATTCTCATCATCCACTATTATACCTTCATATACATAGAAAACAAACAAAAAACCTCACGCAAAACACTGCCTCACAAGTCCGTTCCTAGAGAAAAATAACGTTTTTCAAGCAGTTTAGCACTTACCCACAGTCAATTCCTCCAGACATTCTTTAACAAGAGTGAAGTTTTGACATTTTCCATCCTAAGAGTCAAGGTATTACAGATCAACTGCTCCTCTCCTGTTAGCATTTTAGAGAAAGAAATTGCATTAGTCTAGCACGGTACAATCTTAAAAATAAAGTCACACGGGCTACTGCTCATTTCTTTGTCAGGAAAAACACTGGAACAAATAATCGAAGTTAAACCATTGAGTCTACAACTGCTCATTTCCACTTCGCCCCCGAACACCTGTAAATACAGACACTATCATCACTCTTCTCAGTGTCACAGTATTACACGCATCCTCCATGAGTTAAGTAACTGCAGCAGCTCAGGCATTACATCAGCCAGCTCCAGCCCTTCCAATAGTGTTTTTTAAACATTTAAAACTTAAACTCATCTAAATGCTCTGTAACTTGTTCCTTCCTCACACCAGCTTAGGGTTTTAGCACTTGAACACCATGTTCACCTCTGAGTTACAGTCTCTCATATTAAAGATGAGGGGGAAAAAAAGACCTCAGTCTGCTTTGCACTATCTGTCCACAGCTCCAGTCTTCAAAGAGCAGCAAACCTCCCTCGTCCTTCTTTTTACTAACATTATATTTCTTTAATTATTTCTTGTTACTCTTTTTTTCAGTTGGCCATTCTGAATGTTACATTTTAATTGTAAGTGCTCATGCTTGAGTTTTACATTTGTCCTTGGCAATCCAGTCTGGATTCCCTTTCCCTCCTCGTTGTCTTTGATGTTAAAGAGCTCGCTAGTAGCCAAGCCAGCTTCTCACTACTTTCCATATTTTCCTCTGCAGAAGAATAGTTTCAATTTCTGCCATTGACATAATTTACTGAGGGAACAGTATCTCTCTCTCCTTTTTTTTTTTCCCTCCTAACACACAGAACTAGTGGATAACTTTCATGTTAACCAGACTTACCTGAAGTTTGCCTTTCTAAAAATTTGTTGTCTTATTTTGGCATAAGTCCTCCTTCCCAGACTCTCATTCATTCACTCTTACACAAGTTACTTATCTTCTGGTTAAAACAAAGCTTGAAAGAGCCTATCCTGGTTGCTTTCTTCATATTAAGCACCAGGAAAGCTTTATCAAGGTCCTCCAAGAACTCACTAGAAACCTGCGTCCCAGCATATTCTTTAACCAACACTCCTAGTTAATGAAAATCCTGTGATCTGGATGATTTCTGCTATGGTCCACAAACACCCTCATGCAGAAAAATCTCCCCAATTTGCCAGCCTTCAGTCACCTCTACCAAGACAGTACCAATATTCTTTTCCTGTTTATTCACACAGACTTTTAGTAGAATTTTTTAGAATGGAAAAGCTTGTTTATTCTGCCATCAACCACTTTTTCAATTCCCTTATGCCACAGACCCCAATATTCCTGCACTTGAATAAATTTTGTTTTTATCTCAGAATATTTCAATGTACCTTGGAATGATAACTGCTTAAATCACATTCTCTCCAGTCACTAAGCCCAATGCTGAGTGCTCCTGAGTTGATGCCTCTTTTAAACTGTTGTTACTTTAAATGTTCACCAAAATGCTGTACAAATGTTACTACTAGTAATGGAATAAGCCTTGCTGCCAATACAACAAAATTTTATCCCCCACAGTTGCTGCTACTTCAAAACCAAACAGGAACTTTCCACTGATTGAATCATTGCATGTATACCTGCTATGGTAACAATGGAACGCAGAGCAAGTACTGAATTTAAGCTCTGCATAGTTTATCAGTTCCTAAATACAACATCCATGAAATGGGAGGCATTACTATCAGTTCAGAATTTTAAATTGTCAGAAAGAAGAATCAGATAACACTTCATTAATCTTTAATTCATTTAATTTTTTAAAATGTATCTGCACAGAAAGTAATCCAAATGCTGTTGAATTTCACTGAAGGCTAATGGGAGTTCATGCAGATACAAGCCACAAATTCTGCTAACAATTTTTTGCCTTCTAGGCAAAGACTAAGAGAAATATTAGTACCTGGAAAAGTGTTCTGATAGCTTCTGTCTACACCAAAAGTCAAATAATTCATTTTAACTGAGCTGACTTGAATGTCAGCAGAACCAATGTGTGTGTGCCCAGGACTTTGTCTACTCCCTCAGCAACAGTCGATCTAATGAAGACTATTATCACTTCCTTTGACCTTTGTCCCTGCATCCCTACTGTCAGCTGGTGGATGTGATTCACCTTTTCTGATTTACTAAACAAGTAAGTCGCTAAAGACAACACTACTAACAAAAGATATAACTTGCAAGTAGCACACATCACAAATGCAGTTTGTGAAACTGCTTCAGTTGTTTCCCTCTAAATATTTTTTGTTGTTGTTTATTTCAATAATAAAGGTTCTTGTGAAAAGAAAAAAAACTTTCCAAGTCCAAGGACTCCACTGGCATCCAGGCAAAACAAACCTAGCTCTAGCTAGCCTAAGAAAATTCTGCAAAACCACCTCAATGCTACCGTGTGTTCTGCTGTATCAACACTAGCAAGCCAGAAACCTGAAGCACTGGGCCATTGCAGACAAACATCACCTCTGTAAAAATCATGCCAGCGAAACACTGCTGAAGGCAGATATAACCACTAACATCCATAAAACCTCTGTGTTATCTGGCAGCCAGTCCACACTGATGTCTCCCAGTGTTGTTCACATCATTGGGATCAAAATATTAAGAACAGAAATCATTGTGAGGGCAAATCAGTTTCTGCCCTCCATGTTTATTTTCCTCTATTATTCATTTTCCTAAAACTGGGAAGAATAAACAAAAAAAAAGTACTTCTGCTTCACATGCTCCTCATCCTACGAAAATATTTCAAGGAGCTGATAAAGAACTTTCTAATTGTTTACCTGAAACCACTCCAAGCAGGCAAGTATAATTAATCTTAATGCAAGTCAGCAGTTCAGAAAGGAAATTCTTCTGTGACACCTATTGCTGACTATGTGTTCTATGCTTCCCTGTACTGAATGGCAAAATGGTCAATTAAAAAAAAAACAAAACCAAACAAACAACCAAGAAAGACCACCTCAAAGTAACACACTAGCTGAATCCACTACTTCTTTGTAACTTGGAATCACGAGGCCCAGTATCACTGATATTCCCAATCCATGCCACAAGCATTCCAAGGACTTTTGGGTGGTTCGATAACAACAACAGAGCAAAACAAGCTGCAACACACCCTTTTTTGAAGGCATTAATGGTCTGCAGGAAACTCCTTTGCTGCTTAGCACTTGTCACTGCTGTACCTCGGTTCAGCACGCAGAAGACAACCCAGCATAATTTTAGGTCACATGCAGAGAGGAACAAAGCACTCCCCTCCAAACCGAATCCACATCTGGCTGTGGTTGGGATCAAGCGCTTCCTGCAAAGCCCAGCACTGAAAATCAAGGGAGTTCCTCAAAGGAGGAGATAAGCTTTTGTCCTCCATAGGTCTTCTTATAGGAATACTGAATTTATGACACTGTACTAAAACATATTTATGGCACCAGCAAAGTATAAAAGTGTCACAAACGTGCAAGAAGGAAACAGCACATCTATGTTTCATAAAGCATGTGGGTGCGGTGTAACAAGGTAACAAGCCACGCATGTTTCCACTTCAAAGTATAATTATAAAAGTAGCACCTCCCTACCGAGGCTCCCTTCTTCCCTTATATGTGCAAGATATACACTTACAGAAACACTACTCATGCTGTAACACCAGTACAGCAGCGAAGGAGCAAGCCAGATTATCTCCCTCTGAGGCTCATTGCATCAGGGCCAGAGACGGCTACATCAAAATGGGTTAACACAATTTGGTGAGAACCCACACTACTTCTAGACCTGCAAAACAGCAATTTTTCATTCGTTGCTCTTTGACTTGTGTGTCATTACCCAAACATTTGCAAGATATTTAGTTACTACACGTATATTAACAGTTAATATATTAATGTTTAATATATTAAATGCTAAGAAAACTAACTTAAAAATGCAAAAGTCTCTTCCCTCCTACTCAGGGGTACCCGAGGTTTTATGAAAGGTTTTGTGGACACAAGTGGGACAGATTTTTCAGCAGTTCAACTCTTCAACTGTCAGCACAGTGCAACAGAAACAGCAACAGTTACATTTAAGATACAACTAAAATGCTTACTGGCATATAGGTATTGTCAGTAGCTTTAAGGCTTTTTCTTTTTAACGTACATTAGGAAATCCTTCTAGCTGTGAGGTCTTTTGCTGGCATCACTTTATCAGTTCTCCAGGCAAATTAAACTACTACTAGAACAGTCACTACCTTCTGTCTACTTATACAAAAATTTGCACAGAAATAAATCTTACCCTCCAACAATATACAATACAGGCAACTTATAAATAATGAACTAGAATTAGAAGGATAAAGGGCACAAGTGTCTTTCAGCAAGAGTTATTCATGCAAAGAACATAGCACATGCTTTTATTATCACACAGCTTTTTTGCCCCCCACGCTTTTAAAAAACAAGCAAACAAAAAAAACGACAAACCAGACTAGTTTTTCTAAGGTACACAACTGTTTAAATAAGCAAAACTGTGTCTATCTTACTGCTTGGAGACTACCATAGAGGTACAAGAGGAGAAGATGACATTTGACTGTGCTTCTACAGTTAAACAGCAAAAACTACGTAATAAGAGTTTGCCTAATCTTTTAGCACTTATCTAGCTATGTATTTCCCCACATAGAAGCAGATAACATGTCCTCTACAAGGCTATTATGATTAGACCAGAATTAACTGTCATGGTCTATCATCACT
Source organism: Eurystomus gularis (assembly GCA_013400335.1). Taxonomy (NCBI): domain Eukaryota; kingdom Metazoa; phylum Chordata; class Aves; order Coraciiformes; family Coraciidae; genus Eurystomus; species Eurystomus gularis. The sequence continues at coordinate 572,634 of VZZY01020164.1, read as the reverse complement.
GTACAGGCAGGCAATTCAGTATTACCTTACAATTTGACCTTTCTCCTCCCCTCACCCCCCCTTTTTTTTTTTTTTTGAGAAAATAGAAAAAAAAAAAAAGTCATTGGTTTCCCAATAACTTACCACCCATGAAAACATGCTGCATTTGCTGCAAACTAACTCAGGATTTCATTCCTGCTTTTCAGGTGGCAGTTGATTTTGGAGGAAAATACTGTTATGTACATACATGGAACCACGGTTTCAGGCCTCCTGCTTGCAGATAGCTATATTGGTGTCATATTTCCTAACTTTCCTCTGTTAATTAAAGGTAAACCCACTAGATACCTGAGGTAACAGGTTCTTTGATAGTGTCTTCACATGCCTTGAGCCTCTACTACCACTGCCACCAGCTCTTACCTTACCTGCTCTGCTTCCATTCCACATGGAATTGCCTCCTCACTGGACACACCCTTCAGGATCACCGTTGACAGGATTTTTTTGGCTCCATGGTTTAAAGTCGAAAGCATTCTTATCATACCATCAATGAGTCATTTACTGAAAGATACCTACATATGATATGATCAATGCTTAAGACAGCAACTAAGGCAAGATGTGTCCCCAAAAGCTCCTCGGCCTTCTTAACACTAACTTTATGAATGCTTTGCTACCATCACAGCACCTCCAAACTTAAGTTGACACTTTAAAATGTACTGATTTGTGTACATACATTACACAGGAGTAATTATGCCAGAACCACTTATTGCTGTACACATTCACACGTGCATTCACAACTGTTCTTTCAGTTGAGCCCAGTCAGACTTCAGATTTCATCCAGATCTAACTAAACTGCTCACCCATGGAACTGTGAAGTCCTAGCTCTACTTTCCAAATGGATTAATCCAATCAGGAAAGGCAGCATTTGTTGGAGCAGTTTGCATGAGTTTTTAAATGTACAGCAGTTCCTATACAATAACCGCACCAGCAGCTACTTACAAGCCTTTATTTGCTATACCATAGAAAGGACTGAAAAAAAGAGAAAAATCAGGATTTCCAGGTCAGTAGTGCCCCAGCTTTTGACCACTGCAGGCCTTTGTAGCCTCTTCTTGGAAGCTCCCTGGGGTTGCTTGTTTTGACTCAACACTGTAAGAGCATTAGAAGTGGATCCGTAACACATCTAAAGCACAGGCATCCACTGCTATGTAATACATTGCCTGAAACACATCCAAAAGCAGGACACAAAAAACACTATATTGCCAACAGCCTTCCTTGATGTCCTCTTTCCTGGGGGCATTATTATTTTTCCTGGGTTGTAGGTCAGTCTTACACTAACTACCTACCCGATTAGGCTGAGAAGAGACCACGAGTAAGCTAACAATGCCAAGTCGGCATGTTTGTGTAGAAGAGTCTTAGAGTTTAAGTGTCTATAAACCAAAATATAGTTATAAAACTGTTACAAAAAAAGGATGACTGGAACAAGAGGTCACAAAAGCCCTGTTCTCAGCAGCACATAATGAACACCACAAACATACTAACTACTCCAGACATGCCATAGAGCACAGAGAGAGAGAGAACACCTCTCTCGAATGTTTGAGAGAAACTAATACTCACAATAACATTATACAAGTATGTGGAGATGTGCATCTTTTTAAAACTTGAGTATGCAACTCAAACATTAAAGAACTAAACAAGATTTTCACACGCCTAATTAAAATTTGAAAAGCCCTTGCAATGAAGCCTTCTGCAAGCATCAAAAAGCAGCATTTGTATACTAATAAAGATATGCAAGGGTGGAACAGCAGCACTTGTGAATAAGTTATTTTTTTAAAAGCCTTAAAACTTGATATATATCAAAGTAATCTTGATAACCCTTCAATGAACAGTTTAACAGAGAAACTGATGCTTCAGATGGTACTGAGAGTCTGTAAATCTGAAGACAAGCTTAAGAGGCATCAATACATTAGTATAATCTCTTGAAAAAGAAAATACATCTATAGATTTCTAAAACTCAGTTTCATGCCAGGATCGAATAAAACCACATCAACAGCAGTTTCTCTAATTCTGGTTCTCTTAGTTTCAGATTCTATGAAGTTTTGTATCTGATTTAGTGGAAAAAAAAAAAACAAAACCCAAACAAACCTAAAATGACCCTCACAGAGAATAATCCAATTTTTACCATCACCACCATATAGTTTAGACACAATGTGGATACAGTGTAAAAAAAAAAAATAAAAGCTGTATGTTTCTGTTTCTTCCATGGTCTTTGGCAACACAAGTCACTTATTTTTCAAAGCACACATCATCAATCACCATGGCTCAATAAATAGATTAAAATAGCTGTTAGGAGAAGTCAATTGAAAACATTTGTCTTGACTGAGATGGATAACAGAAAAAGGCATCTGGATGTTCCATCAGCTTCACAACTGCCATCCTCAGACCACCATCTCACTGGTGCTATCTTGCCCTTGGCAATTATTGACACTTTACAAAGTAGATTGTAAGTTTTGCTGTCTTTTCCTTCTCCCTTTGACCTTCCATGTTCATTAAAGCAGAGCCAGAGAGGAAAAAAATGAATTACAGTGTTAGGTCCTAATTCTTAGATTAGTTTCAGATCAGGTGGACTCCTTATACACAGCCCAGCAGAAGCATAGCAATACAAATAATGTGAAAACCCTAATCCAACTTCACTTCTTTGGGTATTATCAAGCCTTCAAATCACCATTTTTTCTAAAAGGTTTACTTCTAGAAATTATGATATAAAAACAGCGCAGGCCAGAAACATAGGTCCGTACTGCATGACCTAACATTACTACTATATTAGCGTGTGAAAGATCTCTTTGAATGGACAGTTTATTAACACTCCCTTTTATCTCTGAAAATAAAAACAAGATAGAAGTATTATGCTTCGCCACTAATGAGATGAGGCCCTGAATCCTTCATATGGCTACAAGGAGAAATAAAAACACTTGTACAGATGAAGAGCGCAACTATAAACTCTTGTGCAGCATCAGTTTCACACTGATGAAAGAAAATATCTAGTCGGCGAGAGGGCACTGGCAGATTCTGAAGTCTGTTTATTATTATTATTATTATTTTAATTTCTGAAGTTCAACCAGAAGTAGTATGGTGGCACATAAAGTAACACTCACTTTGAGGCATTTTTTTCTTCTTCTCATCATCATATGAGATGTGCTAAGGCTAATCAGAAAACCTATCACACATCCCAGGAAGGAGGAGGAAATCAGACTGAAAGAAAAATCTCCAAATACTACCAAGTGTGCCTTAGCATTTCTCAGTTACAAGAAACCATATGCCCCAACCTGGCAAACTGTCCTATACTGGCAGGCTGGCCCCACACACAGCCTCACAACAGACACCCTGTATCTGCCTGCACCTGCAGATTTGTCCACGTGAAGTAACTCAAAATCGTGCCCAGCTACTACCAACAGCCTTGGGTGGCAGAACACGTTCGCGTGACCTTGCTAACAACTCCTCGTTGCCTCAAAGATCAGAGCAACACAGCACTTTATCAGGACACGTTTCCTTCTCCAGTTACAGGGCCCTGAAGCTGCCGAGACCTCTACTTTCCTTTGGCATCCCAAGAAAATACCAAAATAGCCTTCAGTGATTTCGTGAGTGATGCAATGAGTGTCCTGAAGGGAAAAAAAAAATTAATGTTATTTGCCTGTTGAAACAGAAGCCCGAACCCTGACTGACAGCCTGCGCACAGGGTCTCGCAGCTACCAGAGACGAGGAGAAATACCTGGCACCGTGTGAAGCCTCACACTCGGGAGGAAGAAGCCTCTTTGCAATAAAAGCGCGCATCCCACGCTCTCACCTTGCCGCTCCCGGGCTGCCAGCCCTGCGCGAAGCCTGGGTCCTCTCCCAAAGTTTGCGACTGACGCTGCCCAGGTCGCCCCTACAAACCAGCGGCGGAAAAGCCGAGCCGAAAAGATAAAGGGGATTAGGCAGGCATTACTTCCAGTGACCTACATATTCCCCTCGGCAGCCCTGAGGCAGACAGCAGCTGCTCGGCTG
>VZZY01020164.1:541425-568217 GCA_013400335.1 Eurystomus gularis | reverse complement strand
GGCCCGGCCCGGCCCGCCCGCGCTCGCCCCCTGAAGCCCCGGGAGAGGAGAGTGTCGGACAGAGCCCTCTTTTTGAGGTGATAGCTGTGGCTATCAGGTGAGGAGGTCGCGGCTCGGCAAGAAACGTGCTCCTGGAGAAAAAAATTTAAAAATCAGTGTTAAAAAAATGAGGTAAAAATGTGCAACAGACAGGCCCTGTGTTTAGAAGCGATGCCACACGGAGAAGGTGGCCCCCGTGACGCGAGTCAGTAGGTGGCACTGTTATACCCCCCCCACACACACCCCTTTTTTAAATTTTTAATTGTTATTGTTACTTTTTTTTTTTTTTTCCCCTGTAGACGATGCCGCCGCTGAGGAGGGTTGTTCCCTCTCGGCACAAAATGCCGGTGCTCGTTTCTCCGCAAGCGGGAGCGCTTCGAGCCCTCTTTGCTGGGTGAGCTGCGCGCTGGGCCCTGGGGTCGGCTTGCTGGTCGAGGGGGCACGGGTGGGGGGACTCGCCTGCCCGCCGTGTGCCTGGGCCCCCCTCGGGGGTTACTCAGGTCGCGATCCACTAAGAAAGCTTCCTGCCATCAACGTCTACATGGAAAAACCTGCAAACCATTTTAAATCTAGCCTGTATAACTCACAAACTCAAATCAGAGATAATTCCCTAATGATACAAACTATATAGTTCTTGGTTTTAAATACCTTACTGCAACTGTGATAGACTGCTGTGGTGAATAATTAAGCACAGTTCTCTACCCTATTGTGTCTTTTTTTATTTTTTTACTGTCGGGGTACTGATTGTGATTTTGCTCGTGACTCAAAATAGGAATAGATGCTGGCCTACTAGGGTAACAGCTTAAATAAGTGTTCAGTATAATTTACCAAGTGGAATGATGTTCTCTGAGAGCTCATGAAGCATTCTCTCTAAATGCTCTATGTAATTAAATAATAATGTACTAAGATTACTAACTAACTAGATCCACGCAAACTAACTCACGCCTAGGTATGCCACAGTTAAGATTTCCCAGCCCAGGACAAAACCATCACCCAGAAATCCAGTCAGAAATAAAACTTATCTAACCTGGGTCAGGTTCCTTCACTTTTCTTTCTAGACTGGAAGAATCATTGGTTCTTGTAAAATGTCTTGACACATGCTGAACCTAAATCTAAGCTTTAAGGAGGGGAGCTGCCATTTCCAGAGACTATAATTCTTCCATCTCTTGTTTCTTATTTCCAGAACCTCAAGATGAAATATTAGTTCAACGTAATTCTTTATTGCAAATGCCACAGTAGAAGTGCTCAGCAGAGCTACTAATGTCATCCCCCTCATAACCTGAGTCTGTTGCCTACATGTCTGAGTGTGCACGTCTCTTGTTAGAGATGTGAATTCCTACCTTAGATCTGATATTTCTTACCCTTCGTTCAGGGGACGGGTTCTGTGTGCTGCTGTAGAGCCTGGGTACGCAGGTGGGTGGCATTCAGTGGCTGCCTAGGATGGCAGAGCAGAAGCCAGCTTGGGAACATAGTAAAATTGCCTAGAGGACTTTAGCAGAAACTGAGAGGATACTTCTCTTAAAATTGTTTGGTCCCAGAAGCAGAGGAACTGACAGCCAGCACAGAGATGAAAGATACCCTTGGTGTGAAATATCTCATCATAAGCAGATCATTAAGGAGTGAGCCTCTGAAACAGTGCCTGATATGGATGCTGATATAATCTATTTCACTTATTTCTATTGCTGCTTTAAGCATTTTAAAAACACTCTATAATTATTTTTTCTGTGGTAATTAGGTTGAATCCAAGATAGCTGCCCCTTTACGCTCCAATCTCTTAATCATTAGATAAGCTGTTCTATCACACAGAAGAGATGGAAGTGTGAAGATGACTTATCACAAGCTCCTGCTAATCCTTCTGCTGGCCGTCTTTGTACTGAAGGCATTCATTGCTACAAAGAAATGCTTCACTCAGGTATAAGAGTAGGAGGCCTGATGCTTGAACCCAAACACAACAGACTGACAGGGTATTTGCAAGTAGTAAAATGTAACACAAGATTTAACAAGCAGCGTTTGCCAGTCTTGAATGTTCTGTCATCAGTACAATTGTGCAGTGACTCTAGTGAAGTTTAAGCAATAATTACAACTAAGTTTAGATTTATAGTAGTTAGAAAATGTAACAACGTGGATGCTCATACTTTTGGTCACTAGTTTTACTCCTGAGAAAGCCCAGGCTTTCTAAAGAAATTGCAGAAATTTTCTGCTTTCCCTGACCCAGGGGCATGCCTGTAGCAGCAGCAGAAAAAAATTTACTGTTGCAGATAAAAATTACCAAGTGTGTAAAATAGACCACTCTTAGAAGAGCTTTCCTACTGTAAATTTCTATACCATTTTTTTCCATGTTACATTTTTTTAAAGGTGTATAAGCATTTGTCCATTAAGAAGTGTGCTTTATGCGAAGAATTTAACTACAGTCTCCAATTACAAGTTGCAAGTGTAATACAAATAGAAAATTAATAAGATAGAAATAGCTCCTTTAAAAAAACAAAACCAAAACCAAACAAGTCACTGTCAACAAACCAGGTTGCCCTTTATAAATTAAGTGACCCCTGAGCTACCCCATTTAAGACAGATTTTTCGTAGATGTTTTCGAGATACCATCTCAGTAAAACAAACCTATACTACATCTGCTTCTTAGCAAGAGATCTGACTTCCAGGAAAGGTGTAGGAAGACAAACATATCCTGTTTAAGAACGAAGAGGAATACAGGAATTTTCTAAGTCATGTTTATATGCTGTGTCACAGCCTTTCCACCTTACCTTCTGTGAGCAATAACAAAAAAAAAAGTCTGCTTTAAGTCCTCAAAAGAGTCCTTTAAGAATTTTCTCTATACATACTCTAAAACCTTCATATTAAGAAAGAAAAGCACTGTACTTTAAATGTTATGAAAATGTACTTGTTACTTCTATTGAAACCGTATTTAGTCTGAATGGTGTAAACCACATTTATCCCTTCGTGCTCAGAGATGTCCCCAAGCTTTTTTGAGATATGGTTTTGCAAATACTTGCTTCAATGTGAGTTTTAGAGTGCTTACAGTACCACTCTAAAATCACTAGTATGTGAAAGATATTTATACAGATTGGAAATTAATATATTACCTTTAAATGTCTGTACTTTGATGAGCAGAAACAAAAGATTCTGTAATCTATCTTAATTGGTATTTGTTGATTTACCCATTTCAAGACAACTCTTTGAACAAAAGAAAGTTTGTTAAAGAAGTTATATAAAGCAATTTAGTTGTAAAGATTCGCCTCTGACTATTATAAATTAGTGATTTATGAGACAAAACAAAGTAAGTTCACTGCCCCTTTAACAAAATTACTTTTCCTCTTTAAAATCAGATTTGGTTATCTATGATACATTGTAAGGGTCTGACGCTAATTGGGAGAATAACTTGATTCACTCTGCTCCAAAAGTCAGTCCGCTCATAGTCTGTAACTTCTCATATGCTGTAAAATGGCACAGGTCGGCACAGCTATCAAAAGAAGTACTCTTGCCTTCCTCCACCCATTCTACTTCCATCTTCCCTGATGCAGCCAAAGAAAATTTATGCAGCTGTTTAATAAATGAGATGAGTTCCCTGATCCAGATTAAAATTAATCCCCCCTTTTTTACAGTTAACTTTAACGTGGATCAGTTCTTTGATCTGGTTCACCTGCCACCACATAAATCATTACCCTGGCACAAGAGAGGGAGCAGCGTGAGGGCAGGAATGAGCTGGGGCACCATAAATTAGCATAAAGAATATATGAAGCTGAAAGTATGATCCCAAAGATGTCTTTTAACAGATAGGCATCTAGAAACAGTTGTGCTCTATCCTATTGTTTGTGAGGTTTTTCACTTGAGAGTGTCTAAAGCACATGCTATATGTCCTCTGCATTATCTGAGAACTTGCCTTTGTCCTCTTCAGATACTCTCTTTTTCTCTTTATGCTTTGAAATCACAGAGCTGAACCCTGGACTTGTGCTGTAAATCCTTCAAGCTGTGTATTTGAGGAGGAGAGGGCAACTGATAACATTTCTTTAAAAAGAAAGAAAACAAAAAATACTCCCTCCTCACAGAAACGAGGCAAAACCTCCTTCCTTCTTTGTAGGCTGCCACTGTTACAAGATAGAAGATTTTTCAGTCTCTCATAGATTTCTTTTGGATTTGCTAAACCGTCTCTGCCACCAAAGATTTATCTCTGGACCCTAGCAAATCACTTTCCTTAAGAATACAGCTGAAGGATATTAAAAAAAAATAAATATATATATCCCTAGAGGATGAGTGGCAGTAGACTCTTTAAAGGCTCAGTTCTCCTTTTCTAATTACAAATTATACTCCAAGGTCCAGTGGGAGCTTTGGCCAAGAACTACCTAACACATTTGTTAATGAATATTAGATTATTCTGCTTTTCTGGTTATACAGACTGTGATTATAGCAAACATGGTGTTTAAGCAAACAGAGCCAAAGCTACTCTTCCATAACACATAACCTGCACATGTCACATCATAATCAATAGTGGAAAAATATCCATGTTTTCCATCCATACGCCCTCAAAAGTCACCTCTGACAGTCTAGATTTAATATTTGTAATTATCCTAGATTTAAAAAAAAACAGAATATTGACAGTTCATCAGCAGGGAAATTTTACTAGACTGCAACAGCACTATTGAACACTGGCTCAGATACAAGGTCTTCTCCCAACTAATACAATGCCATCTATGTAAAATCCTTAGAGAAGCACTTGCTTATTAATACCTACACAGTAATCTCCCTGCTTTCATAACATCTCCCTTAGTTCTCACCATTATATTGCCCTCCCACAGTCTCACTTCTTTCATGAAACGTTCCACTTTGACCTCCTGGTAGAGTTTTTGGTAGACTATTGTCACTGAGCTACTGACAGTGGGAAAGAGGTTACCTGGGAAATAGGTTCCCCTAGGTTATATGGGAAAATCCTGCAGTCTGTGTTGCACTAAGCCTATCTGCCAGATGTGAAATCAGACATGCTGGAATTTCTGTGGGTTTGAGGGGTGTTTTTGCTGAACTAATATGAATTTGCACCTGCTGGAAATCGTTACCAAGGGAGGGGAAAAGAAAATGTCATACTGTACAAGCCCACTGGTCTCTGAGTAGTATTACTGTCCATCTGCATGCCTGGGAAAATGCAGAGACAAAACAGGCAATGAAAGATCATATTGGTCTGCATGTACCTTTTATACTACTTAAAATACAATGAAATACTATTAAGCACCATTCTTGTGGGAGTATATGAATACTGATTTCCTCTATGAATGGGCCAATACTAGACAGGAGATGAACCATTCAGCTTCTAGGCAAAAACTCTATTCTGAATCAGAGGGTAATTCTTAGTAGTGTTTTGTTCCTCCATATGTGCTTTTCTGTTCCTCACCTAGGCCTGGAATAAAGTGATTCTTCACCATTGTCAGATACTTTGTTGAAGTCAGTAGGTGTTACTTTCTACAGAGAAAATAAGAGACAGAAATAAGGCTTGCAAAGGAGCAGAGCTTTGCTTTGCATTTCTTGCACACAATGTACAAAAAAAAGGGGTTTTATTTCCCGGAGAGTCAGTTGTTTTTAAAGGTTTAGACTGCAGTTCAACTCCTCTTCAGGGTTTATGGCTAAGTGTTAAGAGTCATAAGTAGGTAATCAATAATGAGAGAAGTTTTTACTTAATCTTTTGAAAAAATGTTTTTCAATTTTTGCCAATAATGATTTTATTTATGCCAAATACATACTGGGTGCAAGAGAAAAGCTGGGCATCTGTCTTCATGTGAGATTAATTACTTCAAACTCTTCAGAGTGGGCAGTTGAAGAGAGACTGAGAACAGTCAAGACAAAACTTCCAGTATGACTTCCAGCAAAACTACAGACATAAAGCCCCATATTTTAAGGTCCCTCCTTGTTCTACAAGGCATTCCATAGGAAGTTTTACTGAAATCCTTAGCAATTTGCTGAATTAGAGGTCAATAACCATTGGAGATTTGGCTATAATATATTAGTATTAGTAGATATCAATATCGAATATCAGTATTAGTAGATGCCGAAATTCTTTGAAAAAAAAATCTGGTTCAGATTCTTTCAAAAGTATTTGGCAGGTGAGAAGTGCTGATAACCCTTTGCATTTGAAAATCATTGGATAAAATGCATAGACAGCATTATGATCAGAGACCAGGCCCCAAGTCTCTTTCTCTCCCTTGGAGAGCTGGTTCCCAGCTGCCAGGTGGTACAACCATGCTCTTCTTGCTTGCTCTTCCAAGTCTTGGGCTCTTTGCAGCATGGTACTCCAGTTTCAAAAGACTCCCAAGTTTCCTACTTTGTGTAAATTGATGGGTAAGAAACATTGACGCAAGGAAGGAAAGGTGAGTTTGCATTTCTTTGGCTGAGTTAAAATTAAGCCCATCTCTTTTATTTTAAAATATAATCTATGAACAAACTATTTCTAGGGCCAACAGCAGCTCCTCAGCAGATGTGTGCTGAAGAAAGCTCCCTTCAGCTCTCTCTAAGAGCAGTTTCTAGACACTGGGTACTAACTAAGTAAAAATCTTCATTTGGAGCCCTAATTCGTACACTGACTCTCCAGAGAGGAAAGGATTGCAGTTACACTCTTCTGTATTGCAGAGTCTGTAGCTAGTTCTAAGCAGCTTCCTGCTCAGTGGAAACTTCTTGGATGGCCATTGTAAGGGGCTTAGTTCTCCCCAGACGCTCCGTGAAGGACCTGTAATGCAAGTAGGAATTTCACTCTGGCATCTGAAAGCTAGGCAGTGCCACCGCTGTTGGAAATCTGGCCATTAACTGCCTTACTGAAGGCAAAACAGAGATTCAGAAATAATCAGAATTATAATTCAAGGGAACTTGTCTTTCAGCTACCTCTTTAAGGATATTTCTGTGGAATCGTTTCACTTTTCCTATTCTACCTTATATTTCTCTCCCCAAAATGAGATTCTATGGTATTTTACTTGCATTAAGGGAAACTTGCGTATGGTTGCCATCTACCTCTACAAAGGAAAAGAAAACAATGCATAGTTAGTATCCTAAATACATTGGATTATATAATGAAATGTTATTAATTTTGAACTTGGACTGCTACAGTTCAAGATATTTGGCCTAACTGTACACCATGGCTTGTACACACTTCTCTCTGAGAATTCAGTTGTGGTTTGCACACTCAAGGACTTGTATATTTACAGAATGTAAACTGCCAGATACTAGTATCTTGAGATTCTTTATCATAAGAAATTATTGGTTCAAGTTCAAGCTTGACACTCTCATTTGAAAAATAAAATAATTTTGGGGGACTCTATCCTTTAACATGTAGTCACTGGAAATTATAATCCTGATGGAATTCAGTGTTTTTCATTTGCTGGTCCTGGCAGCTGTGCATTAGTAAAATAAATAAATTAAATAAACAGCAACATCTGTTCCAGTCACTAGAGGCTTATTGCTGGAGTGATCTGCATGGGATGGGAGGAGAAGCTCTGGTAGAGGAGCTCAGCTTTCCAGAGCAGAGATTAGTGGAATCACTAGGAATAAATATGTAGAATTGTGTGACCTGTGGGAAATACCTCATCTGCCAAATGATGATGCTAACTAGTATTAAAGTCTGAAGTCCTCTAGCTTCTATTCTGCATTATACATATGAATAGGAATCCCATTATATTCAGAAAGCTAATATGGTATCAGTCTGTATCTTATTAAAAAGAAAATCTGTGGTGTAGTTGAGAACCTAAGCCTGTAGGGTTTTTTTTTTCATTTTATTATTCTTGAGTCCAGGATTCTTTGCTCTATATATACATATGAATATTATAAGTGTGTGTATACATATACATATATATATTTATGAATATACACGTAATTCTTTGTGTGCATGTGTGTGTGAGTGGGACTGGAGAACACACAATTTTTAAAAAGATGCAAAATAAATTCTTCACCAGCCAGACATACATAATTTGCCAATTCCATGAAAATATTATGGGAAAGTAGTATACAGCTGTAGGGAAAAAAGTGGCAGAACAAACCAGAATGTTTCACTTCCTTTTATTGGAATCCAGAAACTCAAATGGAAGTTGTTTATCAGGGTTGCAGCCATAGCCAGAAATACATGCTAATAAGTAAATAAATATTAAAATTGAAAGGAAAACAAAATTGAAGTTTATAGACTTCTGAAGATGATTGTGCTGCTGAAGTGCTATAATTGTGTAGTGCATGGTTGTTTCAATTGGGAAAATTGGATTTCCGTGAAACTATTTCTGTGCTGAGTCCTAAGCACTTAAGAAAAGAATTTACGGTAGTTAATCTGTTCCTGGCTGGAGCCTGAAACTCAAGAGGGCTTCTTTGACAGAAATTGCTCTCTTCTGGGGAGGTAACTTAGTTCTCCACCTTCTTCTGTTTCTTGTGCAGACACTTGTAATCGTAGCAATCAGAGACCCAAAGAAACAGAATCATTTGAGTTGGAAGACGTCTCTGGAGGCCACTTAGGCCAAACCCCTGCTCAGTGCAGGACCAAATAAATCCAACTGCTCAGGGCTTTTTCCAGTCCAGCTTCAAATGTTTCCGGGGTGAAGATTCCACAAGTTCTCTAGGCCCTTGTTCCAATAGTGGACTACCCTCATGGTAACAAAGTTGTTCCTGATACCTAGGGGGAATTTTCTGTGTTTGAGCGTGCTCCCATTGCCTCTTGCCCTAACACTCTGCACCTTCAATAAAATACAAGGCCATGCTGCTGACTGACATTCAACTTGTTGTCCCAACAGGATCCCCAATTCCTTTTATGGAGAGCTGTTTTATACCTAGCTGGCTTCCAGCCTGTCCTGTTGCATGAAGATATTCCCTCCCTGACACAGAACTTTGCATTTGCCCTTGTTAAACTTCATGAAGTTCCCATCAGCTTGATTGTCCAGGATGCAGAAGTCCTTCTGAATAGCAGCCCTGCCCTCTGCTTTGGTGTCACTCACATGCTTGCTGTGCGTGCAAGATCTGTTGACCCTAGTATCCACCCCTGCCTGAAGACACCGCTAGTAAGTGATGCCTGGTTGGATTTTGTACCACTGATCTAGATAGCTTGCAGTTGCAATGCCTGGCTTCGTAGGGAAGGCAGCTGTCAGCACCTTTCAATGCTTATTCCCTTAATTTTAGTCAGTAGAGTCTGTGGCATCATTATTCTAGTAACATAAGCAGTAGAGGCTGTCAATGAAGTGATCTGGTTGCAGGTTTAAAACAGCGAGTTAGCAGGAGGTAGAGGTACTGTGAGGGACAGTCACTAAAGCCTAGGAAGAGGCGTCAGAATGCCTTTGCTAGATCATTGCAGCACAGCGGTTGCAGGCAACAGTTAAAATGGATTCAAAGGAAGTAATAGTAAATGAAGTAAATAAAGTGAAGGACAAGTCTCATTGATTATAATTGATATTGAAAAAGGTACTCCTGGTGCTTTCTTTGGCTCATAAAGTTTCTGAATTGTTTATTGCTGGAGAGAGAGGTTGATTAAGCTATTTTCATCCTCTTCCTGTATGTATATACTATTAGCTATTGCAAAAGATGAGATACCAGGCTAGAGAGACCCATCTGTGTAAGCCACTAAAGAGTACTTGACTTCCATCTCTTTTCACATTAAAAACATTAAAGTATCAACAGGCTAAGTGATAGTGAGGTAGAAGTTGAAGGAAAGAAGATGTTGACTGCTTTGGTATCCAAGAGGAAGCTGAGAAGGCTGGAGGTTCCCACTTTGTTTTTCATCCTTCAGAAACATCAATTTATTGCAAGCAGCAGGTACAGAAGAGAAAGGAGCAGAATATGGACTATTTAGAGTAATTGTTACAGCTCTCGGAAGAGTTATGTTTACCCGTTCTCTCTACTTTAAGCACTGAATGTCAGCCAAGTAACTCAGATGGCTGTGTGTGGGTAAAGGATCTGTGGTAATCTGAAGGAGCATGAGTATGCCCGTAAAGGCTTTTTCAACTTTGCGTGAGGGTGCTTCTCAGTTTTCAAATTATATCTCTGTCTGATAGGTAATTTTCAGGCTTGCTGCAGTGAAAGCTGGTCACATGAAAGTATAGTGCAACCTGTATTTGATTACTGATTGGTTGGCATTTATCTCTCTACTTTTCTCAATATTGTGTTACTTCTGGTGTGCAAAGAAAATCAGTAATATGTGGACATCACAGATACAGAAATCAGGAATGGCTGCATGAAGACATTTATTGTGTAATAACTAAATTTGGTAATTGCAGCTATTTGAAGTAAAACCATAAATGGTTCATATAAAATAATGCTGTTTTTAAGGATAATGAGCTATATAATTTAGGAGTACTAGGAACTAACTTCTTTAAAAGTTGCTGTGGCTAATGCTTTTTTCATACTAATTTCATGCTGTTAAAACTCCACTAGCATTAATGGAATTAATCCTGATTTTCATTTACATAAACACAAAGAAAGCTCAGCCTCAGTGATTTTTTTGCATACTGTTTCAAGTGTGCTTGAAACTGCTAAACCCACGTAATTCCACATAAAAATAAAGCTTAACGCAGAGTGATCTAATGGTTATTATTTCACGCATAAACCTTTATGGCAAACAACACAACAACGATATACCATTCTGTGACATTTTAGATTTGCAATACCGGCTTTTTGAGCTATAGTTTTATCAATGAAAAGTCTGTGGAACCACTTAAGGAAAAATTACCTTGTATTAGTGTAATCCTGTCTGCTAGCTTCCATAGATGATGGAAGTACTAACTGCCCTTATCAAAGGGAAGAAAAAGTATTTGATTTTTAAGACATAAATCAAGTCCTCCGTTTCTTACCCTTTGATCAGCTTTGCTTATGCAGGCGTATAATCCGACACCCTTTGCTATCTACTTTTCAACCGCTTTCCTCTCCCTCCCCTTAGTATTGAGCTTTTATCGAGGCCAGGTTTGGGGGTTTTTTTCTCTAGGGACTAGTCATGACTCATTCATTTTTCTGTCTAGTGTTTAGAAACCCTGCTGCAATGTTAAACCATTAGGAAATACCCATTTCTTGCAACATCAAGTACATCTTTTTGTTTGTTACTAGGCTGCCACTCTATGGCCATATGCATAAACTACAGTTTTAGTTCCACTGAAGCAAACTGTGTTAGAAGAGTTTCTGGGAATATATGACAGAACATCTGGGCTTCGGGTTCTACAACGAGAGTATGATTACCTTAAAGATAGCAAAGGAAAAGAGTCCCATTTCACCTGCAGGCATCTACCAGCCCGATAGCTTAAATACATCACAGACTATCTTTTTGATCATTAATACTGTGCATACTGCAGTACCTTAACATGTAATATACCACTATGCTGCTTGCCCTGGCTGTCTAAAATAATACTATTTTGAATTGGATTTTCAAATGAGAGAATATTCAGTCTTTTATGCTAGAAAGCAAAAGGATATGCTTTCAGTATACCCTGGCTGGACAATCAAGTAGATGCTTAGTCTGATACATGCCTAGTGTCCTTCATAAGTATGAAGTTTTGATGCTTTTGATTCTGTGCAATAACTAAGTCATGGAAGTGAATCAAACTGTGTTTTACATGTAGAGGCTTCACTGTAGCCATACACAGTGGTTTACAAATGGGTTAAAGGGGCATCTAAACTCTCATTAATAATTTTTTTGCTCGTGCAAGGTTAAAGTATGCTGTCTAGGGAGTTATTATGTCAGCCACTATTTTCACATCTGCTTCTGAAAATGGAGAGGATTGAAATTTAGCAGATCTACCTTCTGGAGTAGAGAGCAAGCTGAGCAATAGTAGATTGAGCAAGCTGTAGATTGGTCTGCCTGTGTAAGCACTTCTGGTAGAGTTCATACATACAATGTCAAGACCTTTCACAGCCAAAGCTCACATTGAAGAGGGTGGGAATGGCACTTTGTGTATATATATAGCATTATTCTTCATCCCTGGGCAGTTTTGCATGCTTCATTCAGAAAATGGAATAAAAGCAAGCTTGAGATTCGTTCCTGACTTCATTTTTAGCACACCCAAGCTAAGAGGAAAACGCCAAGCGTGAGGGAGATCTAATTTCCTGTAGATGTTAGCTTCTAAAGAATGCAGTCCCTGGTTGGTGTCCTGTCAGTAACCATCAGTTACTACATACAATACTGTAAGGGCTTAAAAAAATACACAATTTTCTGTATGAACAATTTCTACTGTTTGAAAGCAATCTGAAAAATTAAAATGCAAACCAAAGGAAATTAATCAATTCAGGTGAATAACAGAGGTCTTATTGGCCAGAGAAACCTAGTAGCTTGAAGACAGGCTCAAAATTTTTAATACGTGTTTTCCTTTGAATATTCTCCTGTCTGCACTCCTGGGTTTGCTGGAGGGCAGAGGGGAAGGAGGATTGTTAAAAATTAAACAGCTTGCTCTTACTAAAATAAAAAGCTATCATACAGTCATCACAGATTTAAACGAAGACAGGTGCTGACCTTTGGCCATGTTAGTAACATTTTTCCAGATAATTGCTACAGCATTTTAATATTTTGGGTTAATGTAGATTAATACTATATCAAGTGACAAAACCTCTTGGAATAGTATTTTTCAGGATGTTCAGCAATAAGGCACCTTTGGTTTCTAAACAGAACCTGCTGTTAAAAGCACTGATTAGTTGTGCCAAGAAGGTAACAGTGCCTATGCCCTAATAAACCAAAGTAATATATATGAGGAGGCTTTGACTGCCGCAGTTATATCCTCCCATTTAGGAATAATACAAGTAAAATTTACTATGAACAGGAGATTGAGAAAGAAGGGAAGATCATAAAACAGTGTAAAGCAGGAGCTCAGAAAGAAGTTGGATGAGAAACAGCTTGGGTGTGGGAACTAAACCAGTATAGGAGATAAAATATTGCCTCATTTTCTAAAGTATTTCTTCAGCAGTCAGTGCAAGCAAGATCAACAGAAGAGGTGTGGCTTAAAACCATACGCTGCAGTTGCAAGTGACAATATTGAAATAGAATACAAGTACTTTTTAAGAACAGGGATGCTGACCAAATTGCTAGAGGCTGGGAAGCAAAAGAAATCAA
This sequence comes from Eurystomus gularis, assembly GCA_013400335.1. Lineage (NCBI taxonomy): Eukaryota > Metazoa > Chordata > Aves > Coraciiformes > Coraciidae > Eurystomus > Eurystomus gularis. The sequence goes on along the minus strand of VZZY01020164.1, from coordinate 555,139 downwards.
GCTTGCATGAAGCGTAATGCAGGCAGGATCCTCCTCTGTAGCTTATTTGTTGTAGCAGAAGCACCAATGTCCCTGGAGTACCAATCAGTGCCGTGCACAAGTGGTGCAGTGCAGCAGTCTTTGACACCGAACACATGCAGCGGAAACACCCAAGTCTACCAACAAGGCTAAAGAGTGAGTTTTAGAGCAGTAGACAGTGAGAAAAACAGTGAGAAAATGTTTTAATACTGCTGAGTGATCCTAATCCCCAGAAAGGGATCTTTCTTTCCCTATGCATCTAAATTATTCATAAGGGGAAAAGACCTATAAAATCAAATCATCCTTAGTGTCAAGACATGGAAATATAAATAACTGCTCTTACCTTATGCTCCTTTCCTCTTGTTCTGTTTACTATAAATTAGTCAAACAGATTCTGCGTATTTATTTTATCCTAGTGCCCAAGCAATTTAGTTATGTCCAGAATCCTGCTGTGCCAAAACAGAAGGTACCTAGAGGACCCAAATGTAGTTTTCCCATTTTTCTTGTCCTTTGCCACTAAAGACCTTGGGTAGCATCATTGAACTAGCAAGGTTAGAGCCCTAGAGAGGTAATTACCTGCTTCTGCCACCCCATTTCATTTCATTTTCTACGTGCATTGTATTTCCTTTTTTTAGATTTTGTGTCCTTTCTTTGTTTTGTGTTGTTTATTCCCTATTTGTTTTGACAACAAGCACTTCAATGTAGGAGCAATGTATCTAAATGGCCCAATCTGAGTTGGAAGTTCTTTGTGTCATTATAATCATGCTAATAAATCCTTTAGCCTAGGTACTCTAGCTCACTTTATCACTTTATTTTACTAGACATAGTTCCTAACAACACTTCTTCCTCACTAATATTTTGGTTTAGTAGGGATAAGCAAATGAGAAATATACCCACTACTACCCTTGCAAAACAGTGGAGGTCATGGTCAGCCCCAATTAAGAACAAGAACTTAAAAGATAGTTAGTATCCCACTCAGCTACCCAGTGCTCTGCCCTCTCTCACCTCAGATCAGGTTTTGCATCGAAATAATCTCCTGTCTTGATTCCCCTGCTTTGTTTAATTATCTGTACTCTTTGTACTATTTCTTTTCATGTTATGTCTATTAAGCTACTATTTCTTTCCCACTTGGCTTGACTGCAAAAGTCTTATCCTGAATATTCATGGAATCTAGAGCAATCTTCAGGCAGTGGTGATTCTCCAGTGCTGTTACTTATAAAAGGTATTTTGTGGACACTACACACACAGTAGTAAATTTATTGAAGTGTAAAGAGAAAAATTGCTCAATACAATGCAACGCTTCAGGAACACATTTTGGTATAGCTCTCAATCACACACAAAGTTGAAGTTACACTATCTGTCATAAAGGAATTGAATGTGATAAATTCTGTGAGCAGTATATTAAATCTAAGGCTCAAAGAGCTAGCCACTTTCACAGTACTAGCTCCAGGAAGCTGGCATGATTGCTCTTCGGTCTTATATGTAACGAATTGCTGTAAAATTATGTGGGTGTTCTTTTCTTTCTCTTCAAAACACAGCTTTGTGAAACTTAACTCTTTAATATTTTCTGTTCACGTCTTAATGGATAAATATTCACATCTCAGAATTTCCTACAGCTGGCACAAATTGGCAGAGCTGCTGTTTGTTAGAAGAGAGGCAAAGGACTGAAACGGAATGGCTTTATTGCCTCATAAATGTGATCTCGCCAAATCAACTTCCACGTCTGGAGAATGCATAGTTCTTCCATGGGATTGCATCAACGCTATATGTGCTTTGTGGATAAGGTGAGGACCTGGTGCAAAACCAGCTGAAGCTGGCAGATAGACTCCATTGTTTTGATTGTAATTCTTTGGAGTGTGGGTCCTCATCTACTGACACATTAAAACAGGCATACAGAAATAGCTGTGCCAAGCTCCTGTGCCTGACTACAACATGGGGGAAAGCACTCATATTTCTGCTCTTTTTTTAAATGAGGAAACCCAATCCTGATGTAGAAGGGAGCCTGACAAATAAAGTAAACAATGCAGCAGGACTACAGGAGAATTTTTACACTGCATGTCTGGAGGACTAGATTCACAGCCTTAGGGGAGGATAAGCAAGACTAGCTTTAAACTGCCTTTGTACTCTTCTGACTCTGGGTTGCTCAGCAGTCTGAACTGGCTTCTGACTGATGCTGAGGTTCTGGCTCTGAGAGCTCCCATTCGCCACGTTTTGCAAGAGACCTCTGAATAAACAGCCTTTATACCTTTATACTGCCACTAACAAGGACTCTACCAATTGCAGAACACTCCAACGATCTTAGAGGGCATAAAGTGGGTAGAACGCATCTGGAGATATTTAAAGTGCACAAGAGTTGCTTCACTTTCATTGAGATGTCCTAAGTAATTTCTGTGAGGCTCACTTGCCGGGAAGCCTTGTGCTGATACAGCGCTGTCGTCACTGTTCCAGTTCATCACTGAACTTGCTCCCACAAATTACAGGAGAAAGGCAGAAGACATGACACTGGAGGCTGTGGTGTAAACCTATGCAAAACTTCTTGTGATTAGAGTCTGGATCAGTGTGGACAATCTGAGCTCATCATAAATGTGCTAGAATATTTATTATAAAAGGAATAAATATATAAACACAACTTTTTACTGTAGCCAGCAAAAGAATAATGTAACTGGAAGTACGATGAGGAATTAATCAAATGTGGAATTGACAGCACAAACATAGGAACTGTGATATCAAATGTAAGGCCAGAACTTCTGTGAAATAACAAACATCTCAGTATGTCTTGTCATTCTTTTTATTTCCTGGATTAAGGTATTAATGGCCCAGGGGTGTTTGGGGCATTTAGAAGCCAGAAATAAACTAGAATATATAGCAAGTTTGTTCTGACCCTCCGTTTTCTCCTGCTACCCCTTGCTTCCTGGCTCCCTTGCTTCCACTCCCCTGTTCCTTAAAATTGCTTGTCCTCATTACTTATCATGTTACAGTCCTTCACCAATTAAAAGTCTTATAAGATAGTCCCTCTAGATGGTTTCTGATTGTACCATTTCTCCTGATTCCCAGTTTCTGATCGTACCATTTCTCCTGATTCCTTACGAGTCTTTAAAAAAAGTGATACTTCTGATAGCCTCAGAATTTCCTGCTTAAAGTAAAGCTTTCGAGGAGCATGTGTGTGTTAGCCAGGCTGACTGAAGCCAGAGATTGTATGAGAACTGGGAGGCCTTTAAATGAATATTTTCAGTATGAAAAAATTCATGTAACAGGTTTCTGGAAAAAAGACATTATAGAAATAAAAAACTAAGTCCAGTGGGTGTTATTTTTAAATGTTTTTACTTGATTCAGTAGAGCCTGTTCGGTTTTCTTTCTCAGGAGTGCCGTGAAATCCTGTTTTTCGTATTTCTTTCCAGCTCACTTTGTATTCTGGTATCACTTTGCACAGAAAAAGATTGCTTCTTGGAGAGTTCAGTTATACACGCTGTTCAAGTGATCCTGACAAGGATGAATGGTAATAAAAATCATCCGTCCCTTGAACGTGATTTGGATTGCACTGCAGAAATTACATGTCAATATTGGATAGAGCTGTACGGGGGATATATACAAGAAATATAGGGTTATACGTGGACATGGTTTGTCATTCCCCTCTTGGCACCACTCACTCTACATGCCTGTTCTTTATTTATAGGCAAGAAGCATGCTGACATTTCAATATTCCTTCAGCTCAACAGTTCAGAGTACAGTCACAGCAAGAAAAGCAACATGTGTAACCATGAATAGCCTGAGATTCATTTCAGTGGATTTTCCAATAATTTAAAGTTGAAAGGTAAGCCATGATGTTAATTTTAAAGGAGTTTTGAAAAGGGGAGGTCAAATTTTAGGATTAAAAAAAAAAAAAGATGCCTGAATAGCACTCATAAGATAATGACGAGACTGGGAAATGGCATACAAAATTCCCTTTGCATTTTACTAATAATTACAGGGACAACAGATGTTGTCCTGTCATGCAACGTAATGTTTTACTTTATCTACTTCTGGGCTTTAATTGTATTCACTAGGGCCAAAAGTCAACCTTAGCTTATTTCTATGAATTGTGTCTTCATTACTGACAGAAACAGAAATGATCATGTACACACAAAGATATGCAAATGTGTGACACAAAAGTTGTGCTATTGTAATTAGAAGGATGAAAGAAGTGTATGAATTGAATTAGTCTCCAGTTAATTTCATTAACATGCCTGGATACTGTGATCATGAGCACATTAGAAATATCTCAACAGTGATGATTTTCCATCTCTCATGCCCCCTTTGAAAATAATTTTTGTCATACATTAGGAAATAATGAAAATATATAGTTGTCCCCTGAAAGTTTTGACCTGTAGTGATGCAGAATGAATACGATACTTCTGCTAGTAGAAGACTAAGAATGTTGAAGTATTTCACAGTAGATTCTTACAAATAAAAGACATTTTGTGTTTTAAATTAGCAAGAACTATTGCACTCAGGCAAAAATTCACTTCCTGGGGAGAACAGGAAGTGCAATTTAAATGTTTTTATTTACTATTCCTGTTTTTAAACTCTTCAGAGAAAAAATAGGCCTTTAAATTTTCAGAAGTCTGGAAAAATACCAAAAAAAAAAAGAAAATCAGAATGGAAACATTCAAGCATGTCACTTTTCCAGTTGTTAACACACCAGGTGTAATGTTGGCACATGTGAACCTGTCTAGCACCAAGCAGTTACTTTTTTTTTCAACAAGACATTTTTCATCAAGAAACAAAAATAAAAGTCCTGCTAGACTCAGAAATCTCTGGTTCAGCCAACATTATGTCAATATTATTGGGCTTCTGCTGCTAACAACTTGCAAGCTGGTGAATTAATAACCAGACTCAAGTTGCCACCGTTCACTAATGAGGCTGGAACGTGACCTGCACACCTAACCAGCCATGAATAAAAAAGAAAAAGCTCAAGGCTCATTTACTACAACTGTCAAGCTAATGCATTCTCTTTAGCGCTAATCCAAAGAAGGATGGGCCCTGGTGCTGCAGCGGTATATCAACATTCAGCCAGTGTAAGCATCAGAGTAAAACAAGAGTCAATTTACTCCAGAAATTCTCAATATATGTTTTCCTTTCGCTATAAATGTTTCTAATGTCTTGCCCTGGGACTGGACGATAAACCCATATTAATCCCTTTGGAAGGCTTTATTTCCTGTAATTGTGTGAGATGGGGCCAAGGTTTTGTCTGCGTATTTTTCATTCTCCTTTTGCAAATTTTTGCATTCCTTTCTCAGTCTTAAATCATTGCTTTGCCAATAATAGTTGTGTATGCCAGAGCTATCAACAGTAGAATATTCCATATGGTGCTGCACAGAAGAAATGCAGAGTAACTCAAACTACCTCCTGTGTACACACCCCTCCAATCTGAGCAAAAGCGGGGTGTACTGTAGATTTCGTAGCTGAATTTTACATCAAAAACTGAAGTTTAATTATACTTTCAGTTAAATCAGAACATCTCACTTCTTTTCACTCAACTCAGAGTAAGTCTGAAATCGTTGTCCAGATACAAATTTGGGGCATGACCAGAGCCATAGATTTTCAGAATATAAAGGCTGTGTGACAACCCTGAAGGTTTTGTGGAATAAAGTTGTCTCTGAGAGAGCTGCTTGAGGACTGATAGGTTGTTCCTAGCTCCAGCGGAGTGCTGAACACATGGCCTTTGTGAAAGCATCCCAGAAACTGATTCTGACACTGTCTTCCTTATTTTCCAGACCATTGAACTCTTACTGATCGGGAATTGAACATTGTAGAGATCCTTTAAACAACTTCTAGCATTTAGACAACGTTGGGAGAGGGGAGTTCAGAGTAAATATAAAAGATTTCCTTCTGTGAAGCAGCTCTTGAACTGATAAACTAAACCTCAGATAAGCGTGTAGGAGATTTTGTCCATAAAGACAATTTAGTTAGTCAATTGGAACAACCAGAAAGAGTGTAGAGAACACAGGTGAGTGTGTCTGGAATCCTTTTTGGCCCACTAATTCCTGGATGCCGCTTCCTATCCTTGGACACAACAAAACCCCATGTAAATTGGAGCAAGACCCTTCTCAGAGAGAGGACGAATAGCTGATACTTCCTCCCATGGTGTAAAAACCCAGCAAATTCTACCCAGGCTTTTCTCTGCCTTTCATGCTTTCTGCACTCCTAAAGCTTTCTGCTCAGCAGCCCCTGGAAGAATGGGGCATTTCTTTTGAGCTAATGAAATTGCAAAAAGCAGCTGTAAGAGTTGGACTGAACGGGCTGTTTCTCTGTGAGGAAAGAGTACAATTTCTTTCTGGGTAAAGGAATAAACATTGTGTGGAATAAACAGTGTGAGTTGCTGCAGTGTGAGGAAGGCAGAGGTTTGGGGCAGTCTAGAGGAGTTACGATATATATGCATTAGGGAAGAGTGGGGGAGACTGGTGACATAAAATGCTACAGAAAAGGTGTGAGGGAAGTCTAAAAAGGTCTGAAAATCGTGCCTTAGGGAAAAATCCAAGTTGCTTCAGTTTTCAGCTTAGAATTGCTGTGTATACATCTCACTCAGAAACTGGCTAGCATGACACTCTGGTGCAAGACGTGAGTCTTCTGAGAGAAACTGTCCATCCAACTCAGGATTCTGCCAGCACTATCTTACAAAAATGCTGCTGCTAACCTTTCATCAGCTCAGACCTCACTGGGAGCTCCAGACAGCTGGCAGACATTTGGGTTTCACTTATGTAACTAGAACAAAGGAAATTAACTCTGCATTTTTTTAATCGCATGAATCGTTATCTTTTGAATGATGCAATGCTATGATTATACTTAGTGAATATGGAAAAAAGTTCTGAACCCAGTGAATCTGCGTATGTATCTGCAAAGTAATAAGGAGGCAAAAAAATAGGATAAGGCCTCTGTTGTTGGACTATACTTTTAACGAAACTCAACACCAGAGCTTAGGTCTAGCTTAGGAAGAGGTAATTGGCAGTAGAAACACCAGATTGCTTTATAGTAGCAATGCGTGAATAACGTGAAACTATTTCTGGGAGTCAGAAAAAAAGAATAGTTCTGCAGCTCAACTTTTCATTGATCTAAATAGTACAGATATTTCCTTGATTACTCAGGAGGTGTCAGCTCAGAAACTACAGTTGTTTAAATAAATACGTATAACTGGAGGGCAGGACCCCTAAAAGCCTAGCAAAATAGATTCTTGCGAGCATGAGTGTGAAATACATAAACCCCCCCAGTTGATGTCAAGCCTTAAGCCTCTTCAATGCCCCTATGGAGGCCCTTAAGATGAGGGTGCTTGTCATCTATTCCTCTGTTGACATTTGGTGATTAGAGTAAGATCTGTGGTATAAAATTGAAACAGACAGGGCTGATACTATCATGTAGGTTTTTGGGGGGTTTTTGGCCTTAATTGCTACTGAGGTATGCTGGTCCTTTCTTCTTACCAGATAAATTGAAAAATAAATGCCTGAGAAACACTGCTATATCTTGCATCACGTTTGGCTGGCTGGCTTAAAATAAGCAGGTGTCATCCAAAATTTGTCAAGGGTCCTAGCCAAATGCTCAATCAAAGCTATCGTGCTGTTTTTCCATTCCTCAGCTTTTATAAAAAACAAATTGTTTTAAGAAGCTGTGTGTTCTTGAATGTATGACTGAAAGATAATGTCTGTAACAGATCAAAATAATCTTTAAAGAAGTTGGAAATGCATAATATTCTATTTGTAATGGTCTATTTTGAATTTTTGAAGAACTTCCATATTAGGAAAGTTTTTCCATTAGCAAACAGACTAATGTAACTAGACTGTTACAACCTCATTAATATTAAACTTTTCAGCACTAAACTCAGAAATCAGTAATTATCATACAATTATGTACTTGCAGAATTATCCTATTGCTGAATATTAACATACCTCTATGAACAGTTCTGGTAAGTGTGAACTGTGTTAATGTTCAGCACAAGAAAAACATGATGGAATGCCTGATGGCTCACAGGAGGTACCATGGAAAACAAATAAACAAACCAACAAAAAACCAGGAGATAGCAAATTTTGGTATTGAACTGTGAAGATTATCCACCCATATGTCATATATCTTTCCAGTGAAAGGCGGTTTACATGCATTTCACAGCAGAAGGACAGAAGAAAACAAAATCAGAGCGACTCATATCCATAACCAATTTCAGTACTGAGAGAAACTTCTGAATTTACTGCAATGGAGAAAATTTATGACCCCACTTCACCTTTCGAAAATTCCTTAGGACAGTTTGCTGTCTTCTGTAAATGTTTCCCTTGTCAGCTCTTTACGCTGGAGTGCAAACTGCAGCAGAAAAGCTTGACTCTCATCTTGGGGCTAGCATTGTGTATTCTCAAGCATTAGACTCACATATGTCCAATGGGATAATACTTCTTACATCATGCTGTTGCCAGCACACGTGGCACAACATCAACACTGTCTGCTGAAAACTCGGTGGTTATAGAGTAAACACGAATACTTCAGGATTCAAACTGCAAATCAATTTGGCCTCTCTTTCTAAGAACAGTTTACCTCTGAACCAGTGCTTTTCCCTTCCGTATTCCCTCAGATTTTTTCCACTTCTCTTCCTTATTCTCTTTAATCATGAGGGCAGTAGAAACAGATCTATTTATTGACCTGCGAGTGATAGCACTAATAAAGGATAAAAATACTGTCAAGAGATGTTTGTTAACAGGACAGGAGAGGAGAGGGTGCTTTTAGTCCACAAAATTTGGAAATCAAGAAAAGCAACCAAAGTTATTTGTAAAACTAATTTCAAAACTAACAACTGTAAGAATCTCCCTCTGGATAGATTTTCTCTGCTTAACTGCCAATTTGTGATCTTTGGAAATTATTAAATTTGCTGCTTTCATGTGGAGAGCCTTCTCATTTTTTGAGAGCTATCTCAAAATCCCAAGTTTTGTGTAAAAGTAATTTTCCAGTGTTTCAATGACAAAGGTCCTTATTAAAGGAAATTAATTGTATTCTATTTTAATCATTTTTACTCATCATAAAACCATCTACCTTTAGACAGTCATCATTCTGATATCCTGGGAGATGCAAGCAGTTGTAACAATGCAAGGACAGCCAGCACTTAGCTGGAGACGTTTCAGGAAACCTGCAGGCTCCTGATATGTCACTGTCCAACTGCACTAAAACCCATTTGACCAGCTGAACACAAATGGAGATCAAATTATCAGATCTTGGCCCTCAGCAATGTCAGCTTCTTATACTGGCTATATTGCCAACGTCATTCATCTATTGAACGAGACCCTTGTTATCTTTACTCAGAACAAAAATAATGTTGTCATGTCCAAAGGCTACATTTTCCCTTTTGAAAAAACCCTTTTTCATCCTTTGCATTTTTTAAAAATCTTTTGTCTGCATTCTTTTGTAGTTTGAGGCTCCTGTATCTCAGCCAAACACTGATACATTCATTGCCGGCTTCAGCTGCTTTGCAGAACCTGAATAGAGATGGAGGCTACACGGGCGACTTCAATTAAGCAGCTCTATAGAGCTGATATTTTTTGTTGAAAAACAGTGTCTTTTTGCAGGGCTAAACAAAGTGGCAATTCCAGGGATGCAAATCAGAACAAAATACTTAATAACTGCCAAGGCAACTAAGTGTTGGCATTCGGCAGAGAGTACGAAGACCCATTTACCCAGTTGTTTCCTTCTTTACCATTGTGAAATTCCAATTTTTGTACATTATATTCTATATTGTACATTCTATTATATTCTATTATATTCTATAATGTACATTACAGCAAAGGTGCATGTGATAGAGGAGAATTTCAGTGAGAAATTTCCAGATCTTAACTACCAAACAGCAGACGTTTTGAGACAGTAAGGTTTGTTTTCTTGGAGAAGTATAGCTATGAAATTATACAAAAGTCTTTTTATTCCTACGCACATGTACACAGCAGAGATTCTCACTGAATTACAAGAATGCAATTATTTTTCCTTCACCCTGCTTGTAAGACACAAATACATTGTACTCCATGAAGGGCTTCAGAGCAGCATATTCTCTGTGTTGATGTGTTCTTCTCAACTACCTGAGACTACAGCAGGTGCTCTGCTTCTCTTTTATTCTTTATATATATATATATATGTATAAAAGCTTTGCACCTTGCTTCTACGTGTACTTTTTCTTCCTTTTTTTTTTTTTTGTTTTGATAATTTGTATCAGTTTATTTGCTGAAAAGTAAGAGAGGCATTGTTCCTTGACTTTATGGAGAGAATTTCCCACATGGCTTTAATTCCTGCTGCACTTGAAATGGCTGGGTCCAGTTCATCCCCCCCCTTTTGTCTCCTTCTTCCCCTGGGCCTAGCAACCCAGCAGAAGTCTTTTTTTGTGTGTATTTCAATCTGAGCCAAATTATCACAAATTACTCTGTCTGGCCTAGGCTATTATTAGACCAGCCAGCAACTGTGGCTCTTCTGATTATTTCAACAGCTGGTTTTGTTGCTTGTCTAAAGACTCAAAAGCACAGCTCTCTCCTCCCCCTAGAAACTGCTTACCCAGATAAAGGGCTGCGTCAGGATCTGTTCCAAGGCTGCTGAGGTGGATCTGCTGTTGCTGCTCAGGAGCGCTCTGTCACAGCCCCATCTATCTCCTGCAGACATGTTAAAGCTCACCTAGGTACTTCCGTTATTTATACATCTTTATCAGGTATCAAGCCAGTGATGTGATGCTGCATTTGGCAAAGCAACCCTAAAGCTGTTGATCACTTAAAAATACCAATATAAACTAGAAGTGAGGCACAGCTCACAGAGCATGGGTGAGTGCATCTAGCAAGCACTGACTAGAAAAGAATTGCTTGTTAAAAATGAAGCTCTAGACATCCACCCTCCATCTCTACTCCCTTAGAGTCCTTGCATATTAGCAGATTTTGCAGTTGAGAGAAGAGCATGTGAACATACCATCTTATACATTCCTATATATTACCCCACACACAGTGGTTTCACAGGCATTTCAAAGCTAAAAAACACCTCTAAGCTTGGGTGCTTGTGGCATTTGTACACTGGCAGTGTGAGTAAACCTACAGACAACGTACCCTGATGAGCTCTAGCTACAGGTAAGCAACCTTCTTTTGGAGGCAATGAGCATTACAAAGAATCGCAGAATGGTAGGGGTTGGAAGGGACCTCTGGAGATCATCTAGTCCAACCCCACTGGCTAAAGCAGGTTTACCTAGGGCAGGTTACACAGGAATGCATCCAGGCGGGTTTTGAAAGTCTCCAGGGAAGGATACTCCACAACCTCTCTGGACAGTCTCTTCCATGGCTTTGTCACCCTCACAGTAAGTTTTTCCTCATGTTCAGATGGAACTTCCTGTCTTCCAGTTTGTGCCTGTTGCCCCTCGTCCTACCACTGGGCATCACTGAAAAGAGACTGGCTCCATCTTCCTGACCCGCCCTTTAGGTGTTTATAAACCTTGATCAGATCCCCTCTCAGCCTTCTCTTCTCCAGACTAAACAGCCCCAGGGCTCTCAGCCTCTCCTTGTAAGAGATGTTCCAGTCACTTAATCACCCTTGTAGCCCTCTGTTGGACTCTCTCCAGTAGTTCCCTGTCTCTCTTGAACTGGGGAGCCCAGAACCGGACACCGTACTCCAGATGCAGCCTCACCACATTATTGAATATTTTTTGCAATAAATGTTTCAGAAATATGATTCAAGTATTTCATGCAATGCTGCCCTGCATTTTAATTTCATTTAAATACTGAGATTCCTACTTGTTTCCCCATCAGTGATTGGAAACTGTTTCCAGTGCTCTTTCCGGTAGTGTGTTGGTTATTGCTACCTTGTATCCACATAGGAATTGTGTCATAGTTTGATCTCTTTCTTTCTGGTGAAATCTGTGGTCTGTCAGTTCCAAGCACTTCTTGAATGGCTCCTCTAGCTCTAAAACTCAGTCCCTGTCCCAAGTGCGTTTCCAGCTGGCAAAGCTCAGTATATGGCCAAGCAGTTGCTACAGAAACTTCATCCCTTCATACAAGTTAGGTATTGCGCTTTCACTTTTAAGTAGGATTTTCCCTGTGAACATTAAGGAACTCTTGATGGTTGTCATCATTAAATACTCATCATCCTTCCATACTGTATAACTTGAGATTTTGGGAATGTTTTCTTAGTCATAGCTGGAACTACTCTGTCTAGGATGTTTCACTTAGGCCTAAGATCTCTCCAAAAGTATTTTTCAGTTTTATATGCTTGGAAGCCTCTGTGGTAATTTCATCAACAGCAAGAAAAGAAGCATTAATTCCATTTTCTTGGCTCTTTGAATTTCTGTTATGTTCTATGATATATTTCTGGTTTTTCCTTACTTGGTAATTTTGCGTGATAGCAAGCTTCCTTTCCTTCCCCCTCCAGTATTAGTGAAACAGTTTTCTGCTTCCTGAATATCAGGTATAATGAAGGTGCTTCATTTTGACTCCACAGCGACGAACCAGAATACAAACAACACGTACTCTTTGTTTTAACACAAGAGATACTCTTTTGTGTCTCACACATGCACATGCCAGTGACTTCCATTCCATCTGCTGTTCTTCCTCATGGAACATGAGGAACATGAGTTCCACGTTGGAACTTCTTGTGGTTTTTATTGCAGGTGAGGCTTTGTGGCACAGCTATAGAGCATGCCTATGGTGACAGTGCTCCACTGAGGACCTTTGTAACCAGCTAGTTATCCTGTACAACACATGCTGGTCTTGCATTGAAATTTGGAAGGTGAGATCCTTTGGCTGCCATCCAATCCACCCATGCAGAGAGGTCTTCTGAAGCATGAGGCTTTTGAGAGCACATACCAGTAGTGGAAGGTTTGATTTGTCTGTCATATAGTCCTGCTGTACATCTACTTCTATGCCTGGCGTTGTGTCCTTTTATAGTATAAAGCCTTCTGTCCTTCTAAAGTGTAACTACTGTACCATTTGAACACTAAATGTTCCAGTGGAAAAAAAAAGCTTATTTTGAGGAACAATGGTTATAAATCCAAGCACTGAAACACTAAGAAATGCATAGACAATCATTTGTATTCATGCATTATGATATATTTTTCAGGGCGGTGATCACATACAATTTTTTCAACCTGCACAATCTGCTTTATTCAGTGCACAGTGTAGACAGAACTTAGTGAGTCAGCACAGATATTGCTCAATGTTAGGATTACTCAACGTTTTGTTGTATCTTCCTGGTCTAATTTGTGGTCACATACTTTATTTATTTACTGTCTCTCATTCACTTGCTCTGAAGCTGAATTTAACTTCCTTATATGCTTCTTTTTTTTGTGGTGCCGAATATGGAGTTATCTGTAAAAACATTTATGAGTTGGTTTTACAGTAACCATATGACGTGAAGAAGCAATATAATTTCAATTTTAGATATGGGCAACGGATGCCCAGAAAAAAAAAAACAAACCAACCAACCAAAAAATCCCAACTAAAGTTAAAAGTCCACCTGGCTTCTAGGTGTCCGCCTTGGAACACGGCCAGATTTTTCCTCTCGCTCCCGCGCTGGACGTGTTCATCTCGCTGGTTTCAAGTGCCTCTCTAAGATTACTTCTCCTTAAGTAGCGCAAACCACCCTAACGATCCCCGCGCCAAGAAACACATCCTCCTGGCCGCCAACTACCGCCGGCCGCCGTGTGAGCGCCTGCCCTCAGCCCTCAGCCCACCGGCCACCC
>VZZY01020164.1:495306-540783 GCA_013400335.1 Eurystomus gularis | reverse complement strand
CAGCCGCAGGCGTGCTCCCCGCGGCCCGGCCCCGGAGCCTGCCCCCGCTCCCAGCCGGCGCTGACATGGGCACACGCTGGCCGCCGGAGACACGTCCAGGTGCTTAAGGTGCTTAGCAGGAAATAAAATACCCATTTTTCTTGAAAGTACCGCGGTGGAGGAACATCTAGATGTCAAAGTTGTCCACGTGTAACCGTTTCAGTGTGGGTATGGACAGCAGGCCTCGGCGAACAGGAGGCAAGAGTCGGTGTGTGCGACTTTTCTTTCCCTGTCAGTGTAAAATCTCCTCCAGAATCGATCATTTCCCCAAGGTCTATATCCAGATAAAATGTTGGTCACACTGTATATTTAAGGTTGAATTCCACATAGTCTTGATTTGTATTTATTATGATACAACCTTAATGATACAGTAACTTCTACAGTTAATGTGGTTCTGCATCCATTGGAGCAACAAGAAATGGAGTGTCCCCTTCTAGGTGACAAAGACGATTGTCATCTGAGGGATCACAGAGGACAACTTGCAGTAGGCTGGCCCTGTGGCTTCTGGTGACCCTAGTTGTGTCACGGCATATCTGGGCAGGTGCGGGATAAGCGGTGACCTATTGAAACCATTGTGGCTTGGCGTGCGTGCAGGGTTCCGCCTTGTCTAGGGTAAGGTGCAAAAAACTAAGTGTTGGTTCCTCGGTGGTTTCCACAATAGCTCACTGTTCACGCTGCTAGTTATAGTGTCTGTTTTTTAAAGATATTTCTTTTGGAGATTTTTATTGGCAGAAAACATATGATTGGTTCTACAGTTTACATACGTATATAATCCTTACCACCTTCTCATGGAACAAAGCTTGTACCCAGAGTTTCCTCTTTGGCACTATGCTACTAATCAGTAATAAAGGGCCTTTGTCTTTTTAAAATTTTTATTACTATTTTGTCCTAACAACCACCCTTTAAAATGGGCCCAGCACTGTTTACCTTACTAGTGTAAAGTATGTGTGAATGAGTAGTAGTCTGCTTTAGCTGTCTCGCCTTCTTCCCATCTGTTTGCAAGACCCTACAGTGGAAAACTGCAGGAAGACTCCCAGCGGAGCATTCTTAAGGACTCTGTGAAGAATAACACCCTGGGGTGAAGGAGTTTGCTGTTCTTCTCGTATTTGACAATTCTCTTACACCTTTGTTTACAAACCTGTTAAAAACAAGCGGGTTTTCTTGGGGTGTAATGTGCAGTTATGCTGCCAAAACGGTCATGTTAATAGGTGTTATATAAGCCTGTTGGATGTTTTTGCAGGGTTTAAGAAATGCTGTAGTTGCATCTTAGCAGACTGTCAATTTAAGCATTTCCGTCTGTTAAACTACTTGTGAATGCAAGCAACTTAAATCTCTGGTACCCGGGTAAGGGCAGTTGCTCACCTTTGTCCTGCAGGTACAAGGCATGAATGCAAAGTGGTAGTTGAAAGGTGAAAGTTCACAAATGCTTCTGACTTACTAAACGCTCAGACATGTAATTAGCACTGGTTTATTGGAGAACCAGAACACAGGAGAACGTGGAATGAAGAAGTAGTATTTTTCCCTTCAAGCTAGTCACAGTTGTGCTATGCCAGATACTGTAGGAGGAAGCCAGCTAAACTGACCTAACAGCTTGCTGCTGCTAGAGGTGTGATCCCTTTGGTGGATGCATACCTCTGCTCGCTCTCGTGTCAGCTCTGCTGCTTGTCCGACTTGTTGGTGAGTGGAGTCACTGAAATTGTGGCTTGGTGGCAGCCTGGGCTGATCTACCCAGTGGCTGCTGAGGCTTCTCTTGGAGCGTTTGTGCTCTCTAGAACCTGCACCAACCTGTTCTGGTGCGTTGGCCAAACAGAGAGCTATTTTTCTTGTTCTCCTTGGTGGATGGGAGCCTGCTGATTTGGCTTGCTGGAATGGTTTTGTGCAAGTCCTGATGAATGTTGAAACTGGCACAAGGGAAAGAGTAGGAACATGCAGCCAGAGGGAGGTAAGAGACTCTGCCAGCCAGGAGTTAGTTTGGCTGAGGTTGCTGTGAAACTACAGCCTGAGAGCTGCTAGAGATCTACTCGTGGAGTTTTTTATGTTGTTGGTTGAGGAGTTGTTTGGTTGGGTGGGGTTTTTTGCTGGATTGGGTTGGGGGCTTTTTGCTGTTTTAATGAGCTGAAGAGGCTTCTTTATGTACTAGACAAGTGCCAAAGCTGATGTTAAATCAGGGAATGAAAACTTGGAGACATGAGCAGATGAGATGGGCAGAACCATCCTTGTCCATGGAGTAGTTGCAAATAGCTCAGCTGATTTGTCTGACTGCCTGTTTTTACACCACTGCATGTCATGACAATGGAATTGTTTTCTCTGAAGTCAAGAAAGCTTTTTAATTAGCATGTGTTGGAAGACCTGTGAGAAGATACTAAGTAGAGCAATTTGAGACTCTTCTAATGAAATTATTTTCCCTTTGAGAAAATGCTGATTGATTATTTTTATAAATATGAATAGTTTAAGTTATAAGGAGGAGAAATAGTGTACATTCTTCAAACATTGAGGAGAATAGAAGTAGCTGCATAGGTTCATTAAACTGAATTATCTGGTCACCTGCTGTGAGAAAGGAAGACAGTCTTGCTGGAAACCTTTAGGTGTCTTTACTGTAATATAAATAAATAAAATAACACAATCTATTTCTACCCCCCTTGTTGCATATTTCTGTCACATACGTTATTGTTCCAGGAAGTAATAGAGAGCACTGGATTTTTTGGTTTAGAATGTTAGTATTTTTACTTTGTTTTGTGAGTGAGTGTTAAGTGAGTGGAAACAAAAAAACCCCAACCAAACAACAACAAAAAAACAAACTGAAATACTATTTCCCTATAGATTTACAGGCTCTCTTGAGTCTAACTTTGGACCTTAATGTGGTATGCTTTCCTGTTTTGACTAGCTTTTTGTTCCATTACTGCTGACTAAATAAGTGGACTGGAAGGAAAGTTTACAGTGAATATAGTAAATCTTTGTTATGAACTGCATTTGTTAATGATGTGTCCTTGCCGCTGTGTTAGGGCTGAGGAAAAATCTTGGTATTCTGATGTTATCAAGAGTGCACAATAATTTTTTAACATATTCAGTATCTGTATTATTTCACTTTGAGTTCTGGGCAGTGTTCCTTGAGAAAGAGTAGCCCATTATGGATGTGGAAGAGGTTTCCTTACTTAAAAATAAAATAAAATAGCCAAATATAGAAGTCGATAATGAAATTTATTTGAGTTCATAATGAAGAGCTATTGTGATTTGTACTTTAATGTGTGGTTAAAAGTACAGATGGTCAATATTACAAGGAAAAGCTTTGACTTAATTTGATATTGCTCTGTTTTACTTATCACAAATGCTTGTCTGTGCTTTGCTTCCACACAGTGGCTGTAAATTTTGCACACAAGTTTTGCTATGTCAACTGAAACATTTCTGGTTTTCTTTTTATTTTGTTTGTTTTCTTTTTTTCTTCCCCTATCCCTGTTTCTCCGTAGAATTTCAAATGTTTGCTAGAACTTTGTCAACTCTAGTGGGGCATTTTAGATTATAGGTGAAATAATCTAGGTTTGGTGGTTGATTGATTGACTGAGTGCTGTGGGGATTTTTGTGCTGAAAGAAGGTCTGGTTCAGAGTTGGATTGATTCTTTACACTCCCACAACTCCCACAGCAAACTGGTGCTGACTTGCTTTAGAAGCCAAAAACAATGAGCTATGTCCAATATAACAAATTAAGGTTGAATATTTCACTGCTCAACATGCTGAAAGGTTATGGGTGTACATTTGTGCAGTGTGTCTGATGAAACTCTGTGAACATTAATTTGTAGGCATTACGGACTTTTTACAGATAAATTAAGAATTTTGATACAAGAATGCTCAGCCGTTGTTTCCATGTTAATGCAAAATATGTGTTCGGCCTTGAGAAGTAAAAGAATAAGATGGTCTGAAATTCTTCGTGGAATTCTTAAGTCTGACACTGATTAAGTGATGATGTCCTTTAAGGTTCACTGGATCATAACATGAACAGCTTCACCTTAGTGCTTCCCAAGGGGTGCCAGTGACCTGGAGCAGAGGAATCATGGTCAGGAGGAAAGAGGTGGCTCTAAGAGTTTGTTCCTGTGTTCTTAAAATCTTAACTAAATCTTATACTGAAGAAGCGAAAAGATCTGCATCTTACAGAACAGAAGTCAGCATTGTTCTGCTGGAAACTTCTTTGTCTGCATGCCTGTGTCCTTCAGTGCTATCTGGAAATTGTTCTGCTTGTCCGTAGGGAGACTAACCATTTATTTTCTCTTACTCAGAGAACAACAACAACAAAATCTTGATAGAGCAGATCAACTGTCTTGAATAAATGCATAACATCTACCTATGATCTGCTAGTCTGTCCACATGTACACAAGATGCCCTTAAAAAGAGGTCCGGGGGCGGGGGGAGGGGGCAGGCGTTTGTTTTATTTAATTAATCAATCAGTTGACTTACAAGTTCAAGAAGCAGTAGAGCTGATTGCCAGCTGGGCATCTCATCCCTCTTTCTTCTGGGATTCAGTCTATTTTGCTTTTGTAGTCCCAATGCAAGCTCAAGGGCTTCAATTTTAATAATTGCTTGGGCCACCACCACAGTAAAACACTTCAAATTCAACAAGTACCAATAATGTAATTCTTCTCTAATAATCTCTAACTGGTGCTAATATGTTGTATCATATAAGTGTTAAAAAGATTACCTGATAAGGCCTTTTCCATTGCCCGCTGGAGTTCCTGCACACATTTCCACTAAATCTCATAGTCCTTGAATTTATCTTGCTTGATGTAATATAAAGATATATATATCTTATATAAATATAAGATACTAGCTAAAGCTTTTGTGGAAGTTAAATAATGTAGCCAATATGTAGAAATTCACCAACAGGCCTTGAAATTCAAATGTATTATCAGGGGCAAGAAGAAAAACTGCTTGCAGTTACTTGGCCGGGAGTGAAGACTGAACCACAGAGCATGTGGTATCTTCTGAAGAAACAACCCTTCTAAAAATGAAGGCTACTCTAAGGAAAATAACTGATAGTCAGCAGGGTGATTCCCTATTCAAGGAAACTGTAGAACAACAAGTAATAATAAGCATTATTATTAAGTGATTAAATGAACCTTCTTCATTTAGGTTATAGCCAAAGCAAGGCATGAAAATGTATCATTGCAGGATTGCCCAAAGACCATGCTCTTAACTATGTTGCAAGCAATCATTTCCTGTCAAGGTAATAAATGATAAATCAAAGTTGTTGCACAAAGAATAGGGATAGTCAGCAAAGGGCAGAATGAGTCATAACCTCATTGCAAGCAGCTTTTAATAGTGATTGTTATTTACAGATGGAAAAAACCTTTAATATTTGTAAATAAATTTGTCAATATTTACTTTACAGTATAGAATCATAGAATGGTTTGGGTTGGAAGGGAACTTCCAAGGTCATGTGGTCCAACCCTCTTGCAGTCAGCAGGGATGTCTCTTACTAGATGATGTTGCTAAGCCTGGCCTTGAATGTCTCCAGGGGTGGGGCCTCCACCACCTCTCTGGGCAACCTGTTCCAGTGATCAACCACCCTCATATTAAAGAACTTTTTCCTAATGTCTAACCTAAATCTACCCTTTTCTAGCTTAAAACCTTTAGCCCTTGCCCTGTTGCTACAAACCCGTGAGAACAGATCTTCCCCTGCCCTCTTATAGGCCCCTTTCAGGTACTGGAAGGTCACTATAAGGTCTCCCTGGAGCCTTCTCTTCTCCAGGCTGAACAAGCCCAAATCTCAGCCTGTCTTCGTAGGAGAGGTGCTCCAGCCCTCTGATCATTTTTGTGGCCCTCCTCTGGACCTGCTCCATCAGGTCCATATAGGCCTATATAGCTTTGATTTAAAATCTGTAAACAACAGAGAAGCAGTGTTGACACTTGACACTCTCTCTATTAAAAGTTAATGTGGTTCAGCATGTGTTGTTTCAATAAATACCTCATACATGAAGTATGAAAAGAAATTTTATTTGATGGTGCTTCAAGGCATTTGACATCAACTTCTGTTGATGTTTATTATCTCTAGTGAAATACAGCGCTTTACATTTAGCACAGTTTAGTTTCTCTGCTGTGATGATTTTGTGTTTGTGGCCATGGGAGCATTGGCTGGCAGGAGCTTCAGGGTCACTTAGTCCAGCCTCCTACTCGAAGCAGGATGTGTTGCCAAGGTGAGATCCGGCCACAGCCAAGGCTTTGTCTAGCTGTGTCTTGGAAAATCTCACAAAAGAGAGGGATTTACCACCTCTGCAGGTAACCTGCTCCAGTGCTGTACTACCTTCTAGTTTAAGAATTTTTCCCCACATTGAACCTGAACCTTCCAAGCCACAGTTGTGACCATTGCCCTTTGTAATATTATCCACTAATACCAGGAAGACTTTGTGTTTGGGATCTTTGTTGCTACCCTTTGAGTAGCTGCATTTTGCTGTTACATAGCTCCTGTGCCTCCCCTTTGCCAGACTAAAGAAGTGCAACCCTTTTCAACCTTCTCTTTGTGCGGTCCTGCCTCACTTATTCAGGTTCTCAAACCGTACAAAAATGGAATGGAAGCACTGGCTTCATTCCTGGCCAAGAGTTTTACTCTTCTTTTGGAGAACAGCATGCACCAGAGTTACTGAAACATTCCAACAGCAGACTTGGGAAGACAGTATATCATCTGTTTATCTGCGGTTTATGCTTGGCAAGCATCCTTCCCTTCAGTGGAGGACAAAAATAAGTTTTGCAGGAAAACATAAATTTAGTGGTTGATGGCACACAGCAGGAAAACTTCCTTTTCTCCCCTCGATGTTGTATGAATTTTGAAAGACACAGGTTTTTATGGTTATTGATATTTTTAAATCGACCATCTGATGTAGCGCTGTGTTACACCAACTGCTTCAGGTGGTGCTGGAAATCGGCAGAGATTTGTATGAATTGCCTGTATTATTCTAAAAATATCAATTTGACATTCTGACTTGAGAATTTAGGATCTTACAAGATTTAATGGAATTCTAAATAAGGTACTTCAAAGATGAACTGAATTGGTTTGTGAAGTCTTACATATGTTACAAAACATATCGATACCTGCTTTCTGTGGCTGTATGAAGCTGTATTTGAGTCCAGCTTTAAGGGCTGGTTGAAAGCAAGGCTGAAAATGTTCACATCATAGGAACTGAAGCTGAATGCAACAGATCTTATTGTTAATTTTCTTTCCTACTGCCTTTCCCCCTAAGCTTTTCAAGAGGTTGTTGTATTTATTTTTGTGTGAGTTACCACCTCAGTCAGCTTGTTCAGGCTTTTGGAGAAAATGTGATTGGATCAGAACATGCAGAATATTTCAGATGATTGCCATTGTTACTCCCGTAAGTAATAGGGTGAACCGCCTCACCCTTTCAGAGCCCTGACAGTAGCTCATGTGTGCCCCAGTGTGCAAACTGAAGAGAACATGGAACAAAAGTTATATAATTTTCACGTCCTTAGGAACATCGTACTGGATCAGTCAAAAGGTTCTTCTTCTCATGTAACCAGTTTCTTACAATCACCTACAAATGTCCTCAGGAAAGTATGCATGAAACACCTCCTAGAATTTAGTTTTTACTTCCAAGAGAGATTCCTTCCTCTCTGCAGTTAATATCTTAGCAACTTCCTGGAGGCTGCATGTGAAAGGCCCCGCTAAATAGTTGCCAATGGATTTAGCTTTTATGAATTCAATTCCTTTTTTGAATCCACTTGCACTTTTGAGCTTCAAATCTTACACAGTAGCAAGGAACACAATTATTCATTATATAAAATCGGTTGCTACCTTTTACAAGCTGGTTGGTATTTTACTGGGTATCCACTAGTTCTTGAATTGTGATTATAAATTTATTCTCTACATTTTGTTTTTTAATATGGTTTTGAGCATAATGATTCCCAGTCTTAAAAACTTAGGTAAATTTTCAAGCACTGTGTTTCCTGCAAAGAAATTTCTGATCCATTCTCCTTCTGGACAGAATATTGTATGCATAAGAGAAGCCATTTGATTATTTTTTTTTTTTTCTTCAGATATAACATTTTGCTGCTATTTATAACAGATAAGCTAAAATTAATATCAGTTGTTTTCTTAAATTGATAAATTTGTATTCATCATGCACTCTTGCATTAAAACATGAGCACTCAATATCACAGATCTGCACATGAAAATTGATTCAGTTTGTGCATATCTGTGCTAAATAATTTACAAGAATTTTTGAAGGTACAGTGGGCTGTGATGTTATTCATTATTAAAATACTGTTGGCTCATCCTGTTGGAACGATGGGGCATAAACACCTGGAAACAAGCTCAGCATTTTGATAACTTTCTCATAATAAATTGCTCCGTCGGTGTGCTGTGTTCATTTTGTAACTGTCTGCACTGTAAATCTAGAGTGCAGAAAATAATAGAAATGTAGGACTTGGGATCAAAGTAAAAGTTTTGGAAAAAATCTTTCTCCTTCTGCCTAGTACTTTGAAAATGGTGTTGTCAGGTGCCACAGTTTATAGCAGATGTGGTCAGCTTTGTTATTTGTCATAAGCTTGTCAAATTTTGCAAGTACATCTGACGAAACACGCAGTGATTTCCAGACTTCAATGATGAAGTTCACCTGAGAATTGAATTCCTGAGGGTAGACACCTGCTGTAGTCTACCTTATCCCTTGTTTAAGCAGATCAAGACAAGTGCTTGGGAGAGTGTCACTACCAGCATGGGACAGGTCTCACTGAATGATGAAATGGGATGATGCTGCAGACCTCATGTATCCAGTGCTTGTGGGCATAACTTCGTGATGACAAAATCTATTTTTCTGTGCTGATGTGCAAAGCTTGCTGTAGGTCACCAATACCAGCACTGAGAAATGCATGGTAGCTGCTGCCATGACATTAGGCCCTCTTCATTCCTCTAATTTCTGTCTGCTAGCTTGATGTTAGTGGATCCATTATGAAGAACTACTTAATTGAGGTGTATCATTATGGTATTTTACTCTTGGCACTGTAGCAATGTAGAGGTATTTATTAGTGTATTTACAGAGGCTGGATGCCTCTGGCAGGTTCTGTAGGCCTTTTTTGGTGTGTACACAGGAGTGTGAAGAGGAGAGGTCTGGGAGTGCGTGGGAGGAGAGGTATTTTTCCAAGGTGCCCCAAAATTGAAACAGTCTCTGCCAGTGTTACCAGAGCATCCAGAAATGGTGAATTTATCTATAGCAAACACAGGATCCTTTGTTTTGAGTGTTTCTGGATGCTGATGGCTTTGCTATGCTTTCACTTATTCATTTAAAGCTGCCTTATGGTTTTTGAAGCCGCTCATTGGACAGCAGGGCAATGACCTCGTCCTTCCATCCATTCTGCTACAGTTTACATTTAGAAGACTGAACACAAGATGCACTAACCTGGTGTCAAGGCTGGAGGCAGCTCGAAAATTACTTATCTAACAGCTGCGTTTTCTACTGTGTATTTTTTGAGAGGCTGTAAGGAGGAGGATGGACAATTGCTAAACATTTGTAAAAGCAAATGAGAGGGCTTTGTGAAATACTGTGATTTCTCAGAAGCCCAGAGGTAGGTGCAGTCAGCTTTTGTCTAAAGTACAGGGGCCGCATGTGAAGAATGAAAGGTGTACGCGTCTAATATGAGTGGTTGCTTATAATGCATTTATTAGAATTGTGACTTAGAGCTTTCATTTTGTACGCAGAGACACGATATTTTTATTATGTTTTGTAAATTGTATTGAATTCAACCATGTTTTCCATTTGTAATTAATAAGTAACACACAGAGCTATGTGTTGTGAACCATACTCATTTTTGCTGAGCATGCTTGAAGTTCTTACAAAGTAGTGTAAAAGCCCTGTGCTCTGTGGAACGGTTGCCTGCTTCTTTTTCATCACAGCAGGTCATGTTTCACTATTTCCTTGTTTTCCCTCTCTTTTTTCCTTCCGTCTTTCCCCTTTATGAAACATTGTTACTTTTTCTCTTTTGGAGCTTGAGAGAATATATGTATGTTCCCCACTGGTTAGGTAAGTGGGCCTGTGTTTAGAAGGTAATGGCACTGGCATCCAACAACTACATCTTTCTGTCCTTGTCACAGCTGCTGAGGACCCATGGGCTTCCTCTGTAATCCTCTGCTCTTTGGTGCTGTTACCAATCAGCCATGACTTCTGATGCACTCACACTTTTTGAGCTGAGCTCCACTTTCAACCTCTCATCTCAAGTTGAGTAAGACCCTAATTCAGCATTGGCCAGATGAGTCTGCACAGCTTCATTTTTCCTGTGGACCAGGCTGATGCGAAAGACGTGGCTATAGAGTAATCAGATTTACTGCAGGGACCTGCCTTGTGCATGAGGTGAAATCTTGGTGCAAGGAATCCAGCTGTACCCAGTGGCTGCTGGTCAGGATGGTCCCCTAGGACCAAAGGAGACACATGCAGGTTTACACATGCACACTACAGCAGTAACAAAGGAGCCTGAGGTATCTTAAAGGGTACTTGGTATATGTTTAACACTTAACCTTGGAGTGGATGTGGATAAACTCATCTCACACCTCAGTAAAATGTCTTCAGAATGCCAGGTAACTCACATCTTAAAAAATGGATTTTGGATGCTGATGTCTATGTTATCAAATAATACACATTAAAATATGACACATTTCAAGAATAGACAAGTGCTGGGTTTCCTGTTCTGTGGAATATTAGCTTAGAGATGCACAACCTGTAAGCATGTGCTCAGTGCTAATGGATGAGCATTATCTCAGATCGCAACAACCTATTGGCATAAAGAAAATTGTTGTTTTTTCTCTTACACCTTTGAATTAATCCCTTTTTATGATGTTTCTAGATCTTGTAATCTTTGTTTTATGATAAAGTGCAAGAGAGCGTTTTGGGAATAATCCATTCTGTGGTACTTAAGAAAAATCCAGTGCATGTGAGAAGCAATTGTTACATTCACTACCCCAGAATTTTGTGGTTCTATGTGGCTGTTGGGTAGAATTACCAATGCCACTGGAGGAAAATATTTTGTTAAAAGGATAATTTCAAATGCACTTCTATAGAAAATCAGTACTTGCAACAAAATCATGGAGGGTTAAGAATGTTCTCGTTAGGTGTCTTTATGTGGACTGGGTAGACGGTTTTGGGATTCTTTCATCATAAATAGTGACAAGGGACTAGAAAATATTCCAAGAACAAGCTATTGAGTATTTCAGTGGTATTTTAAGAGAAATAAATATTGTCATTTACCTCATACTTTCCTTGTATTTTTATAGAGGTTGCTCTTTTATGGTCAAGTGTCTTACTGTCTTTCACTTTAATAAGTAATTTTCTTTCTCTGTGTCATTTCATCCCCTTGGTCTCCAAATTCCTCCCAAAGTGCAGACCTATGCACTTACCCACATTCACCATAATGTCCATTCCTAAATTGGAAGAAGTGTCATCTCTATTGATGTCAATGGTTTCACAGGATTAAATAATAAAGAAAACATTTTTCTTATTTGTTTGTTTTAAAGCTGAATTAGTTTCCTGTGATACAGAAGCAGGAACATCTTCTGCTGATATTGCTATTCAATGTCTCATGCACATTAAGACTTGACTTCTGAGTGCATAATGCTTAAGATTGCACTGGAGACATTTGTTGTTGAGGTTTGCCTTCTCAACAATCAAAATACTGTTTTGGCTAAGCAAACTCAGAAAATTTTTAATTGCCCACGGGACAGGATTGCTAGGTTGGAAGGGAGGGTGTGAAGGGTGAAATTTGCAGTTTTACATCCAAGAGTAAATATTCGTACAATATAACATAGTAGATGGGGTCTCCATCTTTGGAAAGTAATAAGGTAGGGTGTAATTTCTGAAAAATTGTAAATGATTATCTGAAATGTGCACAACGAAGGCTGTGTCTACAACACATGGTTTTATACTGTGTAGGTCAAAGGAAATTGCTTAAATGGTGGAAGTGCTATCCCCTGCAGTCAGAACCTCAAATTATCCTGCCTGTGGCCGGGAATGCACAAGTTTAGAGAACTGTCGTTTAATAGGAAAAATTCCAAAACAAACAAGACACTTGTCCTGTAGAAGACTTAAAGAGAATGGTTCTTTTTATATTATTTTCAGAGAGCCTTTTATTGTGATTGGCTCAGTCACTATTTCTTTGTCCATATTTTAGATCTTCAGGCATGAAGTGTGCCCAAAATTAGCGTGGTAAGGGGTATGTTGTGACAAGCAAGTGCAGCTATGAACAGATGTCCAAAGCTGGAGGCTCTTTTGGTGCTGGATGTGCTGGTCCACAAGCAGGGCAAATCCTGGAGGACAAAAATAATTTAATATATTTTAATCTCAGGTATGGTATGTGAATAAGATGCTCTGTTAATACAATGTAGGAGTTTACTACACTTGTCTAACTTTATTGCATTTATTGCCTGTTGTGTTCCAGCACTCTATGGCAGACATGCCATGCCATACCATTCCATAAGACCCCGAGCTCCATTGTCTAGTTGAGGAATATGCAGAGCCTGTACAGGCACACTGAATCTCTGATATGGAAAGAAAGAGATAGTAGCATGCCCTTGAAAGACATTTCCTTTTACAGGCAGTGCTAGCAATATCAGATAAATGTTTTTCAGAAGTGTAGGTCTAACATTTCTGAAATGGCTGAAGAGGAAGGTATTTTGTGGTTGTACATCTTCTGTGTCTCAAAAAGTTGATTCAGTTGTTATTTTTGTCATGAAATTGCAAAAAAAATTAAGTAGTAGAGCTTGTCTTGAGTAGCTCTCACTGTGAGATTCAGGCAGCATCTGGATACCTGTGCGTGCTTGTACCTGGAGTACGTAATCTAGGAATTACATTGCACTGATCAGCTGGGATGTCTTCTATGAAGATGTTGGGATTTGTACTTTCAGGAGTTGCTCATTTCTTGAAGACATATCTTTAGAAACAGCTATCCTAAATTTCCTTTTTAAGCGTGGTAGAAGGTACAAGTGTGGTAACATAAGCATATGCTGTGTGTATTTGCTTGCTTTTATATACTTTCTCATTCACATCTTGAGAACAAGACCTCGCCCCAGGGCTGAGTTTGCTCTGGGTTCTTATAACATTGACCTTTCAGAGAAGTGGTGAGACCTTAGGCAGTCTGTTTACGCTCTCTTGTTTCTCTGTCAGCCCCACTCTTTCGCTATTGCACTGATGAACACGCTTTTTCTGTTGCAATGCAGGAGTAACACAGGAGCAAGAATGAGGGGGTGGAAATTCAATGTCACGAAAGCAAACCAGGAGCAAAGTAGCACTGGCAAATGTGGCCTCTGTTGTCCAGTGAATTCTTTTTTCACTTATATATTGGTGCAAGTGCACAAAAGGCTTTAAAGGTGACTGTAGTTTATTGTTAATCTCTTTAGCAAGTTAAAGAATATGGTCTGTGGATAATTACAAGCTTTACGGTTGTCAGCAGGCTTCAAGGTTAAGTACTCAATTACAGAGGTTCAGTGTGTTCTTAGGTATGTGTTGGGGTACCTCCCCATGCCATACGTGAGTCATGCTTAAGAGTGGGGAGAAAAAACATTGCTCCAAGTATAAAAAACTGCAGGAATGCTTTGTGCTTACAAGTTGCTGTTTAGTATTAAAACTGATGGACTAGTGTCATTTCATTTGAGGGAGGGTCATAACATTTTTTTCCCCTGTGATGTACTGCTCTGGAATTCAGCAGCATGCTGTAGAATTTGAAGTATAAAACTGCCTGCCTTTATAATTATAAACTTCGAGTGCATCCTGGTTTTGTGGCCTTTTGGAGTAAAGGGAAAACTACATAAAATGAATGAAAACAGTTTCTTCTAAGCCTCTTATTAATCTCACCTTGAGCCTTCTGGCTTTTAAAAAACTGTTAAGGGACTTTGCCAATATGATACTAAAACACACAAATAAATGTTCAGTTTTATGGGTTTTGTTATATAGCAGTTCCTTATAAAATTGAGTGAAATTTATGGTAGATTCTATACAGTGGAATTAATTTGCATTGTTCTGACTCCGTACCCGAAAGAAGTGCTAAAAGGAGGGAGGAGTCTCTGTGAGCCACAGCATGCCATAACAGAAGGGAAGACAAAAAGATTGCAATATCAATGGCAGTTATGGCTTATGTCAGTGCAGATAAAACAGCTAGCATTGCAAATCCTACACAGATGTGGGTCTTTTACCCAGAAAATGTGCAGTGTAGTTTGAGCAAAGGCCCCATCTACACTGGGAATTTGAAATGGAAATTTGAGGCTCTCCTAATGAAGTTGGCCAACGGGAACTGTTACACCATTTAGCTGGGATCAGCTGGGTAGCAGTCAAGATACATGTTACTAAAACAATAGTCACATTTCTACATGATACCTTGTAAAGTTGCTGCATCAATCAGCATCTAGGTTTGTTAGGGCCTGGAGGTTTACAGAAGTGTGCTCCCTGGGGATTAATGCGTTCAGATTAGGACAGGTTGTGTAGCCCCTTTCAACAATGTGACTTCTCTGTATATTTTATGTTTTGGTGCTGCCAGCACTGCTTAAGAGCCCGCTGTTCCCATTGCTTGGTTTATCTAGAGGTTTGCCATTGTTACAAAAGTATTGTTATAAGCATCTCGGGCTACTTTTCATTATGAAACCACTGCTGTGCCATCAGGGCTAAAAACAAAGATGGAGACGGCTGGTTGCTCTAACTACATGTCTTTGTGAAGAGTTTTAGCATGTCCTACCCCCTCTGGTAGCTGCTCAATTCATGACCCATAATTAAGATGATAAATAAAGTACTTCCCAGAAATGGAAATGGAGTGGCGTTCCTTGGTGGTTGATATTGGGACTGGTGCTATTTAACAAAATTGTCAGTGACATGGACAGTGGAATTGAGTGCACCATCAGCGAGTCTGCAGGTGGCAACAAGCTGTGTGGTGTGGTCCACACACTGGAAGGAAAGGATGCTATCTGGAGGGACTTTGACAAGCTTGAGAAATTGACCTGTGAAGTTTAACAAGGCCAAGTGCAAGGTCCTGCACATGGGTCAGGGCAATCCCAAGCACAAATACAGGCTGTGTGTTGGGTGGATTGAGAGTAGCCCTGAGGAGAAGGGCTTGGGGGTGTTGGTGGATGAAAAAATGAATATGAGGCAGCAATGTGCACTTACAACCCCGGAAGCCAATTGCATCCTGGGCCACATCAAAAGAAGTGTGACCAGCAGGTCAAGGGAGGTGATTCTCACCTTTGCTTTTGTAAGACCACACCTGGAGTACTGCATTTTAGCTCTGGGGCGCCCAGCTTAAGAAAGACAAGGATCTGCTCAAGCAGGTGCAGGGACGTCCACAAACATGATCAAGGGGCCGAAACACCTCCCCTGTGGGACAGGCTGAGAGAGTTGGAGTTGTTCAGCCTGGAGAAAGAGAAGGTTCTGGAGAGATCTCCCTTCTGGGGAGGGACTCTAACAGGGAGTATAGTGATAGAATGAGGGGTCATGGTATTAACCTGAAAAAGGGTAAATTTAGGTTAGATACTAGGAACACATTCTTTACTGTGAGGGTGGTGAGACGCTGGAACAGGTTGCCCAAAAAAGCTGTGGATGCCTCCTCCCTGGAAGTGTTCCAAGGCCAGGTTGGATGGGGCTTTGAGCAACCTGTTGTAGTGGAAGGTGTCCCTGCCCATGATAGGGGATTGGAACTAGATGATCTTTAAGGTCCCTTTCAACCCAAACCATTCTTTGTGCTCCACTTTGCTCTCTTCAGCCAATTCAGCTTTTAAAAGTAATCAAGTTGTGGGATGGGGTTAAGAGTAAGAAGGTACCTATCTTGGGAAGTAGCTGCATTGGAAGTTCTCAAGTAGCTTTGCAAGTTTGAAGTGGCAGAATGTGTGTTAACTTTCCACTCACTTTTGTACAGCATTTCATGTTTATACTTAAATTTTTTTCTAGTGAGAGCACACTTTTCAGTTGAAGTCACTCTTAGCAACAAGATACTTTGAAGAAGATTGCAAAATAAACAGACAAAAACAATGCTCTGTTTGGTGTGAGTTGCCTTTTTCCTTTTCTTTGCTTGCCATCCAGAGACGAGAGTGAATGCCTTAAAAGCTATTGTCTTCTGCTTTGGTGGTCTTTTTGGCAAAAGCATAAACCATTCTCAATTTTTGGAGCAACTGAAATAATGTGGAGTCAGTTATTTTTCTCCTGATGGTTATGTTTATATTTTCCTTGAGCAGAAAAGCTGTTCTATTATATTAAAAGCAAACAAACAAAGGAGGTAATTTTCCCATGTTTGAAGGGCAAGAGAATCACCAGTTAAAGAAACCTGACCTTTTCTCAAAGCAACTGGAACATGGTATTTCTGTCTGCCACTCAATCTTTGAATGCTGAAAAAAACATGTCCAGGCTATTGGTGAAATATGCACAGCACTATTTTGTAAATAAACATTGTATTTGCTAAGCAGTTGTGGTATGAATACCAGCTCTTTGTGTCCTGATGTTCTCCTTGATTGTTCTGCAGTGCATAAAACTTGGGGCCAGGCTTCCTAACCTCAGCCAGGGGTCTCTGACTTCTTCCACCTCATCTGTTCCACCTGCCAGCTCCTTGACTTCTTGCACTGTATCCTGCTGCTGAACACGGATAATATATTTCTCCTGCATTGGTTGTATTTATATAAGGGCAGCAGAGGTTTTGTAAAGAGTAGATGCAAGTATAAAGTGGAGAAAATCTCTTTAAGTCTGGACTGTGGGAGATTAGAGACTGGTCAGTTCTTGTGGATTGAAAGACTGCAAGTCTCTGGCTATGTGAATTGTAGATTGGAGGACAGGCAGAAAGAACTTCTTCCTTTCTGCAGAAGAACTACTTCTGTGATGTGTCTGTGCTGTTCGAACTATCTGAACTAGCTGGTAAAATCTGTGGTAGTAAAATTAGAGAGATGATAGGACTGCACATCTGTAAACTGGGAGCAGATCTGCCATGCTAACACAAAGCCCCAACTGCTGCTCTCTATCAGGTTAGGGAGATAATGCTCATTTTCAAGAACAGTTCATTAATCAAAATCAATTTGGAAACAAATAATACAGTTGTCTAGCTTGTGTGTACTAGCTGTTTAGGAATTCCTAGCCCCTTTGACTACAGCTACATAAACAGTAAGGAATTATATTACTTAACGCAAGGATAGGGAGAACAGCACTGGTGTCTTATTTATGGAAGCTGGAAGGTAATGTCTGTCACTAGAAGTGGTAATTTTTCCTGGAAATTTCCCTTGCCTGAGTGCAGCCTGCCCTGTTTGTTCATTGTGCGTGCTGGTCCAGCAAACATCCAATGTTTGCTCTAATCTGATAGGTGGTTTTGGCTTCCAGAGTTTAGAATTGAAGGATATACGTGTTGTGCTTGAAAGGCATCATGTCCTGTAATGTTTACAGCAATTTATGTCTTTGATATAGATTAAAATCTGTAGTGCAGGATTTGATTTTCAGATTTTTTGCATATATGGTCTTCTTACTTATTTCTGTTAGAAAAGACTACAAAGAGATCTCTCTGTTGTTGAGGTGACATGTATAGAGTAAAAGAAAATCAGCTGTGGGCATGCACTTCTGTGACCCAACTTCTGCAAGCCAAGGATTTGCCTGCAGAATGCAGGAATGGCATCTGCATGTGTGTGTGTTTAAATGTGAGGTATAAATGTGTGTGCTATTAAAAATAAATAACATTTGTCTGTTTCTTCTGGGCTTTCATATTCTAGAGATGTGTAACATTACTTGAATTGGTGCTTGTATGTAATGCCGAAACAGCATTTTTCAGTGCAAAATTTAAGCAAAAAATGGGAAGATTCAGCTCTTTGAGTCTCTTGTTACACTTGATACTAAATCAGATTTAAAAGATGACATTCACAATAACCTTAAACAGGTACAGGTTTTATTTCTACTTTAAAATGCTAACCACGGTTGTAGGATTGCATTTCTCTTTGTTTGTTTTGGTACCAGCAGTGCACATGCGGATGATGTGCTTTCACTAAGTTCAGCAGTAAATAAAATGTGTAAAAGCAGAGGTAATATTTCTGCTTCAACATTTCAATAAAACAAAAGGGAAAAGGGAATTGCATTGAATTCCTGAATGAGCAGGTTGCAGCGGTGTGGCCGCGCTTTGGTGGATCTGCTGACTGGATGTGGGCTGAGGGGGAGAGCTCCTAGATGTTGTGTTTATGTATTCCCTGACTCCTTTTCTTCCTTCTCACTGATTTATTCACACAATCTTTTAGAAGTGGGAAGGTTTTGTCTGAATACTGTTAGATTGTGGCCGGGTATGTAACAGGGAACACCCACAACAAGCAAGAGATGGCAGGCAGATTTCAGTAGGAAGTCCAGCCTGGTTTTTTCCAGTGCTCATAGGTAAGGAGGTTACATAAACAAATGAGAAGGATGGAAGGAGTCTTTCTGTGTGTGTCTGAACAACTGTTGCTGCAACTCTGGTTTGAACGATACCATGCTGTTTCTAGCTAACAGAGTAGCACATGGTGTGATGAAATGGAGATCGCTATGAGTCAGAAACACAATAAATTATACACTGTGTGGCTATGACAGCTCAGTAAGAGCACCTATGGATGGAAAAAGCATTAGATACTCCTTGAGCACTGTTGATATGCAATAATTTTTTAACGCTTTAGTGAAAATAATCAAATGAGCACATAAAACTTGGAGAGGAAAATATTTCTGCTGTATATGAGATAAAACTACAGAAACAAATGTGTGTTCTTAAGAGAACAAATTTTATTTCAAATGCAGAGCTTTCAGGTTAAAGATGCAATCTGAGTATGAAAATTTTTTTAGGAAGACTCTTGTTCTTGGGTATAGACAAGCAGAATGTTTACTAACACAGGAGAAATACCTTTCTGTTTAAAATACACACAGATGGAATCAGAAGCAAAGTTGCTGTGGTCAGTGGAGATTATACATAGCTGTAAGAATAGCCTTCTAATTGCATAATGGATCTTTCTGTAATAAATTATTAAAACTCCCTCTAATTTTAGAATATATGTATTTTAGGAGGCCACACATCTCAATTGCTGCTTTCAGTAGTTTAAAAATTCATGTGGTAAGAGATGTTCTGGACTTGCAATATAGCTGCAATATGAATTCTAATAACACAATATAGTGGTTTTTTTGTAATGCTTGTATGCTAATCTTAGCTCTTAGGAGAAGAGTTTTATACTTTCTTTGCATATTTGAGCTTTCAAAAATCACAAGGACTTTTAGAATGTAACTAGAGATGGCTTTAGCAATTAATAAGTTGTTCAGCAGAAGAAGTTTACCTGAGTTGATATGATTATATTGTGCAGATTTTTATTTGCGGGTCAATCTCATTAGTGCAAGTAAGCTACTTGGAATGCTTACAGGATAAACAAAACCCTTTCTAAAAACACAGAAAGATTTGGTATCTAGAACACCCAGAACTCAAAGAGTTAATGGTGTGGCTGCACTGGATTCAGTGTATTTGCAGATGTTGCTGCAACCAACTGCTGATTTTTCTCCCATCCTGTCAGGGAAATCTGCCAGCCGTGATTCATGGAATGATTTTTTTGCGCTGAGTAATCTGTGGTTTTTCTTTTTTTTCCTCTTCCTTCTCCCTTATTTTTATCCTAAACTAAAGTCCTATTCATTTCAGCTAAAGGGAGGGGAAGCTTCCAAAGCATTAATACAAAACATTAAATACACGGTGTTTTGAGTAGAGGAATATTAAGAAATGTTAAACTAGCAGTAATTTTACTTGGTCTCAGGCAGAGTAGTCCAGTGCAGAAAACCAGTTTTAAAACAGAATCAGCTTTTGGTTTTGCTAGTCATATGGTGTTATGGCTATTTTAAGACTTCTGTACTAGTATTGCTAAAGAACATCCAACTTTTGTGCTGACATTATGCCTCCTTTTTCACAGATCGCTCTGAAAGAAATAAACCAGACTGCCGCTCTTCAGGGTAAGAACCGTATTTCTGTATTTATTCTTGACTTCTTTTCCTTTTTTTCTTTTTCCTTAATTTTTTTCCTTTTATGAAATGAGCTAGGAAATCAGCCAGAAAAATAAAAATGCCATTCTTCTAATTCTCTGTGTTGGTAACAGTAATGAAATACCAAAATAAATCTGTGTTAAAGGTAATTGTTTTATACTTCTTATGGGCAAATTTTCCCATGTTAACAGGGCTCACTACACTACAATTGTGTGCACTTAAAATCCAAAGGCTTGTTGATGTATCACACAGGGTTGTTTGGTAAAATTGTGGCTTAAGACAAGAAGCCCTCATGACTTCTTCTTTGGACTGTTTGCTTCTGTAGCAAGGAAAATAATTCTTCGTTCAGTCAAGAATAGCAACACTTTATGATTAATTCATTAACTCTGATCCCATCAAACCCAAGGTTTCAAAACTGAGAGAAGCAAACAAATGGATATTAAACAAAACATACACAAACATTTTTTGTTTATTTAGAATTTCCTTCAGCAATTGCCAAGAACTTCCAAGCTATTGATTTGAAAGGCCACATTTTCCCTTAAGCTTCTGAATATTCTGTAGCTCTCCTTCTTATCCTCTTGTTTTTTAAAAAATATTTGTCTTTTGCCTTCTTTCCAAGCTCTCCCTCTCAATTCTCCAGCAGGGAATAGGGTCTCGGCCATATCCTGTAGTGGATAATGGCATTTTAATGAAGTGATAGAGCAGACCAGCTAACACTGGTTCTCCCATGCCTTTGTGAAAAGCTTTTCCAAAGGATGCTCTGGTGTCCAGCTTTCTGACAAGACACAACCTTTTCATTTGATTTTTATGGTCAGATTTTTTTTTTTTGTTACAGTAGAGTGGGGTAGCTTTTATAGCTAGAAGAGCACAGGGAACTGTAGCGTCTTCTTACAGCACAGCTGACGTGTTGTATCTACCATGTGACGTGATGTGATGTGATGGAAGAGAGGATGCTTTTCCCTTCCCTCCCCTATCTGCAACAGGACTGTAGCTGTTTTCAGCAGCATGTTTACGTTGTAGGGGAGTATTGCCTTTGTTTTTGATTACTTATATCTACTTAAACCATTAATCACTGTATTTTCTTTTATAACTAAAAATATTTTTTTCCTAAAATGATGCAGTTACAGTCTACATATTTGAAATTTTATTGTGTCATATTACAATAATGTCAAATAAATCCAAATACTTATCAAAAGGAAATCTAATTTTAGCAAAATATTTAATTTAAGGTTGAAACAGTTTTAGTCTGTTCCCCTTTCTTCTGACTGGTGCTTTCCACCAGTACCTTTTTGCTCCGGAGTGTAGTTTAATTTGGAACCAAAAACAAAGTAAAGCTTCAGATTTTTTCCATGGAATTGGAATTTCAAATGCAGACCAGCCCTGACAATAAAATACTGCCCTAAGCTGTCTGGGTTACAGATTCCAAAAAGTGGAAAGCACAGAGAAATTAACAGTATAATGTAGGTTGCTCATAACGTTGAGAAAAATGGAGCTTTCAATAGTCTTTCATGCCTAACAGTAGTGCATGTGCTCTCTAACCATATCTGTGTATCTTCTGCCCCCTTCTCAGTCTCACTGGCCATGAAGTTATGAGAGTTCTGCTTTCCAGGATGAGCTATGAGAAAGAAGAGTCACTGTTAAAGGGTAGTGTGGTTTTGTGCATATCTCACTGCTGCTTCTAAGCTATCAGAAGCCTGCCTTACTTAGATGACATGCTCTGCTGATTGATACTGCCACATTCAGTGGTTCATCTCTCATTATAGTTGGAAGCATAATCCTGTGGTGACAAATTTCTGGGTGAGGTTCTTATCCCCAGTCTGGCCGTATCATGTCTATGAAAAGAGCTGCAGCCATATGAAGACCAGAGCCCCCTGCTGTAAGAACTGATGGAAAGCTAAATAATGAAGCATGCAAGATGTCGTTAAAGTGCAAAGCACACTTCTCTTATAACATGGGCAGCATTTCAGAGCTGTTTGAGTTCCACTGGGGACAGTTTTAT
Source organism: Eurystomus gularis (assembly GCA_013400335.1). Taxonomy (NCBI): domain Eukaryota; kingdom Metazoa; phylum Chordata; class Aves; order Coraciiformes; family Coraciidae; genus Eurystomus; species Eurystomus gularis. The sequence continues at coordinate 518,793 of VZZY01020164.1, read as the reverse complement.
GGCTTATGCCATTTTATGGCATAAGCTGCTACACCCATGACACTTCCTTCTCTGGGGGCAGCTTATGACAAGGGAAAGAGAAAATAACCGTGGCTCAAAGGCACCTTGTCAGCTTTTTTTGTAAGCTGCAAGTTGGTGGGATGCAGCTCATAAAAACACAACATGCCATTCCTCTCATGATCTAAAGTGGAACAAAAATGACCCTGCAGGTCTTTATACTTGGACTCATGATCTAGTGACAAGAATTTCTGCACTAGAATTACTATAAAGTAATGGAGGCAGATATGGGGATACTAGCTGACCAGATGAAGACATATGCAATGAGCCTTAAGAAAGGTAGATATCCTAAGATGAAATAGTGGGTATAGATGTTTCTGAGAGAGACAAAGAAGAAGTAGTTTATTTTGTACAAAGCCCTAGTTAGATATTGCCCAGAGGTCTGCCCAGTCTAATCATAAATATGGAACCCAGGGATAAGAATAGACAACAAAAAGTGCAAACGCCACCGCCAACTCTTCCTCAGGCTCTGTAACATTAAGTTTTAGTCTGCAACATGATCAGCTTAATAAAAGATCGCAAGACAATATTTTTTGTGATTGCAGGGGTCTAAAGCTTGTCCTTTCCAAAGCCATGTTCTTATATGTGTCTGCATATTTCTAGATCAGCCTGTGCTTGAGCCTTCACAGTATTAAGGATGAAGAGCTCATATACAAAAACCAGGAGCAGTTTTAAAAAATAGCTTGGACATAATTCATTTGCAGTGAGAAGCATATAAAAAACTGTTCTAGATGGAACAGTATATAAATTATCTTTAATATAGTTCCTTTTATTATAAGATGATGCCATTTAGATCATGCAGGGGGAAACATTTATAGCAGTATCAGAAACTCTGCTAATATTCTGATTTCATTACTAGCCTATCAAATGTTTAGGGTGGGAGAAATGTTCTGAGTGGTTATACTGATATCTTTTTCATGTACTGCTATGCACTGTTTTCGTGTATTTTTTTGTTAAATATTAGCACATTAGTAAGATCAAAATAGATGTTCCCTGAATCCAAATAACACATATTGCTATGTTAAGTTTTTATCAAGAGATATTTAATTTCATGACCTAAGATCAACCATCCTTCAATTGTTGTATCTCAGTATTAAAAATATGTCTGTACTGGCAACAGTTATCTGTAATTATCATTATTGTGTGATTTTACTGTTAGGTCACACACTGTTGGCTCTGACAGCTTCAGGTCATGCTCTCTGAAGCAAAGGTCAATTAGTTCAAAAGAAGTAAACCTTTTAGTCTTATGCTGCTAAATGTTTTCAGACTGAAAATTATATGATAGAATATAAAATATATTGATAGAAATAGAATAGAAGATTTCAGGCATCCACATATTTGCAGTTAATCCCTGACAATGAGTAAAGCTTGTAGAAGGAACTGGATTAATTTCATTATACTTTTTTTTTTTTTCCCTTTGGGGTAAGGATTACGGATCAAGAAATTCTGGAATACAGTCTTGTAATGTGATATAATTCATTGTAGGTGCCTTGACCTTGGAGATGAGAGGATGAAGGTAGCTAAACACTGCAACAATTTATCGAGCAATTTCGTAGCTTATCAATCATTTGAAATCAAGTAAGAAGTTTTGATCTTCAGAATCTAGGAGTCTACTGCAAAAGCTTGCCCTCCAAATGGGGAGGAGGAAGAAAAAAAATAGTTCATTTCTAGAAATAGATTCTAGGTTTTACTGGCATATAGTCCGCCTGCTGATTCTAATGTGCTAAAGTTCTTTTACAGCTGATTGCTTTCATTCGATTGAACTAAATGAGGCCTTTTTATTTATAATCTATCAAGTCAACAATACAAATAGACAGAACCCTTCTTTTGTTCCTTTATAAAGAAATACTTGAAATGGCTGATCAAAGGGGCTACAGAGCTCTTTAGTGAGGATCTGGTGAATCAAGCTATCATTCCTGTGAATGGTGTTTTGTATCTTACTTTCGTTTTAGGTTTTTTTGTGTGTCCACTAGTGAAAGCTTCTTTGCATTTCTAATTGCTCTGCTATATAATGTTGATCTGTGAAATTTTGTTTAATAGATATTACAGTAATGGTCTGACTACATCTTAAAATGTGTTTTCCCAGATCATGTGTGGAGCCCAAAAGACACCTCTTAATTAAGACCTTAAGACATTAACAGAGCATGAAGGCACAGGCCTGAGAATGTAGGGGAACTGTCCTCACTTTATAGTTAAACTGATGTGCTTTTACAAATCAATATGCTTTTGAGGTCTTGAGAAAACAGACAGTAACAGAATTTTCTATGTTGTAACCATTACAGTCAGTCATTTAATAATTCCAGCTTTGCACATCTGAAGGGGAATATGTGAGTCCTTCCTTCTGATGCAGAAATCTTGCTAGCTCCTAACCCCTGAAGCCTAGGGTTCTAGCTTGAAGCCTCTCACAACTTGTTGCTGACATTTATGCACATAACAACTTGAGTTGTTTTGTCCTCAGGAGTAATTTCACTGCTAGTTTGGTAAGCCACTGAACAGATTTTGTGTGTTGGAATAGGGCATTGAGAAGAGTGAAGGGTGCTACTGTAACCTTACTGAAGACTCCCCTGTTGTGCCTTAGTCAAATGAGCGATCTCAAGAGACTGATGCTACTGCTGCTTCTGTACTGAGAAATCACAGAATGGTGGAAATGTGGGCAAGGGACCTCTGCAGGTCATGTAGTCAAACACCTTGCTCAGCTTGGGAAGGGTGTAACACTAGATAAGGCCAATGATGTCTTTTTCTAGCCAAGTCTTGAAAATGTCCCAAGAGAGAGAGATTGAGCCCAATTACTTTTGGCCCATTTATAGGCTGCTTATCTGTCTCAAACTCATTTTACAAATGATATGCTGTGGGAGACAGTGTCGAAAGAACCAGTCTAATTGTAGTTCTTTAGTACAGACATTGGACTTCTTAATATCCAGAAGGAGCAGATTCATTCCCACAAGCATCTCGAAATAGAGTTTTTTTGTTATTGTCATTCAAAAGCCTTGTATTGTCCACTGGCCATGTCTACATTACCTGGTCAATGCTGCTGTTCCACACAGGAAAATTTTAGGCTTTTGCCTATCCATCCGGTGTTGCAAGCTGTAATACAGATGGGAAGTTTGAGACTTTTAGCCTTGCCGGCACTCCATCTGAAAGGGAAGGGTTGTGTGTAGAAGAAAGAACAAATGTTGGGGGATGACACTTGTTTTACTGTTACATTCTCACTCTTTATATTTAGCTTTTACCCCTTTTAAGGCTAGAGAGTATCCAGTTATTCTCAGCCTAAGCATACTTTAAGGTTGTGGAAAGAGGAATGTCCTGCACTTGTACACTCCCGGTAGGTCAGAAGTTGATTTAATAAAAAGTATCTAGCCTCCTTCCCAAACCCTCAGGATGAGGTTTCACAATTGCCCTGAGCACAGCTGAGCCTGTGCCACTCCAGAAGGATAGATCTCATTCCCTCCTTTGGGCTGTTAGCAGTGCTCATGTGGTTAGTTGGATCAGAAGGCTGATCTCCAGGGAAAAAAATAGCTGTGCCTCCGTTTTACAGATGAAGGTGGTTCGGCAGAGGAGGGTAGAGTGATTTCTTGCGCATCGCAGAAGAAATCAATGGCAGAGCTGAAAGCAGGGGCTCGATGTCGTGACTTTGTTATTGTTGGTATCTAAAAAGTAGGATCATGTGGCTCTATGGGGTTTTTTTGTTCTGAGAGCTAAATTTTGGGCTCAGTGACTTAGAGTGTGGTGCAATCCCACTTGTTAAGTGTGGATTTAAACTGGTGAAACTTGAGATCGGAATCTGCTTATCTGTCTTTCTTTTGTTTATCATGTGTTTCTGGTCAGCAGCACAGAGATTTGCACATCAGAGATGCTCCTCCCGGGAGTAGAATAAGCTGGAGTGATTCTTTGCAGCATATTTCTTTGACAGCCTCTTTGACACAAGCAGTTGTTATGTTTAATTTATTTTTGCAAAATTAGTTTTCCCTGCTCAGCTTATACTTACCTGTAAATGAGAAAAAAAATTACAGGTAGAGCAGAGGAAAAAATGGCAGATGGGTTCAGCTTAGTTGTTGACAATTAGGGCTCGTGTGGGTATCTAGAGCCTGTTGCTGCAGGTGTTTGTTTTAATGCCACCAATTCATCACTGTTGCATTGGGGATTTTTGGCTATTCATCTCACAGAGAGCGGCGAAGAGTTATTGCAAAGGGCACATCCTAGCCAGCCTTCCAGATTCCTTATTCCTAAACAGAGAAGAAGGATTTGTTTTAATAAAAGAGCACTCTGTTCCTGGTTTCTGCAAAGGGAGTTTTGAAGGACTATTTGCTTTGGTGCCCTGAACAGACCCTTCTGTTGTCTGGGCTGCTCTCCAATGCTTATGCTAATTCATAATGGAAAATAACGCTGAGAATGAGATGGTTGTTGAAGGAATAAAGAGAAAAAGGTTCACCCTCCTTCTTCACTGAAAGAATTTCAGTGCTTCTTTGGGTATCTTCTGTACATGAGCAAGTTTCACTGTCCCTTCACCTTTCAGAGGAGACTCCTGTAGAAGGTACTGAGGACCATCCAGAGACAAGGCCACTCTCCTTGTGCATTAGAAGAATTGTCTGGGGCATAAACAACCATGATAGACCTTGATTCTAGAGAAAGTGGAAGCAAAACAATTACACATTGCAGTTTTTTTAATCTTAGAGCTTTCCTTATAAAGGTCATTTTGAGAAGATTTTACTTTTCCTCTATAAAACGACAATAATTCTTTTTAAAACAACCATTTGGCTTTGTCTTTTAACCCTGCTCTGAAGTGGATGGAAGATCTGGGGAGAACTGGAATTCTCTGTTTATAAGTAACACGTGATGGGCCAGTCACGGTTATAATTCTGCTTTATTATTTTTTCTCCTCAAGACATTTCAATGACAGATAGCACATTAAATTCATCTGGTGGATGGGAAAGAGGGCTGGAAGATAATTCTTTGCAAAGGAATTTGTAATAGTCTCAAAGAAAAGAGAGAAGGAGGAAAGGGAAGCCTGTGGGATATATGTCAGGGCTGAGGAGGCAGACTCCACAGCAGGTTGTGAACTTCCAGCTCAGAAGTTCAGGGTAGCAGTTCAGTTCTCTCAAAAGAATTTCTTGTTGGTATTTTAAGAGTGCTGGTGCTGACACTTGAGCTTTGGTTTATTTCCCTAAGGATTTCTGTAGGTTTCTTTCTAGGCTCAGGTCAGTATTTACATTTTCCTTCACCTCTGGAATTTGAGTAGGAGACCTCGGTTTGCAGTTATATTGTGTTGGCTCCCATGGCCTCTCACAAGGGAGCACAAGGGAGAAGAGATTCTTACTTCTTCCAGATTTTTTAATTTATTTTTCTTTTCCTCTTTTTCTGTACTGCTCACCTACTTTGTCATTTCATCCTAAGTTATTCTTTGGTGACTGCAGATCATTCTACCTTAAGTAGCATCTTATTTGGCAGGTTGAACATTGAAATGATTGATCAAGTACGCTTCCAAAGAGTGTTACAGCTACATTCTCACTACATCATGGGGGAAAAATATTCCTAGTGACGCCCATCACATTGATAATTTCTTCCTTCTTGCTGTCTTTCTGTCTCATCCTTACTGTGCAGTTTGCACAGCTGTGCTTTAGGCTCTGATCCTGTCATTTGTGAGACATCATATTTCTGGTTTGGCTACAAACTTTCTCTTTTCAAAAGTGGTATTTTGCTCATTGCAGGTATCAGGGTTTGAATTTAGGCTGTGTTTACATTCAGGGCTTGTCCTAGTTTTGGCCATCTGTGACAAACCACAGGCACACTACTGGAACTAGTACTAACCCTTAGTGTAAACAAGGATGAGCTGCTTTTGCATCTGTTTCCACTGCTTAAGCTTTAGGAAGTGAACAAAGCTTCAGTGGTACAAAATGTCAAGTTGCCTCTTCCCTTGAAGGCTACAGCCAAGGCAGGTCATGGACTAGTCCCTTGCTGCAGAGTACTGAAATTAGACCACACAACCCTAAATGAACTAAGTATTCATCTAAGTATGGTCTTTACAAGTATGCATAGACATATGTTAATCTTAGGTGAGTTGTTACAAGAGGTTTGTCATCTGTTCAGGGTATAGTGGACATTCCCATCCCCTGGGGCTTGGGGCAAAGGTTGACTTCTAATTAAAGAGAAGGTCCAAATCTAATAATAGTGTTCCAACCACAAATAATGATTACTTTGTTAAATCTCTCTTTTGATCTACAACATAATATCTAGTTCAAGCAAAAGAGTACATCAGTGATCTCATGTGATATTAAGCAATATTTTTGCTTGGAATAAATGCTTAGTGGAAAGAAATAGCTTTGATTTTACTACTATAATTCCTCTATTCCATGTCACCTGAACTTCTGCTTCCCCATCCCCTCACACACTGGCATCTAGTATTAATACAGTATTAGTTTAAACAATCCTGATATTTTATGATTGGAAGTTTCCCTCCTCTCTCAAAAACATAGTTTCTTTTGTAGAACTGCTTTTAAGACTATTGTATTGTTTTATTACCTTGTTTCAACTGCTCCTTCTAAGATACTAGATCTATGAATAGCTAAAAGGATCTAGTGGTCATGATAGGTGAAGGCTGGACAGCTAGGAGGGAAGAGGACAGTATCATGGGACAAGTACAGTAATGACAGCTGCAGGAGAGGCTTTCTCACCACACCTTACTGGTGTATAGGACAGAAGATTATTTGCATTACTGCCCAATCCATCTCCTTCCTTCTGAGGCTGTTGACAAGGAAATTTGTTCTGTTAAATGAACATTTTTCAGTGTCAACAGACTACCAATGCTTTCTGCTAGTAACAGCATTTATTTTTTTCCATCTAAGACAGATCTGAAACAATGACACAGTTCTCTGTATTTCTTTTAATTACTGTTCCCATACTGACTTTTGTAGTTTGTAAAATGTTTGAATTGGCAAAATGCGCTTCTTAGTGGGATAACTGTCTCGCTGCAGGTGCTAAACAGATATTTTGCTTAGCACAGATGAGTACTCAAATGGTGGTATAAACCAAAATCATTTTTGTTCTTGGAGGGTGTAACATACAAATTGCCAAGATTATTTTCACATTGAAAAAAAAAACAAACAAACAACGGTATTTTTCAAATGTCTTTAAAAAGTAAGATTTGTCCTTTTATTTTAAGATTTTTCTTATTAGAACAACAGAAGTAACTGGAAAAAATGGTGAAGTTTTCAGACAGGCAACCTCCTTCAATCCTGAAAGACAGCTAAGGGTGTAAAAATGGCCTTTGTGGAGCAGACCAAAAGTCCACCTATTCCAGTATTCTCGTTCTGTCTTTGCTTACATGTGAAGTAGAAGCCTAAGGAAGAAGATAAGGGAGAAACAAGCATGCACAGGGATATATCTATGCATTTTGTCAGCATCCAGACCTGTGTGACTTGGGCCCTCTGGGAGGGGTGATGCTTTGTTTTTAATAGCTCTAAATGGACTTTCTCCATTTTTTTTAAAATTCATATACACTTTTAGCACCCACAGTGTTTTGTGGCAAGCAGTGCTCCTTCTTAACCTTGTGAAAAAATCTCTTTGACTTTTGAACTTGGTTCCTGCTTTTTACATCCTGTAGTGCAAGAGACTGAGCTGTCACTCTGCACAGCTTTGCTGCTTCTTGAGAAAGTTAAAATGCTGCTGTTCTGGGCTTAAACAGGTTGTGTTAATCAGTTAGGCGTTCTTAAGGAAAAGGCCACTATTACTTTTGGAGATCCAGAGGCATATTAGCCAGGGGAGAGGGGGATAAGGTTGTTGGCTGAATGAGAAGAAGAATGTGAACAATTTACAGGCTTTGGAGTTAAGAGCATTGGTGAAACTGGAGGTCAGAGGAACTACCTGTTACGTTATCTGAATCCAGAGCCTTTAAGCTCCACTGGAGATTTTTAAAAAATTATGATGTTTCTAAACCAATCTTTGTCAGTATTTGACATGAAGGGTCTGGGGTGAGAGATGAAGAGGTTGTTATGAGAGAAGGGTAACTCCAGTCATCAATGGGTTTTCTGTCCCTTGATACTTTGTGGCTCTTAATTTCCTCTACCTAATTTACCTAATGGCATGTGGTGCCTTGACTAAAGTGCATGGAGGAGCACGTGAAAGAGCTACGTGTTCTGGGGATTCTTACAGGCTAGGGAGGCATTGATTTCCATGACTGTGAATTGTTTTGACAAGGTATTTCTTATGACTGTTACTCCAGAAAGGTCCAGCTCAATCTGTTCTATAAGGTTTCTGAAGCTAAATTTAGTTGAATGGGGAAAGGTGATGATAGTGATTATTTATTCCAAGCTATAACCATCCATTAGAGGCTGCAGTATTTACTGATTTGCCATATAATTTGAGGTCCATATTGTTGTAAGACAGACAGGATACATGATTGAGGGTAGAGGAAGTTCCTCTTGTCTTGTAGTATGTTTGCATGGTGACTGGCTCACAGATGAGATCAACTTCACTGAGGAAGTGTCCCCAGCAGTTAAAGGCCTTCTCTCGGTTGTTGAGGCAGGTATTTTGAGTGCTTTTACGGCAAATTCAGTGCTGTGCCCGCCCACCAGGATTTTGCAGCGTGTTTGGGATAGATGCACTTTTTGTAGGTCTAAGTATGATTTTAAAAATCTGTTTGGCTCTGATGGCTGGTGCTTCTGTTTCACTGTCAGAAAAGAATTTGAGTATCTAAAAACTTCACTGTTTTTCCCCATCTTGGACTAAAAAAGGTATTACCTTTAACTATATGCTATACCTTGCCTACATCCTTGTAGAATCAGAATTACAAGACTTGAAAAATAGTCTTTGATACATATCTTTTGGGAATGGTTGACCTTAATCTCAGAGTTGCTGGATCTTTGTGAATGAATAAAAAGGACATACAAATATTAAGGTCATATTTAAACTTGGAGATAAACATTGTAGATCTACAGACATGTAGATCTACAAACCATACAGAAATGTATGGTTTCTTGTTAGGTAGTGGAAGTTTCTGAGGAATCTTTCTGCATTTAGTAACCAAAAGCTCTGTCAATATCTGTGGTATAGAAGAAAAGGAGGTGTTTCGGTGTTTTTGGAGGAAGGGCAAGGGAAGAGCATATAGACAAACATGCCATTTCTCTGACTGAGCTGCATGCAGGACACTTTCTGGAAAGACTGGTCTGGTGAAGGGTGTGGTTATGAGATCTTATTTTACAATTTCTGTGCACTGTGCATTCTGTAAGGGCCACTGTTTGAAGTTCACGAACCTCATGTGCTGTAGGGTGTAACTGAGTGAGTCAATAGTCCATTGGAACAAGATGTGATCATGCATGAAGATAGTTTTAATTTTGTGAGGCTTTAACGTGGAAGGGTTGCAAATGAGTGTTTCTGCTGCTTATTAAATAATTGATTTTATTTATAAATATAAATGGACGGTTTGAAGCCAGTATGTCTCCTTATACAGATGACTTTGTAATATTCTTACACACATTTTTTGGCTGCTGATTCATATTTACACTCTAGAATCACAGAATCACAGAATGTTAGGAGTTGGAAGGGACCTCAAAAGGGGGTTTGGTTTTTATTCTTAAGTGCTGAGTTAAGACTTCACTATATTTGATGCCTGTGTATTAATACATCTGTTTTACAGGCTGCCCCTTCACAACAAATGTCTTTGCTCTCAACATACATTTATAATTAAAACAATGAGGTAATTCCTTTTGTTTCCTCGCTCAACTAAAGCTTAACTCCTCACTCAACTAAATCTTAAACTCCAGCACATTTCACGCTGATAATTTGACATGAATGGCCTACGAAGAAGCTGAATTAGGATAAAGGAGTGTGGAAATCCTACGGGATGGGACTGTCAAAGAGCTCAGCATTGACCATTACCTTAAATTCTCAAAGGTGTTCAGCTGATTTTTTGGCACTGAGGTCACACCAGCATCAAGTACTTCTCATAATCCCAATTTTGTGGTTTAGGTTGAACTTTACATTTCTTCTCAAATGTCTGGCTTTCATGTTCCAGAGCTGGAATCGTGTGCTGTTAGTCTCTGACTAGGCAGGATCCAGATGCTATGTTAATTGCTGAGTGTGGAAGCTGTTTGGTACTATCCCTTGGAAGTGAGACTCAATTATCCATTTGCTGGAGACCTTAAGATGCTTCAAGATTCCCAAGAAACTCCTTCCTCATACATGCACTAGTTTCTTCCTCAAAGGATGCACAGCAGTTGAAGCAAGTGGGCCTAAATTTTACAGACTGTTTTTACACAGGAAACAAACAGATCTAGGCAAAACAAGAAATACTTATACCCTGTTCCCTTGGTTTGTTTATTGCTTTGAAGTTTGTATGCTTTTAAGCACCCGAGCATTCTTCTCTGGGTTCCTCACCTCTAGCTCATGCATCCTCTGGGTCTTGCTGAGTTCTCATCCTTGCAGTCAACACCCTTTAGCTCCTGCTTTTTCCTCTCTGGAGCCTTGCTCTGTTGTGTTTCTGTTCCTAAGCTTCTCAACCTTTATGTTTTCCAAAGGCCAGCCAAAATACACCCATCTTCTTATTTTGGGTGATTTCTGCCTCCCTTCCCCCCCCATCCCCTATTCTTTTCTCTTTGCTGGTCTGCAGGTAACTAGTTTAGTAAGGATTTAAGATACTCTCTGTTGTAAGGCAAAATGTTATATGTTTTTTTAGTAATCATTATTAATGCTTCTAATCATATGAGGACAGTCACATACCACTTTCTGCCTTTACAAAACTTCAGAGATAATCTTAACACTATATTGATACATTCTATGAAGTACACAGGCTATTGGAAGAAAATCTAATAGCCATACTGCAGAATAGTTAAAGCCCATGGATCCAGATCTTCAGGTTTTCTTTATGCCTTTGTCCTGCTCATCCTTCATGATTAAACCAGGTTTTATTAATCTGTGCCATCAATTACAAAAGTTCTGGAGCTCAATGCAGCCAGCAGATTGTATCTGATGTACAGAGATGTATGAAGCAAGCAGAATGTCATGTCAGTGGCTAGAGAGGGGTTTGATTTACTGACTGAAATGCTACTGCAAATAATTGTATCAAAGAACCATTCTTCAGAAACAAGCTTTGTTTTGTATTGTGTAACTGTAGAAATAGGGCACCGTCATCTTTCCCCATTCACTACTGCAGAAACTACATAGACTGTAATGGTAAATAATTTCTATAAGAAGAAGCTGCAGCTTATAGCTAAGTTCATCTGAAAGAGCGGGTTCTTCTCTTCAGTTTTTTAACCCTTACTTTTGTGTGTGAATATATTGCTGGCTGGGCCCAAATACGGTGGCACTGTCACTATGACACTTCAGTGATACTTGCATTTGCATTTACAGTGCTACATTGCTATTATGCTATTAGTAAAATTATAGGTGCTTTCTAATGCTAGAAATATTTACTACTAAGGTTAAATTGTCAATAAAGCATAAATACTATTTATTCATTTTAATCAAAACATACCTGTGGCTTATCACAACAGTGAATAAAAGTATGTTGGTAGATGGCATAGAGGAGAGTCTTTTTAGCTGTTACGGGAGTGCCAAACTCTTCAATAAGCAAAGCATCCGTTTTTGTAACGTACATTTTATTGGGAGCTGAAATCAGTCAATACACAATGAAGACTGAGAATAACTCAGATCATGCTCTGAGGATTTGCCTTTCTGGAATGGGCATATTCATACAGTTGTTTTCAGGGGCAAGATGCTGTTCAGCTCAGGTTGTTGTCTGAAAGAAAACGTTACGGGAAATCTAGCTAGCATGTCTGTAGCTCTGCCTCAGGAAAAAGTTAATTCAGGGTGCACACGAGCTAAGTGACTCAGATTCACAAAAAACCTAGGAGGTGTTTCAGCTTTAAGATCTAAGCTGGATGCTACTAAGTGTGCAAGCTGTTGCAACCTCATGACTTCTAGTTTGCTGTGAGAATTGGAGTGTGAAATGTCATCGTTTGCTGCCATTATCTGCTTTGACTTCCTGCCTGTGTTCTACCTTAAAATTGATGGTTCGGTTGCTAAAATATGATCCCTGAGTATGACAGTGACAAGCATATGAATATGTAATAACTGGTTAAGAAACAGCTAGAGAGCAATTCCTGAAAGGATTTTCCTATGCCGATCAACATGAGCTGTTTTAATTAGCTGAGCAGCTGGATTTTAGCTGCTTCTTAACTACATCCTCGCTTGCCCAGACAGTGGGAAGTCGCAGTTGCAGCATTCATTAAGTGCTGCAGAAGCAGACATCCTCAGCATAGTGATGAGGATTGAATTGCCACCGGACTTAATTACTGGTTCAGGATTACCTGCTTTTGGGGCTGGACTCAAGAGACAAGTAGAGTTGTACAGGGGTGACTCTGATATCCTAGATGGCCAGATCTGTGCTATTAAGAATGTCATTTTTAGGTGATTGGATCTTTATTAGCCTCCTGTACCCAGAGGGCCGTGACAGTACCCCATTAGTAGAGGACGTGAGAGCGCATCTTCATTTTACAGAGAGGCCACTGTGGTGCCAGGCTGCTGCCAGCTGCTTTTTTCTGGTGCTTGTCTGTTCTTGCAGTGAGACAACCTGGATGACCAGCACTAGCAGGACAGGAGAAAAAAAAAAAAAAAGGGGATCAAATTATATGGAAGGGGGAGAAGAACAGCTGGCCTGAGACATAGCCAGCATTTGGTGATTTGCTGTCAGATTAGCTGCAGAGTCATGGATGAAAGCTTTGTTTTTGTGAGTAGAGGCTGAGCTGCATACCCCAAGGACCAACCCTGGCCTCCTTGGCTCTCCACTCCCACCGCTTCTCCAGTCATCCTGGTGCTCATGTGGCTCTGCAGCCAGCTGGAGCAGTCAGCCCATCTGGCTGGAAAATAATCGGGATGTTTGGGATGGGATTGTTTGTTGTTAGCAAAATCACATAGTTGATCCAGCAGACTTGTGACCATGTCAGCACCAACACAAGAGAGCTGGTAGAAACTGTGAGCATCGGGAAGGTGGGACTACTGCCTGCGCAGTCTCTGATTCTCTTACACTAAGGGAGAAGCCACACCTGGAGTTCCTGTGTCATGTAATTACAGGTACCAGTTGGAGGACAGGGAGTCCTCTGCAGTGGAGGCATTGAAGAGGCTGATCTTTGTGGATACATTATCAATGTAGATTCATTTAATCCATAGGATTAATACAATTCTGTCTACTGCATCCAAATCATGAAGATGGAGTAGCTGTGACTCTTCTGTCCTAGCTTTGGGAGCTTTTTGATCAAACTAATAGGTCTGTCTTTGGCTCGCTATCAGGGTGGTGGTAAATCTGATCTTCTGCCCCACCCGTCATTTAACTGTAAAATTACTGACCTCTTTCTGTGACTCAGTCTGCAGTGAAATACTTTAGGTGGTGTTTGAAACCTTTTGTGTTTGGAATAATGTTTTCCAGTAAGTTTTTAAAATGTTACACTGTAGTACACTGGCTGTTACAAAGATGGCGTGATTTCTAAAGGAACTGAGAGAAATATAGGATGCTTTTTATTAAACTAGTGTTTTGCCTCACTGTAATTTCATCATCAGCTATTTAAAAATTCATGGTTCGCATTCCAAGAAGTCACAAGACATTAAAAATAGCAACATTTTAACTTTTGTTATTCTGAGTATGTGTGTAAGACCGGGTCAGTAACCATCACAATTACTGTTAAAAATCTTCTATACAGGTGTGTGAACCTAAGGACTAAAAGTTTAAGAAAAGGTTTGTATAACATGACATAAAGGATAAATTTTGAGACTTTGCAGGTTCATTTTTTAGAACAGGTGGTCATTCTTTTTCGTCCTTCTTTTATTCCCCCCACCATACTTTTCTGTATGTCTAGAGTAATGTATGAAAGAAGTGCAATCGATTTTGTTGTAGAATATTCATCGTTATGTGAGTTTAGATCAAGAAACCAAAGGTCTTGGTTCTGATAAAGGGAGCAAGCATTGTGGAGGATTGCTTGATTGTTGCTGAGAATCCCATACAAGCCAATAGGAGACTGGTGGAAGTGGATGAAAGAGAGATGCTGAGACAGGACTGTAGCTTGGGATGTCTTTTGTATGCCATCCCACAAGTACCACAACTTGTAGGGCAGAAGAGTGTAGAAAGCCTGGGGAGACCCTTCTAAATAGCTGTGGGTATGCTCACAGGCAGGAGGGAGCAGTACTGCCTGTACTGGCTTGTGACTACTCTCCAGAGGCTGGTGAAGCCCAGCACTCCTCTCCTTGTTTGCACTCCACATCAGAGCTGGCTCACAAGCAGCCGGCTGGTGGGAACATGTCCATGAGATCCTCTCAGCTGAGCTGGAGCCACTGCCACTCCTGAAACGGCTGAAAGACATGTGGGTGAAAAAGATAGCCCAGAACCTCTTGGCATTTTTGCTCAGGTAACATGTGACTTGGAAGCTGTCCTGCTCCAGGCACACACAAATCCCTGCCTGCTCACTCAGAGATGCCTGTGTGGTTAGAGCTTTATTCCACTTGAGCAGCACCTCCCCTCCTCTACTGTGTGGGGACCGTTCAGGTGAGCAATACTTGCACAGTTGCTGTGTTGGGTCAGGAGTCACCTCTCAGGAGCAGGCCTTGGAGGAATACTGTCGGTACACTGAGGTTGTATTTGAAGAGAGACGCTGCTTAGTGCAAGTAAAAGTGTTGAAGCGGAGCCCCTAATGAGGGAGATATCGTGGTTTACACACAGTAAGTGCACTTAGTCCGCTAAACCGTTTACAGCTCTTTCCCCAGTCTAATCTGAGGCCATTTTATTTCCCCAATACACAGACCTAAAATACACTTTTGAAGCATTTTCCTCAAGTGTTTATATTTAGAAAACCTGTCCTTGAAACCCAGAATAAAGCCTGCCAGGAAGAGTGAGTAGGTGTTTGACTACTTCAAACACACCACTCCAGGTTCTTTATCTTTCAGAAATGGTGACCCATGGGACCCTTTTCATATTACTTCCGACTTAAAGTACCTGACTGCTTTCAGCATAGCAGGCACAGCAGCTCACAGATCCCCTCTGAACCCAGTGACTAGTCGGTTGGTTTGGCTGTGCAGCGAACCCGACTGAGGTGGGTTAGTTCTCCCTTTTGAGAGACAGTCAACAAAGCTGCCACCTTAGCTGGAAATGAAACAAAGTTTGTGCTTTAAATTAACAGTGAGTGGTATCTAGGATAAACGTCCAGTTGTCAGAGGAGTTGTTTTGGTTGTCCCCTCCTGCACGCTAAATCGTGTGGGAGATAGATGAATTGTATGCGTCTTTACTTATTCTGTATTAGGTATGGAGACATAGGAGTAGTGTTTGAGGTAATGTTTATGAGAGTCTTTAATGCTCTTCACTGTTTTCTTCCAGCAGTGTGAGTTTGGACTTATGTACATTGAGGGTGACACAGGAGCTGCTGTCCCTCCCTCCTAGGGCCTTGTTATTGTTACACTGTCCTCTCGGGTGTTCTGATGTAACTGCCAGGGGAGTTGCACTGGGACCAGGATCAGAGGTCCCACACGGATTAAACTTCTTCCCTCTTTGCTTTTCTTTGACGTGTGTGTTTGTGGGGATTTTGTGTGTGCTGTGGTTCACTGCTGCGCCTTACAGACAGGAGGAGGAGGTGGGCAAGAGGCAGGGACTCCATACAGTAGAGTAATTGCTGCAGCTCCTGGCTCATCAAGTAGAATTAAATTTGATTTGGTTATGTTAATTATTTGGATGACTTGAGAAAAAACGTGTCATTAACTGCAGAGCAAAGGAGGATATTAGTAACCTTAACACTTCTCTCTTTGCAAGATAGTACAAGAGACCAGAAATTGTTGCATCTGGAACAGGGAGGGGTTAGCTCAGCATAAAGTATGGGCAAAATCACCGTCTGCCACAAGAATAGCATCTTGTTTAATTTACTGCAGTTTAGCATTTAACAAAGTTATGGATTTTGCCATTCCTTTACGGGGCTTCATGGAAAAAAAAAAATATTTCTACATCCACTCCCATTTCCATGTTTTTAAAGGGCTTAATTGTAATCTGAATGTGAATCAAACTCTCATGGGGGTAGGAAATATTGTGCTTTTCCAAAAGGTTGTTGATGGAAAGTGGAAAAGAAAAGCTATCTGCTAACAGCTTGTTTTGCCTGTGAGCTCATAAATTTTCTAACAGAACCATGTTATCTGGGGTTCTAAATTACGGGGATTGTTGCATGCTTGAACTGCCTTGCTCTTGATATAGCCATATTTCAACTACACTGGCTTAGTTTTGTGAAAGGTTTTACTTCTTTGTTCTTTGCATTTTGACTTTAATATCACATTCTCTACCCTTTTGGTCCTCATGTTGCATGGAAAACTTGAACTTTTGCCTACATCATGATTTCTGTGATTTCTAGCCAAAAATACCTGCTCTTATCTGAAAGTGCTCATCAGATTCTAAGGCAAATTGCCATGGGTCAAAGGACTCTTGCCAGCAGACAAGAGAACTTAATTTGTTCCTTTTGAATCTTACTGATACTTCAATATGCATTCTTTATAGATTTCCCAATTTCCTGCTATAAAACTTAAGTAAATCTTGAATTCAGAGTATAGAAAGTTTTTGCTACTCCAAAACGTCGCAGATTCATGTTACCAGACTTCAGTCTCCTTCCTGTCTGATACTAAATATGATTAAAATAAAACCCTAAACTTTGTAGTTATTCACAGCAGTGAAAGTAGAACAATAAAGCTTCAAAAAGAAGCACCGAAAAGAAAGTGACTTGGGTTACAAGGAATTAAAGGAGGAGTCTGGGGCGCATCTGGGAGGAACATAGAACTAGAAGTGCTTCTTAAAAATAAGGTTGTATTATGACGAGAAATTTTGAGGAAAATTAGAATCTTTTTCTGCACAGTGAAATATGACAGATAGAAATGTTTTCTAACATAGCTTTCCTAGCTATGTGGATAGAGGCCAAGCCACATTTGAACTGTTTCAGCAACCAGACAAATCGGCATTGTTTATCCTAGACTAGCCAAAGTATTTCAGAAAACAGTTCAATCAGAGCAACATTCATTTCTAGTCTTAATTAGTTTTCAGAATGACTGTAGAGGGAGAGCATTTTTCATCCATGTCCTTTCTGACTGCATCTTCTCTCCTCCAAATCCCCCTATTCTTCATCCCACTGAAGTAATTGCAGCCATCAGCAATTGCAGTGGAAGTGCATGTGGAGCTAAGCTGAGCCCTGGCAGAGCTGGTGCACTGCATGCCTGCTGCAGGCAGTGAGAATCAGGGGGAAGATGCCAGCGCTCTCCCTGTACTAATGTTCCTGCTGTTAGACTGCATAGAGTGTGCATAGAATGTGCATAGAATCATTTAGGTTGGAAAAGACCTCTAGGATCATCATCCTACCTTTGTCCATCATCCGACCTTTGTCTAATATCTCCCTGACCCCTAGACCATGTCCCGAAGTGCTACATCTACTTGTCTTTTGAACACAAAAGATATATACCGCTGGTGAAGGCTATGGTGGAAGGCTTCCAGAAAAGACTTGACTAGTATACCTTTCTGTGGTAATTTAAGATATTGTATTAATTTGAACCAGATATAGTCTATTTATTTTCAGCTTTTAAAAAGACTGTTCAGCACTTCCAGATGCTTCTCATCAACAAGTGCTCTTTACCTGTTGTGGTTGGTTTGTTTTTAGAAAAGAAAAAATATCCAAAAAGTCCTTATCTGAAGTAGTTATGTGTTGGGGTTTTTTTAATCTCCTGCATAGTTTTGCACAAGTGACAGGTTATTAAGGTTCTCCAAGTTAGCAACAGTTTTTGAAAATGATAATCCCAAATTGGTTTTGATTTGTACCTGCAAAAATAGTAAGGACTGCTATATCTGTTGAAGAAAACATTCAGAAGAGAGGCATCAGAGACTTTTAGTCTTACAAAGAAAACAGATGAGTTGGCAAAAGGAAACATTTTTCTGGCTTTGTGTATCAACAAATTTTTGGTCATGTTGTCTTTCTGTCTAACTCCACCCACCAATTTATTACTGAAAAATGCGATCTCAACTGAAAAGAAAGAGAAGTTGTTAAGTAACTGTTAGAAACATTTAGAAAAGGTGTTGTAGGCTTTTATTCAGCTGTGTAAGATTTACTTACAAAAAAGGTTAGGTCATTAAGTGCTTCTAATCTGAGAATATGCACACCCACATGGGCTCTTCTCCAAGTTGTCCTCTCAAATGAGACATAATGTGAACTTCCACACAGAATTGAGGTAAAAAATGGTTTTGATAATTGGCTTTCTATCTTTGCAGTGTCTTGCAGCTAAATGTAACCTGGTTTTCATTTGAAGGGGTTGGGTACGGTTGTATATGCCAGGAGTTTTGGACAAATTTCTGTAAAATGACAACCTAGGGGAAAAATCCACTTGGCAAACCCTTTACAATGTATGGGGAATTTCTGCATGATGTTACTTACTTGTTTTCCTTTTGAGACATTAACCACATTGTAATATTTTTTTATTATTATTCATTAAGCCAAGGACCCTTGTCATCCATAAGAGCAGCAATCAAGAGATGTAAGTCTACTTTTCCTGTTTTTTGAAAACTATAATATTGTAAGATTGCTACATCCTTGTTTTTAGTAACTGACTAGTTTTGCCTGTGAAAACAAAGTAGCTAGCAGACTTTTGGGGGGCTATAATTTCTTTCTCACTCTTTATCTCTTTTGTTTCATGTTAGACCATGTTTTTGCTCTGCTGATGGGCTGTTCCTTCTTGCTGGTTACTAACATTTGTGCACAGATGTGATCCATCTTTGAAGAACTTGAGTTACGCATGCCCAATTTTTGGTTCATTTGACAAAACAGAAGATTGTTCTGCTTTAGTAGAAATCCACAGCAACTGCTCATTGACTATACTAGGGACAGGATTAGACTCATACACTAGTCTCATTTTGCAAAACAAAAAAATTGTTTATAAACCTTGAATGAAAGTCCAAACTCTTCTTCCCTGATTTCATTGTTTAATTCCTCTTTCCCTTTCCCTGCTCATGATATTTCCAGGCAGATAATTTCTTTAGCTGCATCTTTCAAAGTATTTTATGGTATCTCTTTCTTCCACTTCTCATTTTTATTTCCTTTCTGTCCATGATTTCAATTTCATATTAATGAAAAAACCCTCAGGATTCTGCTATGGGGAAAAGTAAATTACTGTATGCACTACAGATTTGCTTCTCTTAGATCTATTAGTCAGGGGCTCATTAGTATGGTTTAGGTTGGAGGTAGTTAGAGGGGATCATGACAGCTTTATTTAAAGCAACTCTACAACATGCTGTAGTTAAAATGCCACACTTTACCCGTGCTGTTGCTGCCATAGATAGGAAACTGGAAAACAGGGAGCACCAGATCACAGAGGGTCTTTTGAGGCGGAATCAGAAATTGATTCAGGTTACCTAAGCCCCAGCACTTTGTCTAACTGAGAAACCATCTAAAAGACCATTAAGCAATTTATATCTATGTTTTTTAAAGTATAGTAGCAAGTGATACTTTGTTTTGAGGCACAGTCAAGTAAAAAAAAAATCTAGTCAAGAAGTCTTGGCTCATATGTTGTAACATTATCCTTAATATTAGTGTGTAAATAACTATGATGCAATGTAAATACTATGTGAATTATTCAGATGATAAGCTAGGAAAAAAATATCCAAGCATATATCCAGGCATTGTATATGAAACCATCGCTCCTTGTATGCCAGTAACCATACCTGTGGAGGTACCTAAATTAAAAATGGGCCCTGAATAATTCCTAACCCCCCTTACCATTAATTTGGGAAAAGTATGGTATTCTCTGGAAAAGTGTATTTCCCTAACAGAGTTAGAAGTCTACCTTTATTTCTTAATCACAGTTTCTGTGGGCTGTTTAATTTTCAAGAAACATGATAGGTGTGTGCAGAGTTTCAAATTTCCAGCCTGTGGACAATGCTTTATATGACTTTGTATAGGTAAGTCTCTCTTTCAGTAGAATTCAGAAAAGTGAGCCTAGCGTGCTTGAAGAAGGCAAGCACACGAACATGAGGTATGCTTGGGATACGCTTCAAAAGTTGCCCCTGGATTTTTAATGATTGTCTCAGGGCACACCACTAAATCCCACCCCCACTGAAATCAGTGAAACTATTTCCATTGACGCTAGTGCAGCACCATGCACAAGAATGCCAAAGAAAGTAAAAAGAGGCAGGCCAAGTGCTACAGTAGTGAGACAAAGGGGCATGATGTTTTAACTTGCTTCTCCATGCTTCCAGAATAGGGTGGCATTAAGGAGCAGGGCTACAGAGGCAAGTCTGCTGCCCTAAAATGTTGGAAGAACCTGCAAGCGTGTTCTGTTCTCATTCTGTCCTGAGCAAATATGTGGCTGAATGAAGGATGTGTAACAGCTTGTGTGCACTCCGAGTCTGTGGCTTCCCATTTGGCAGTTTTGCAGCTGGTTTTGGCTGTGGGTTTTGTTTGTTTTTCATTTTTGTCTTGTTTTGCTTGGGGGCTTCCTAGGTTCTTTTGGCTCCCACTTTTTCCCAGCCAGATCAATTCTGTGACCTCATTCGCTCTCCCCATCTGCACAAACATTTGGGCTGGCACAATGCAAGGAACGGTGCAGAGGCAGGAACATACAGCCCAAGGAAAGGTGTAGGAAGGAGTGAAGTGCCTTCATAAATCATTGGTGTCAAAATTGAGTGAAACTACAGGCTTGCTCTCAGGGTGTGGCTATGCAGATTTTATTCAGCAGCCATGTCAGCCTCTGTTGTGCCCAGCAGTTTGGGCAGCTATGAAAACAGGGTGGAAAGAGGAATCCCTGTCAGCCTTCTAGGTTATTTTTGATCAGTTCCCCCACTGAAGCTGCATGAAGAAGAACTGGAGCCGGGAAGTAGAGGCAGGAAACAGGGACTGCTGATGAGGGTGGCACGTTCCTTCCACTGTGCTGCTTGTGTTTGAGCCCAACGTGAGCAGGTTCAGGGAAACAAAATGGACAAAAAAAAAAAGACAGGAAGTGCTTATTTTTTATTTAACACTCTGAACTAACTTACTTTGGGGTCATATGAGTGCTAATGTTCATTCGAGAGGGGACAAAAGTCCGTGTTTAGAAGGGGAATTGGGGATCACCATCTCTTCTAGCTACATTGAAGCATTAAGTCAGCCCAGCTCTAGTATCAGACAACCTAACTTTTCCCTGAGGTGCCTGGAAACAGAACTAGAAGAAAAGGAGCAAGACCTCCCCCTTGTGCCAAGGAGTAGTGCAGGAGAAAAGCTTCAACTCTCTTCCTTCACACATGCATGAAAATTTCCAATTAGTTTGAACTTCTGCCTCTACGGAAATTAGATAATGTGTGAAATCGGACTTTTTTTTCTGGTTTTGACTTGAGAATTAACCGATCCTTCTAGTGTTCCCTGAAGAAGGGCCTTTGCAGCCACATGACACTTCTGGTATTGCAAATACTGCAGATGTGGTCTCTGCATGGGACCATTCTGTCAGCTCTTCTAGTGTATTCCTTTGTAGCTAAGGGAGGGAGTGTTTGCCCAGTCTCAAGGCTCTCCTTGAGTTACTATAATGAATAAACTTTATTCCTGGGCAGCTATGTAATGTGAAGAATAACTTCTCCGTTTAATAGTCTACATGTTTCGTAGGATTGATGGTAGAAATGTCTATCTTAGTGTTAGAAAAGCATTGAAAGAAGCTGTGTTTTTAAATATTGGCACACGTCCTCGTTGTAGAAAGTAATGTTATTATTTTAAAACTTATTAATAATGGTTCATATGAATTAACTGAAATAGTTACTTGGCAGGATCGTGTTCACTCACAGCTACTGGAAGGGATGATAGATAAAAATAATCAGAAAAACTTGAAGCTTGATCTCCCATAAGGTTTGGGCTATTTGAGGCTATGGTTCCAATCTTTAATGCAAAATGAAATTTGCTTTTAAAGCACTCTGCAATGACAAAACTGTTCAGTATTTCATTCAGATTTGCTAACAGAAACATATGAATATTATTATGCAGTGTCTATATTGTGGCAGCGCTCAGTGCTTACAGCAGGATGGTATCTCTGAGCAGATTCCTGAATGAACTTCATATCTGCCTTTATACCGGATTCAAAGATTGCCTGAAAACTGTAAAATCTAGCCCAGTTCTCTTCCAAAAGCTCAAAAGTGCAGGTCAGACTTCTGCTGCCACCAGCTTGTCTGTAACATTGTAATTTATGGTTTGTGGTATAGTGATCCTTGTATTTATACAGGCATCTTAATCTCATAGCTTAAAATGTCCCCTGCACCATAATCTATATGTTTGAAACACAAATGACATATTAAGTGCACTTGAAAAGTAGGATCCGGAGAATAATCTGTAGAGGAAAAATATTTGAAGCAAGTATACAGCACAAACTGAGTAACCCTTACTGTTGCACATTCAAAAATAATTGGATAAAGCCCACTAAATAGTGCTTGCAGAAATATGTGCAAAAAAATGAATCTATAGTCACTGATCTGTCCTCTGTTTACAGTATTACTGTTAATCCTTTCCTGTCTTAAATTATAATATGCTGGGTTGAACACATTTAGATGCCTCATTGACACTAACGGAAATAAATAGTAACAATGTTAGGAGTTGATTTGACATTTTTTTCTTTCCTCTGAGACCAATGACGCTGTAAGATTAAAAAGCCTGGGGTTTATGCACTGAGTTTTTCCTCTCCCACCCCTTCTTTAACTGTTTTGCTTACCTTTTACTTAAATACCACTGAGCATATGCTTCTGGAAATGTCAACAGTTCTCACCCTGAGCATCTCATAGTGTGGTAGTCGAGGAGCCAGCTGTCTTCAGTTGTGAATGTGTAAACCAGCACTGAAATACATTTCCACTGACTCTCCTGATAGAAGAAAGGCTTTTTGAATCTTATAGCTGTCATAATTTTAAATCTGGAGGGAAAATTAATAACATGCCTTTTCAAGGGAATCTGCAAAGGGAGTGAAGAATAGACTTACAGGATCAAAAGACCACAAGGCCAGAAAAATGGCTGTGGGTTTTTTCTGTTTGTTTGTTCTTAAGTCAGGTGTGTGCTATATTTTAAAAATTCATGTCTTGTCTCACACACTTTTAAATTTAAATTCATTTCTTTGAAATAGTAAAGGAATAAAAGCTGTGCAAGTCTGGGGGCAAGGATTATTTAGAAAGTTTATATTTTCTTTTCCCTAGCATTTGTGGGACTCCAAGGAATATATGAGGGCAGAAGATGCAGTAGCTTTCATCTCTGCTCCTACTGTGTGCACTTAAGGGCTTCCAAAACCAAAGACATTCTAAAAGTGTGGTTGTAATAAAAATGTGGCAGCAA
This sequence comes from Eurystomus gularis, assembly GCA_013400335.1. Taxonomy (NCBI): domain Eukaryota; kingdom Metazoa; phylum Chordata; class Aves; order Coraciiformes; family Coraciidae; genus Eurystomus; species Eurystomus gularis. Next base: position 495,427 of record VZZY01020164.1, on the reverse strand, counting down.
AAGAAAGGTGAACAGTTGATGGAAGGAGGGAAGAACTTTGTCAAGGTCCTTAAAAAATAAACGTTTATAAACATTCCATAAATGCCTGGGAGATTCTTGTTCTTTTTTTTTTTTTTTTTTT
>VZZY01020164.1:464754-492790 GCA_013400335.1 Eurystomus gularis | reverse complement strand
AAAAAAAAAAAAAAGCAAGCAACCATCAAACCTCTGCAGAACTGTTTTACTTTCCTGAGATCTATTTACAGGATCACTTCACAATGAAAATAATCACACTTTCAGGCCTCCTTCCAGTTTCTCAAAGGGTACTGAGAAAGGTGGTCACCAACCTGGATAGCTGGTGAACTGAGTCTGCCATTATTTCAGGTGTGAAGGAGCCATTGCCCTCTTTCTGTTAATTATTTTTACAACAGTTTTAGAAGTCGTTCTTCTGCAGGTTTTTTTTTCTGTCAGCAGACAAGGGCTTCTGTAGCAGATGCTTCATCTGCTGACAAAACTCCCTTCTCAGGATGTATGTTGTGTGTGACTAAATTGATCAGTGACACTCTAGTGGCCGTGCTCTGGGAACATGGGCCCTCACTACAGCTTAAGCTCTGAAGCAGTTGTTACAGTGATAAAACAGGGCTAGTACCTGTGGGTCCTAGAGGGTCAGAGACATTCCTGTTGTACTAACTGCTGTAAGCAAATAGGCCTTATCCCAAAGGCCTCCTGGGGCTTTCTCTGCCCCACTTTAGCACAGTGGGAGGTTTCCCCAGAGGTCTGAGGATAGATGAGCTTTTAGGTAGCCAGCTAGAAGCAGTTTTAGCTATCCTACTGTTTTCACATTGTAGCAAGCTAAGGGCAAACACATGATTAGTTCTCATTATCCCGTGAAGACTAAGACTTCTTCCATCTAATTGAGTTACACTTGTGTTTAAGTACTTTAAGCATGTAAATTATTTAACTGAAGCCAATAAACCTACTTTTTGGCTTAGGCCTTTAATTAGGTGATTTGAATGGAAGCCTAAGTGCTTGTTAGAAAGGTCAGGTAAGTTACTTTGAATCCATGGAAAAACCTTTGGTTAAATCAAAAAGACCCGAGCTATTTTGACATCCCATGCTGAGAAAACCATAGTCTTTTATACTTAAAGTAACTATTTTTAGATGTTATGTAATTATTCCCCGTTGCCTTCATTTCCAGGCGTCCTGAAATTACGATTGTTGCTGCTGAACCCCTCCGGCCATCCTCCTGGTTTCCAGGTGCAAGCCCGGTCACTCCTCATGGATTAGGATTCCCTTCTGCTACATCTCATGCTCAGTGGAGGAGAAATGAGAATATTCCAGCTGAGGTGAGCATGAATTTACATGAGGTGTGTTTGATTTACAAAGGTAAAAAGCACATTAAGTTAGAGAGGAGCAGAGTTTTTGCTTTTTTAGATTTTCATCACATTGAATAAAAGACTATGACAGTGTTCTTATCCTCTGCATATGTTAATTTAGTATTTTTATATGTTTGAGGGTTTTCTTTAAAGGATCACATCTGGATGTGCATTAGTATTTATCTCTCTGTTTTGTAGCTTCCACCATCATATGAGCAGGTGATAAAAGAAATCAATCAAGTACAAGTCAATACAACAAATAACAATAATGCTGCTGCTCCTAGACATACCACTACTTCTGCAACACAAACTGACTTTCCAGAGGAACTAATCAGCCATTTGCCAGGAAGTAATGTAAAAACTAGTGTACCTACACACTTGGAACCTGCAGGCTGTCCAGGTAAGGCTGTTTTGTATTTCTCATTGATGAAGACCTTACTCCATCTCCTGAAGATGTCCTTTATTATTGGTCTGTGGAGCATTTAATATGAAACCCAGTTAAATTTCTGTGAATGATTGCTACTGTAGATTTCTGTAAAACTCCTCTCTTCTGAAGAACTACCATTACCTTCATGATCAGACTATAATTAAATCTTGAAAGTTTTGCTCAGTTCAGCCATAATGGCAATTGCTTTGGGGGCCAGAGGATCTCAGATGTCCAATCAGAGTAGCAGCAGTGTTGCATATTCAGACCAAAAAGTGCAAACCCAAGCACACCTGGGGAAGTTACTATACTATTCTTTGGTCTGGATGTTACTTATATGCCCCTCACCCTGCAAACAAGTAACTTTGAACTCATAATGTGTAGATACCATGTGTTTCAGCAGTCTTCAGCTTCTTCCTAGAAGGTTTTTGTTGTTGTTGCTCATCTTTTTAGAAAAACAATGGCAGTTTCACAAACAGCAGTAAGTTCTGAATGAAAACCATCCTATTACCATCCTGATGGCTGACAAAAAAATAACATAAATGAAGTGTTCTGGAATAGATAACATAAACCTTTTCTTTTCTGTTAGCAGGACAGAGGCAGAGTCCTCGTAAACCTCCTAGGCCTTCTGCATCTCTCCTGAATAGGTCTCCTTCAGAAAATGAGAATCCCTTAATAGTCTTTGAAATTTCTGAAGGTCAGAGGTGCCAAGAAAATCCCAATGCTGTGATATGTCCTGTGCCAAAGCCAAGATCAAGAAGCAATCTCAGACCTGTGGTCAAAAATACTGAAAGTCAGATAGACAATGGAGAAGAAGTGAACCAGTCTACCACAAAAGGGCAGCAACCTCCCATTCAGCCATCACCTCTCTTAGGTGATTGCTTAGTAGACAATCACTTGGCAATGGACAGCATGAGTACGGAGAAGAGCCAAAATAGTATTGTTTCAAGGATCAAAGTTTTTGAATCCCAAGGAAGTAATGATACCTCAGGATTATCAAAAAAGCCAGAAATTACTCCTCGTTCATTCGCTCCAAGACCTGTTACTGCAAAGAAGCCAGTAGTTGCTCCAAAGCCAGGGGTAAGCAGACTTTCAGGAGACTGGGATGCATGGGCAGAAAGCAAATCAACACCTTCCAAGGAACTGCAGCCTCAGACTGAAGTAGTTGGGAGCAGTGTTGTAACCAAACCTGAACTGCCAAAGAAGCCAAAACCTGGCCTTGTTAAAAGTAGTAGTAGTGATTTTCTTGATGCAAGGAGTGGATCACTTGCAGAGAACAGTGATGGACAAAAGAAGTGTCCCGTTCCTGCTCCAAGGCCTCTTGTTCCTAAAAAGTCATGTTATGCAGAAAACCCTGCCCTTTCTATGGCCTTGCTAAAACCAATTGCTGCTCCTCCACGGGCTTCTGCCCAAGAAAAAGTTTTCAAGTCTCCAGGGGAATTGTCACCTGCAGCCACCTCCTCAGCATCTGCTTTGCAAAATAAACTAGATGTGGAAGGAGATCTGATCAGTTTTGATGATGACGTTTTGCCCATAAGTCCAGCTTGTGTAGTGAAAGATGGCATCAGTTCTGAAGCAGCAGCAGGTAAGAAGAAATTTTTTTAAATTGTCGCTGTGGTTACTTTTTGGAGGTGTATGATCCTGTGTGATTTATGTCTGCCCATCTTGACAGGATTTATGTGTGTATATGAAATTCTTGGTTTTCGATTATGTCAAGATCACTATGAAATTACTTGGATTTTGAGACTCCAGAGGTTTCAAGGCTATATAAATCTCAGAACTTGCCTGCTGGATTTATTGTGTGATTACTAAAATAATGATAAAAGGCCTGATGTTATATGCTAGATGTCACCTGCAGAATGTATCACAATTCTCTCTGGGGAGCTTGGGACATCTTATCTCTTGCCATCTAATTCTGACTAATTTGTCTAAGTGCCTGAAGTTCTATAGTGGAAACGTAGTCATCTAGAGAAACAGCAACATTTGTTGCATTTAGGAAAACTTGTGATCAGACATACTGGGATTCTCTTTCCATCTCACCAGTGCCTACTTATTTTCTCTTTCCTGTATTTGTGTCTTGTCTTGTCATGTGACTATATGCTTGTTACACAACTTCAATTTTTTTCTAATAAGTGAAAATAATCTCACATGGACTGATTAATTACTATAACTACATCCCTTTCATAAACCTTGTTTGAAAGCACTCAGGGTCCATTTTCAATGCTGGTTTAGGTAGTGTAAGTCACAGGTGGGTGTTGGGCTGTCATCAAGTTTTATAGCAATAAGTTTTTCGCTCTTAATATCCAAGTATGTCCTGATCTATCTTACCAGCCTCATTGCAATCCAGAGAGAGTCCTGCTTTAAAACAGATGCTGTGTTGAACAAAATGCATGTTTAAGAGACTAACTATGATTTTTAATCTTTTCTTTTTTTTTTAACCTCCTTTATCATTAAACAGCTGTCTGAAAAGAGAAGCATAGATACTGTGTAGTTGTCATGGTAAATCACTGTGAGTGATTGTTAACAAATGTGATTTCTTCACAGTTTGTGGGTTATATCATTAGATGAAGTTCTGATTTGTTATTGTTTCTCTTATGTATCAGCATAAATGTATTGGCATAAAAACCCCAAGGCAGATGTTGAAAGTCTCTTAGAGCCCTACACTGTTAAGATTGGTATGTATGGACATACAGATCTCAGGGGAGCCTATGAAAACAGTGAAATAAGGCAACGGAAGATCCTGCAGGAGAGGTGGTTAGCTCAACGTGGATACAAGTTCATTTTTCTTGGACTCAGACATTCCAGGACCACTGCAGAAGCTGCACTGGGCCTGGAAGGAGGCAGGGGTACAGGGTGCCTGGAGAGGTGTTTTGTACCTATGTCAAGGAAGTGTATGACTGACAGTGTCTAGCTGGGAACAGAGCCATAATCATCATGTCTTGAGACTGGAGTCATGGAACAGCCACTGGGCAAGTGATGGTTTTAGAAGAAAGTTAGAAGGCGGGAAGGATGACTCTCATTTTCCATACATTTAGGGTAAAACTTGTCGTTTCAGTCATTTTATTTTGATTAATAGATGCAACAAGTAGCAGGCAAGAAAACAGAGCACTTTGATTTTGAAAGTGCATAGAAAGGAAAATGATGTTTTGGCTGTGTACACTGAAAGACTGCCTTTCCCCCAACCTGGAAAAATTTAAATAACATTAATTCTTCTGTTAATCAGAGGTTGAGTGATCCCAAACAAAAATCACTTGAACAAAACGGCTTTCATGATGAAATGGAAAGAATGTCAGTCTTCATCTTTCTGGTTGATGTTTTTATTGATTTAATAAATAAGGAAATATTTTCCATTCTCCTGATTAACAGAAGAATTATTCAGATAATAGTTTCCTGACTTCTTGAGTCCCCTGTCCATTATTTTATTCATTCAATAAAATGACATCTTTGCTGCAACCTCTTCTCGCCTACTAAAGACAAAAGGTCTGATAGCATTAGATGTAAAATTAGGAGTCATTCCAGATTTTTGCAGGTATTTGTGAGCTCAGGATCATATCCTGTACTCTTGATTACTAATGCTGTGCTATGTCTTGACAAAGCAGCCACAAGAATAACATTGGCTTTCTGAAAAATGAGGCAACACGGAGCACTAACACTAGCTATTTCTCATGTTCCCACAGGAACATCTCAGGATTTGCAAGACGAATCCACAGTAAAACATTCCGTAAAGGCAGGAAGAGAAGCCCTAATCTCACTCCCCGTTCCCCAGACCTTTGCATTTCTTACACATTTGTCATTGTCATTACTTAGCAAAATGACTGTGCTCTGCTTGTTGTTATGGCAACCCGAGGACAGGAAGAAGGCTTTTATGCAGTGATGTTTGAAACTAAGCACCAACAGCTTGATTGTCAAAGAGCAGTGTTACATCACAGATTACAGCATTCACAAAACTTAATTTTTTTCTGATACAGCACAAATGTGTCTGGTACTTAGACTAATGTAAATCTGGGTAGATCGATCACTGCTGCTGCTAGCACCTGATGCAAGACTAAGAAGGCAAAGTGTTCAGCTGATGATGGGGAAGGTGCAGAAGTTGAAGGGAGCATATGAATGAAAAGGTGAAACAGGCAAAACAAATTCAGAGTCTCTGCAGCAATTTAGTTGACTGACATAAGGCATCAGCTTCCTCGAACAGGAAGTTACCATCTCCACAGTAGTGAAAGATATTTGACTATAATTTTCGTGCTAAGGTCAGCAGTGTTGGCAACAAACCAGTTTGTAGTTTCACCGGTTTAACTGTCAGTATTTAACTGGTAGTTTAACTAGCAAAGCTAGCTGGATTATTTTCTTTCATGTTTACCTCAGGCAATCCCGTGGGTTTCATCAGTGTTTGACAGCATCTCCAACAGCACAGCTGTTAGTAGAGTGAACTTGCCCTTTTCCAAACATTGATGATCCACTCCGCCCATTGAAGTCTGTGGAACCTTCGGAAGCTCAACAGCTCTGAGATTCAGAGGTGAACTGTGGCAGCACCTTGCATCCAACTCGTGTCTGTGTTGCTGGCCCAAGGGAGGTGCCAGGAAGAAGTCAGGAATGACAAATCTGTAGAACTGCTCCTTTCATCAGCAGCCAAAATTGATGCCAGTTTTAAGTGCCATAATTTTGGACTCAAAGGCTAGAGATAATGTTCAAGGCCATTTGTACCCTAATGAAATTACTCCTGTTCAAGTCAGTCATTTAGAATGTGAAGGCATCTGTTTGGGACTCTTAAATCTTGAGGTGCTAATGCTTTGACGACAGTTGTGATATTTTGGATCATCTTGGGTATTTTTACATTTCTCTTATAGCTGATAGCAGGGATTTGTGCAGTTCTTGAAGGTTAAAAGTTTCAGTGATCTGTCAGGTAGGCTTTCTTCTCACAAATCCATTTTTACAAAGGCTTGGAAATGAAATCCTAGTGCAAATTGAACTGAGTGGGAATTTCATGAATTCAGAAGATCCATGATTTTACCTGTAATTTGTATTAGTTGCTATGTTAAAGCGTGCAGGGTGTCTGCTAAATGTTCTGAGAACGTATGTTTTGGACAAAGAAAATAAGGTGACAGTGCACTTAAAGCACACATTTAAATTAAAATCTGGAGGTGATCTGGATAGAACACTTTCATTCATTTTTGTGCGTGGAGAGTTACTCTTATCTCTTGTCTTCTCTCCCTCTAACATATAATTCACTGATTGCTCTATGCCTGATATACCAGAACTCAATTTAAACCAAATGGTTTGAAAAGTAATTAAGAGAGAGCCCTACCTTAGCTGCCAGAGACAGCTCTCTCTTTTGATATCTTCATTATACTGGTGTATTTAAATTCTACCAGTAATATGACTACTGCATTTCCTAATTGTTCCTTCTGTCTATCTATTTATCTGTCTACTTCATCGCAACATAAAAGTTAGTTTCTGCCTGTATGGTGGAAAAAAAACCCCATCCAAACCATTGCTGCTATCCATTTATATGTATTGTTCCTTCTTATGGCATAAATGGTGGAATTTGTGTGACATTGCAGTCAATTCAGAAAAACTGCTGCCTGAGTAACTCCAAATTTGTCTGCTGTGAGGATATTGCCCAGCTGCTTGGTTTTAATTGCTTCCTCAGGAAGGAAAAGAAAAAATGAACTGAAGTATTTCTAACTGGTAGATTAGTCCAGACATATCTTCAAAATACTGCAGCTTTTCTTACTGTTCTGCCGTGTTACTTCCAACGACTCTTGTTGTGGTTACTTTAAAGTTACCTGTCTCCTTTTTCACTTACTGCCAACAGCATCATCCCTGGAAAAGAGTGAGCTCTCTCACCCATTTTAATCTGCTGTTTGGGTTAAACCCCTGACAAAAACAGATTTACTTGAAGCATGCTACTGTGGGGTAAGGTAGTGGAGGTAACAGTCTGTGCTGTGTCCTGTTGCTTTTGCTGCAAGGTAAGCAATCTCCAGCAGAAGTGGTAACAAGCATCCATTAACTCTTCAGATGTTACAGATGATTGCTTAGTAAACATAAATTGGAGCCTTCAAGGAGCTTGGAAGTGACTCCACAGTTAGCACGGGAAAGGGCCTTATATCTAGTTTCTGGAAACAAATAAGGTTTTAAAATCATAGCTACATAATAGATGAGGAGCCCTTTAGGTTGTCAAATGCTAATGAATTTGCTTTTGATTTCCATGTCTATAGATGCTGTTAAGTGGCAACACACAAGTACTAATGCTCTTCATAATAACTGTCTTCTCTGATGATTAAATCTGTTTGTTTTACAATAACATTTAAAATGCAGATATCCTTTGATCAGAAAGATTGTCAAAGAACAAAATACTTATTTAAAATAAGTGGTTTTTTTTTTCCTTTGCTGAAAGCATGTGAGATTCCTGCAAGAGGGTAGATAGGTATTTTAAACACATTATAAATTCCATTGTCCTTCACATTTTCATTTAAAAGATTTTGTATGCCCTACTACTTTTCATCACCAGTCCTCTGCTTTAGAGATTTCCAGCTTGCCTGTTTTGGGGTACCTGAATCTCTTGCCCATTAACAAACATTCATTCACCTGGCAAGAATGGGCAAAGCTGTATTTCTTAATCTCCAGGATAATTTGGGGTTGTTTTTTTTTCTCACCCACTGTATGTCCAAATATCCTCTGGCATCCAATTTTTTAAGTTAGACCAGGTTATACAACCAAACTCTTAACAACATGACCTCATGGCAGACCTTGTTCTAGGTGGGAGGTTGGATTAGAGACTTTCTGAAGGCTCTTGCAATCTGAGCTATCCTAATTTTACCTTATCTTATCTTGGTAGCAAAATAGATTAATGATGTAGGAATAGCCTCCAAGTGCTCACATAATAGCTCGTGCTGGTATAAGCAGTCCTTTAGTGCCAAAGGTGGTGTAATTACCATCACCTTTATTAGTTATGGACAAGCTAGCAATGAAGCTAGCAGTGGTTGTGCTTTTACGCACAGATAGCGAGTGTGGGCATCCCCACAGTTTGAGAGAGAAGCGCTGAAATCTTGGAAAAGGTCCATTTGTGTCTATCTTTGTGTATGAGGTAGTGCTGTAGTCTTCCACCCAATAAATGCTTGTGTTGCCTTTAAGTGTTATAATAGCCCAAGAAATTTTGCTATTCTAGTAGTAGATTTTATCTGCTCTACAACTTTCTAATGCTCTGGATGAGATATTTCATTGCTCAGTTAAGGACATCTTGCATTTTCAACAATTACATTAGGTTGGATCTTCTGTTGCAAGTCTCAGCAGGACCTTTTTCTATACTGTCCAGATAACATCAAACTGCATAATTTCTTTGACTTTGTGCACTTCTGTTGCACTGGTGGCAAGCCTCCTTCTGCAAACTCCACCTGTATCCTGTAAACATCATTCATTCTTTTACTTTGACTCGTTCCTCAGAAATAGTGATCCCTAGAGTTGACCTAGAGTAGACCTAGAGTTGCCTTGCTTTTTGTGGTGATCCCTCAGATATCAGCAGTGAACAGGGAGCAATGCCTAAAGTGTCTGCAAGGAGTTCACTACATTTTCTCTGCTCTATGTAGCAGTAAATGTTGCTGGATAAAGTCTTCCTGTCCTGAAATCTTTGCACATCTCTTTTTTAAAAATCTTGTTAATGTGTGAGAAGTTGGAAATGCCAGTTTTGACATCTGGACATAATGTTTCTGGGAGGAAAGATAATCCTCAAGATAAAACTTTCTGAAATTGCTGTGTGCTTGAGCTGGTGTTGTGTGCTTTAGATAAAACGGCATGAGCAGGTGCAGAAATAAAACTAATGCTTTGGCAACCACGTTGGAAAAGCCACTTAGACGTAAATGTTGTTACAAATAAGAGATTTTTATGAGCCTGTTCAAGTACCTGTTTGACTAAATGTGCTGTATCAGGTAAAGCAAACCTCCTTGGCCTGATAAACTATAAATCTTTGAAGGAAGCAGGACCACACAGTGCATTCATAGCCTCTACCAAAATAACTGGACTAGTCATCATACACCTCTGTGTAGACTGAGGAAAAAGAAATCCCAGAACATTATGATAGCAGATGTGCTTGTCTCTGCTCCAGTTTTGAGTGAAGCCATATTAAGTGTTACTCCTGATTGCTGTATTCCTTTATTTGAGTGACCTAGTCTCTCCTAGTGTTAGGAGAATGCTGAGAAGCCCAAGTTTCACCTGAGCTTACTTTCAGGTTATGCACAGATTAAATCCTGAAAGTACCTGCATCCCATTCTCTCTCTTTTTTTTTTTTTCTTTTTTAATTTCCTAGTCCATTAAAAGATACGAGCGTGACCAGATAATGGTAATTTTCCATGCAGAGGGAGCAGCAAATTGCATATTTTGAGAAAGGTGATGTAGTCCATATTATTCTCTCTGGGTCAGAAATACCCTTAACAGGGAAGTTAAGGGTAAATGAAGAAGGACAGTGAACTGTTAATTTTGGTGGTGAAAAATATTGGGGAAAACTGAGATTGGAAAAATCACTAATGCTGGAGTTTAGTTAGGATATCTGTCTAATATGTCTGTTTATGGTTGTAAATAGGTTGAAACTTAGAACGTCTACGTGAACATCAGACTTCTGGTTGAAGCATTTCACAGAGCTTTTTGAGCATGGATCCCATTCCCCTTTGGGATCTTACCTGTCAGGTTTCCATTGAATCTCCAGCTCCATTACCAAGAGAGGCCTTTTGTTGAACATCTTCCCCCGTGTGTGGGTTAAGTATACTTCTACAAACACCAGAGTGGTTTTGTGGGGCTAGTTGGTTAATAAATGGTTAATAAAGCCATTTGTTGATGAGATTTGGCTCTATTCCTTGTTGCTGGAAGACCCCGATAATGATACTGTTCTGTGTAAAGAGAATGTGCGAGCCTTTCCTTTAAGCTGATTTAGTTGTTTGGTTTTGGTTTTTTTTTAATTAAACATTGAAAGTAGACACAGTTGCATACTTCTGTAGTGGCAAGTGTTGTAATGTCAGCATCAGCACCTTTTGTACTCTGTTATTCTCACGTGTACAGAGAATACATCTTGCAGGACTGAGCATTTTCACAGCAGCTATTACTATTCTGTGTTTTTAGCTTTCCACATCTAATCTGTTTGGAGATTCCCCTTATTGCTGCCAAGGTATCTGTTACCATCTTACTACCACTTACTTAAAGACTACCAATAAATATTTCAGAAAGATATCCATCTGTCCTGCTCACATGGGCAAAACCTAGTGTCTGTTCTGTAACCTCGTAATATTTTCAGTTTAAATAAGGATTGTAAATGGGGATGAGGGGCTGTGTCTCCTAAACTGGTAAAAGAAAGAGATGATAATATACAGCTTTACTGTGCTTGTTCACAGGAAAGACAAATGAGTGCATGTTATCACCTTTGAAACAGAAGCTGTAGAAAAGTGAGACTATGGAAGACACAGGTTTTCCGCATCATTGTAAAAGTTTAATAAAAAAATAATTTCTAGGAGTCTGTTGATACATTACAAAAAATGCCTTGCAGATTAATTTCCTTGAGCTGAGAAGCTTTAAATGAGTATATTAACAATCCTGTTTTCACACCTCCATGAATTATGCTCAAATGATGCCCAATTGTTGTTAAACAACATAAAAATTTGATATGTTGTCAGTCCCGTTGCACAAAGCAGCACAGTCGTTCACTCAGCCAATTTCTGCTGCAAACCCAGCACTGGGGAATGGAGTAACACAAACAAGGTAATGAGTTTTAAACTAATTATGAGGTGACAATGGTATAATTGAACATAGGATAATGAGTAGAAAACTAAGATTCATCAAGTGGTTTTGTCAGCCTTAGGAATTACTTTTCTCAGACTTAAAAATTACTTCTCAGATTTATTGATTTAGAGACCTCTGCCAACTGTTGAGTGGTCGAGAGAAACGTTTCTATGCATAGCAATGATTACCAGCTGACAAGCAGGAATGTTGTACAACTTCATATCTCCCATAAATTTACAAGAATACAGATCTGTGATTATTTGTGGAGTTTTTAGGCATTTCCACTTGTTCTCATGATGTCTGTATTTTTATAAAATGGAGGCTTTGGAAAATTGTTTCCTCATTGTCCATGTAGAACTTCCTTAACTTCTGCAGAACCTTACCCTGAGAGGTGCTCCGTATGCCAGCATGTTCCCTATGGTCCTGCTGCATCAAGGACCCTGTGACCTAGCCCTGCTCACTTTTGCTCTGCTCACTCTCCAGCTTCCCAGCAGGCCAGCGCAGCTTTGAGGTCCCACTGCCCACTGCCTCACAAGGATGACTCCTCAAATCTGTCATAGAGTTGCCAGATAACTGAAAGAGAGAAGAAAGCCCACCTCTGGCTTTCCTTTCGTAGCTGCACTAAAACACCAGCTTAAGAGTTAAGATCACATAAATCTTCTTTTTTTAATGCAATTCAAATGTTAGCATTATAGCTAGCAGGCGCAGGTATAAAGGAATAAAGAAAATTATAACTGCAGGCTTGCTCTAAGAGTGGGATTTTGGTTTCGTGTAATGACCATACTGCCAGAATGCTTGCATCCCTCTCGTGGTCTGTGTTTTTAAGTCCTCTAGAAAATCCCTTGCTCTGATGCAGGTCTCTCTGAAGAGACCTAAATCTTTTACTGACTAGTGCTAATCCCTTACCTTCTAAAACATTGTGGGTTGCCTGTGCCACGCACTAATGTCTTTGGGCACAATGTGACGGAGCCGCCTTCTGTCTAGATGGTACCACAGCTTGTTTTTCGCTGTAGTCTGTATACCTTTAGTTGTAGACAAGTCATTGACCTGTCATGAACCTTTCTACCTGACGTGTACACTCGAAGCTGTTGTACAAGCAGCCTGACAGAAGGAATTAATGTGCTTTGATTCATTATTAAAATGTGATGTGAAGGTACCCATAGCAGATTTCTGGGAAGCTTCTAGGCAGGTAGGTGTCTTCACTCTGAGAGAGACCCTGGCACAAACCCCCATGGCAGACCTCTACATGATGGGTATGCCTACAAAGAGAGCCTTAAGCAAGGGGCTAGCAGGAGGTGGGCATCCGAGTAGGGGTGAACATGCACAGGCCCTGTGGCATGATGTCCTTGCTGATGCTACAGCTGCATGCTGGCAGCAGGAGCTGGGAGAGGTGGGGGCATGGGCAGAGGGGGCTGCCGGCTGCAGGCAGAAGACCCCAGCAAGGAAGACCATCAACAAAGGCTAGGAGAACTGTGACCACCAAGCAGTGTGCACATAGGAGGGCAGCCCATTACCCTGCAGTTCAGCAGCTCAATATTACACAGTGTTTTCTCTCTCTCTGAAATTACTTTGGGCCTAGTTTTAGTTAAAGAAAAAACAACAGAGCTTGACGTACTTAGTTTACTTCCCCTCCCTCTAAAAATGCCAAGGCTTTTCTTATTAGAAACATTAAAAGGTTTTTAATGAGGTTGTTCATAAATAAATACTGTATTTCTGGATTTTCTAAAATCTTATGTATATTCCCAGACACAGATTTCTAGTGTCTTAATTTTGGATAGTATAGCTGCATTGTGTTATGCTACCCAAAGTTATCTATAAGAAATCATTACTTCATATTACATAATTTTCAAAATTTTTTTTTTTGTAAGTGTTGAAGATAAAATTGCATCAAATACAGGGCTTCCAGCTTTGTCAGAAAGTGTGGCAGTAGTTCTGGGAAAGGTTATGTTTTTATAAAAAGTCCTGAGGAATTTAAAGTGATGCTCAGCATACTTCCTCCCTGAGACTCCGACACTCCATAAATAACATCTCATTGAGCTACATGTCTAAAAAGGCCACCAGAGGAGGCCTTTTCATCAAACGCAGTTGTTGGGGCTATGAATACATGTCATGGAGAATTTATTGTCTGGAGCGCTTCTCCTGTTTCTACTTTACACGTTTACAATACTGTTAAGCGTTAGCATTTTACTGCAGTTTTTGGTAATGCCAGAGCAAAGGGTTAGCAGTCGTTCACAACAGAGAAGAGGTATAAAGGAAGTATTGCTCTCTGACATGCAGGTGTACTTGAGAAAGGACCCATTGATTTGGATATTATTTATGTACAAGTATTTTCACAGCTGTCTTCTACCTGCACATATGTTCTCATACCTATTAATAAGAGACCAGTGCTTAAGTTTATGAAGCATAGAAGACCTTGCTCCTTTCTTACTGATGGAATGATTGGAAGGGCTTGTAGAGGAATGAGTGATACAGGTAGGGGCAGAGCTCAGACACAGCTGCCAGTCCTCGATCTGAGCCAGTCTCCCGCATGACACCAGGTTTATAACCAACAAAATGATGCAGAATCTTCCAGGGAATTAGTTGTTGTACAGCAAAGACATTTTGTAATCATAGTTATTTAAATGCTTTGCTTTGTCTTGTTGCTTTTTTTGTTTTGTTTCTGTAGGCATTTTATCTGCTGCAGTGCCGCTTGTTTAGCTTTGGCATGATTTTATTGATTAAAACTTTTTAGCAAATGTGTTCACAGCTATGTCCGCATATTAGAGCAACTGCTTTGACAATGTTCCCCTAAAGCCATCCAGATTTTAAGTCCTTATTATCAAGCAATGCAGTTCCTCTTGTTCAGTGGTTTATATAATCCCAGAAGGCATCTGAAGCATGTTTATGTTTAGTCAACTATCAATGCAGATGTACAAAAAAGACATGTTATTTACAAAGAGCTGAGAACACTGTTTGCATCAGCCTGATTGATATATTTTTTAAACTATTTTCTTGGGTGTGAAATATGGATGTCCTTAATAAGGAAAGAAATAATGAGATTTATGTTCAACAAATAAATATTAAATATGTTGGGTTTGGTTTTTTTCCTTTTAGATCCATTTCAGTTCCTCATCAAAAGTGAACCTGCAAAGGAACAGACAGCTCAAACAGCTTTAGCCCGGAAACCCACTGTGATCCGAATCCCAGCTAAACCTGGGAAACGTAAGTTCTTCTCCCAGATTGTCTGAGAAATCTGTCAGAAAAGAATTTTAACTGGGACTTACTATTTACTATTTGAGTTGCTGTTTATTAGCTATATTAGTTGCCAAAGGAATCCTATGGTACAGTTTGACGAGACGGAGGAGCCAACCTAAGTGCTGTAGTGGGAGGGAGAAATAGCTGAGAGTCATGTTCCATCTCCCTGTCTCCCAGCTACCTCATCTGGCTCCCTCCCTTGTACTAAGTTTGATGTCCCTCAAGCCTTATGGAGCTAATGCACATCAGAGGTGAAATGGTGTCGGATCTAAAGGCTGTCAGGGAAGAGCTGGAGGAGACCCTTTCAGGAGAAGCAAACTTGTTTCATCAGCTAAACCATATCACTGAGCTGTATCTCTGGTCAAATTGACTTCTGTTTATCAGCTGAGGATATTTTAATGCTGCTCCTGAGCTTCCTGGGAACAGGCCCCCCACTTGTCAAAGGAACAACATTAGTGTATTAAACTTTTCTTCAGGCACAGCTTAGTTGGGTAAGCCTGGTTTTCACACCTTAGATCAAAAAGTTCCCGTGACCTTCGCCAGATTTGAAATCTGTGGGCTGTTTAAGCAATAGGGGTTTTGTAGCAGTTGAGGGAATTAAAAAGGCATGTGAGAACTTGGATGCAAAAACCTGATGTGTTCAATTTTGTGTCAAGGTCTTGACGACGGTTTTCTGACAGTTACTACATCCCTAATGCCATCCACCTCTAATCCTTTCCAGCTTTACAAATGACACTGACAGTATCTCAGAGTGGAAATTTATGAGAGAGCCCCAAGGTCTTTGTGTTGATCTTTGTATGCTGGAGTACATACTCACTTCTGTTTAGCCTTCTGTTTTATCCTCAAAGCTTGGGGAGAAATGTCGCAAGATAGCTCTTAAAACTCAAATTTCAAAATCACGTTTTACTACACTGAGAAGGTGTAGAGCCAGCTGGTAGCAACTAGATGTTCAAGTGGCTTTTCTTCTAAGAGTCTCTCTTGTTATTTCCCAGATTCCTTTCTCCTCACCACCACCACCCCAGTGCTAAAATACTAGCTTTTCTTTTCCTCTGCGTATGTGAGAGATGCAGTGGAAATTGTTAAATATGCAGAGAAGACTGAAGATAAAGCTATGAGGAAAAGTCTTTCTGTTAATACCTGATCATAAATAAAGGGTTTTTTGCAGTTGGAAGAATATGTTTATGAACTACTGTAAAGAACTCAAGACATAACTTCTCTACAAAGGAAATTGTTGTTTCTATTTAAAAACAAAACAAAACCGTACAAAACAATAAAAAAAACCTCTGACAATTTTTTTTTTCTTTTTCTTTTTTTTTCCTTCCAGAGCTAGAGTCTCTTTAGAACTTGTAGATACGTAGTCCCTTGCTGCTCTCTAGTGGTAATTGAACTTTCCACAGGAGACTGCCAGTTGTGCTCTACTTGGCTACAATTATCAGGGAGGTGTGCAGGCTGTGGCTGGAAAATTTATGGGATGTGGAAGAACAGAAGCAGGTTCCAAGAAAGCAGAGTGGCATTTTGTCAGATAGGAGCTGCTTGCAGAAATGTAATAAGCTATAATCATAAAATCAGAAAAGTACAACTGGCCCAATGGATAACATGGATATAGTAGGATTTACCTTGCAAGAGAGCCACATAATCCCAATACAAGGGGCCTTTAACCATCATGCAGGGAGATTAATTCTGTCAGGAATCAGCACGACCCAAAAAGAAAAATCCCAATAAGCAACCTCACACACCCCACACCCCCCCCCAGCACTACCAAAAAAAGATCTGGATGCTTAAGAACTTGAACTGCAGTAAAGCACTCATTTAGCATTAGCATTATTGTAGAGATGTGATTAGAAAGGAAGCATTAAACTTCCACTTCAATTATCACACTTAGAAATCACAGAAAATAACACCTGCATTCTAGTTCTTGGGGAGGGTGGTTTCTTCATTTATTTTCTTTAATTTTGGTCTTATAAAGACTAAAGGTGAGGAAATTAGGCCAGCTGTGTATATATCAAGATCTGAAGTGCTGTGAATAAATAAATCTCATGTGCTTTTTATATATCACGAAAGTATGATAAGAGAAGATTTCTTCTGCAGTTATTGTCAGTTATTGTTTTTACTTTTCATCCACCGTATTAGCTTAGAAGAGTGATGAACTTCAGTGACTTTTTTCCCCACTGCTTGGTCACTGCCCACATGGTAACTGTGACCTGCTGCTAAGAATAAGGGGTTTATTCTTGAACTGATACATTTTTAAACATCATACCAGTGTTTTAGATCATAGTAGTGTATTTGAGGTGTTAATAACAAACAATGCTTCTCCTTCCTATGTGTTGTTTCTTTGTGGAGCATACTTTTCAGGAAATGAGCAACTGAAAGTTTCCATCTAGATAGAATCTCTCCTCTTTTTTGTCATCAGTCTGTAAATGTCCAGGCTGTCTAAACATATTTTTACGTAACTCCAAAACTGGCTGGAACTCAGAAGAGCTTACATGTCGGCAGTTCTTTGTATCAAGTGAATTTTCTTGGTGTACAAATACATTGTGAAATAGATGGCAAGGTTCCGGTATATAAAGACAAAATGATTGGTAAATACGCAGGCAAAATCTGCCCAAGTGCTTCCCAGGTTTCAGTGCCAGCAATGTTGAAAGCAAATATCATATAATTAGCAGGGTTTTTGTTCTTTATCAAGGCTGAGGACATCGTGACTCAGCTGTACTGTTTCCTCTTCCATGTCCTAAATTTGCTTAGCTCCTTAAAGACCACCAGGGAGCTTCCATCGCGTTTTTCTTTCTGTCATCCTGAATTTTGTAGCAGGCAATGACTTCTCTTCTTGCCTTTACCTTTCTGGACATTCTTCCATCCAAGTCTCCTGATCTTTCAGGGTTACTTGAAATAACCCTCAGCTGTTTTCCAGCCTGAAGGATATTCCAGGAGCTGACAGCTGAAAAAAGGGAACCAGTTTAGAAATGTGGCTGAGAGATGGTGATGGTGTTTCAGGGTATCCAGTAATGAGTCTGACATTCCCAGGGGTAGAAACTCTTCTACTCGTCTAATATTATATCAACAAGTATTGCAGCTGAAACCCTAGAATAACTTGTCCTGAGAGTAAAGTGAAGATCTGTTACAAGGGATGGGAAGTACTCCTGAAGTCAACCTCAGAGTTGCAATGTTCCCTTCATGTCCCTTTTCTCTTCACTAGTCTCTTTTAGTGGTCCTGCCCATTGAATGCTCTGGCTTTGAGGAAGGACTTTGCATTCACCAAGAAATGCCCAAAACCATGGTGGATTCCCTTACCTGTTGTTGGTCCCTGTAAAGAAACTATTAATTAGATTTTGATTTGGGGACTTTTGGTTTTTTACAGCATTAAATGAAATCCCACATAGCCCTCCACCACTTCCTGCTGAAAAGCCTATTGGAAACACCTCCGATATCACAGTGGGAAAACTTAACAGTGGTGACCTAGTAAAAAAAGTGGTAAGTTAGAACTGTTTTCCTGTATTACAGCCTTGTCTGCTTTGGTTAACAGATCTCTTGTAACTCTCAAGCAGTTGTAAAGCAAGTTATTTGAAGGACTAATGGATGAAAAGGACTATTCAAAAATATAAGGCTTTTTTCTTTTAATGGTGTTCTCTAATTTAATTTGGTAATTTAGACTGCTGTCAGTTCTGAAAAGCACTTTTGTGATTTTACTAAACTTTGATGACATCTATCTTCAATTTTCTGTATTTAGCAGCTGGAATCAGGATATTCTACAATTTAGTTTCAAAAGCACTGCAAAGTGGTTCAAAGTCCAATGAGATTTGCATAGTGAAATATTGTCAAAGTTCTTTAGAAAGGTATTTTTTTACCTTCATACACACACTACCTCTCAGTGTCTGTGCTAATTTCCAGGCAGAGAAAACTTTTCTGTAGATGAATGAAGCTTGCTTTCTTCAGCTCTTTCCTTCTAGTTGTTTTCTACTGGTCCTATCAGAGCCTGAGTAGAACCATCAATTTTGGAAAGTAAGGCTCTGCTGCTTGCTCCTGAGCACATAGTAACGGTAGACATTGTAGCTGTGTATCCTATATGCCCTTCAACACAGATTTATTAAAAGGAATTAAAATTAACTAGAAAATGACGGTAGAATTCCAAACACTGAGTGCTGTGATGGCAAGAATGGCAGAG
Source organism: Eurystomus gularis (assembly GCA_013400335.1). Lineage (NCBI taxonomy): Eukaryota > Metazoa > Chordata > Aves > Coraciiformes > Coraciidae > Eurystomus > Eurystomus gularis. The sequence continues at coordinate 474,033 of VZZY01020164.1, read as the reverse complement.
AATCTTGTGGAAACCACAGGCAGTAAAACCATCAAATCAAATCAAAAGCCCTCGCTAGATGGACAGCTGCCAACAGATGTCTTTGTGGCTACCTCTGCTAATAGGATAAAGGGGTTTTTAAGTGTAATGATTGAAGGGAGTATTCATAGACATCCCATCTTTTCTGGATGATGTTGAAAAATTCATTTCCAATACATGTTACATAACATTTTATGCAGTGCAACCCCAAAACTTTTACAATGTCATCCAGGTTATTGTGACAGGCATGTGTAAGCTTCAAAGGATTTTTTTTTTTTTTAAGAAAAGGACTTCTTCAAATCCACTGAAACATTTAAATCTTATCTTTGTAAAGATAAGAATTCACATGCTTCTAAAACTAGTATCATTTGTCAGTGGTTAACCAGCAACAGTAAAAATTGTTGACTGTAAGCAGGAGTTGGCACAGATTTCTTCCTTTTCACAGAGAAGAGGAGAATTTTTAATATGAGGCTAACATCCCCACCTGAAAGTGGCAGGATGATTTTCTAATAAGGATTGTTTAGTCAGGAACATTCATTTGGGGACTTAATCAAGGGTCAAAATTTTGTCACAAATTACAACTAGGTTTTTTCTAGGTGGGAAAAATAATAGAAATTGTTTACCGGTTTCAAGCACATGTATCCCCAATTAAGTAAACAAGACTGTTCAGACCTATTTAAAATGACTGGTTCAAAAGGGATACTTTTGGACCCAGATTCGGCACTCTGATTTTCCATGCTGCTCCACAAGCAGCTGTGCTTGTTCAGGGGAGCTGGCAGTGCTTGCTGGCACTGGCATGAGTATGAACAGCAGGAGGCAGAAAGGATGGTAACTTGTAACTCTGTTACTGTGGTCCAAGCCCTTCAGACATGGCACACATTCCCCTCTGCAGACTCTGCTACAGGGTAGTAGTCTCTGGCAGGGTCAGGATGGGCAGCTGGGGGAAGCCATGCCTTAATCTGCCAAAGCAACATTCACCAGGGTTTCTCTGTTAGATCTCTTGGAAACATACTTCGATGCCTTCTTCACCGAGAGCTAATGTTACGTGCAAGAGAGGCTGTCTTGTGCGAGTTGCGTCTATGTAATGTTTTCTGCTTTAAGCCTCTTCAAAGTGTTTCATCTGTCAAAGTTACATCAAAATTGATAATGAAACTGCAGCAGTTGGAACCCTATGGACAGTGGAATTGTACGTTTCTATGACTTTCCTGAATTTGGCTCTTAAGCCGTGACTCCCATCTAGTAGGAAAAGAGGGCTAGGTTATACCTAATGCACAATTTAAGCTGTGATTCAGGTAGTCGACCAGGTTATTTACATCTTTGTGTCCAACAAGACTCTAAAATGCTAGAACACACCATAATACTTAGTACTTTATTCCCAGACCTTCAGAAACTCTTGTTTTTCCTTTCTGTAGGATATAACTTAATGTAAGAAATGTATCATTAAAACAAGATCATTTCTGTTTCTTGGGCTTAAAGAAATGGCTTTTTTCTTTTGAATCTTTGTAGGAGTTGGATCATTCAGAACAGGGTGGAGTGCCTCAGCTAGAACCTGTACTACCCCCAAGGTAAGTGCAATTCTTCAGTGACTCACTTAAAATTGGGGTTTCTGACGTAGTTTGCCTAGTTAGTCTCAGTGTAGACGCTACCAACTCTAGTCCTAACTCAATCAGCTTGGCTAGGTAGTATGTTCACTAATAAATAGGCAGGACTGAGTTGCTAGCTGATTAATGTTTGTACGTTATTGGTGTGAGCAGGGAGATTATAGGAGGACAGCTGTTTGGCTCTTCAGCTAATGTACAGTGGCTGCTGACAGTCATTCCTTTCTGCATCTTTAACCTTTTCACCCACAGCTGAACGTAGAACATCCCCTTCTGCATGTTGCTGACCTTTTGATCAACAGCACTTGCATTTGTGGCTGGCTTTGAGTGTTGAAGGAATGGAGGTGGCAGATGCTGCCACCCTGAAAAGGGCCAGTGCTGGGCCAGCACCTTCCCAGAAGCACTGGCTAGTTTATACAGCTCACTTCAGACCTAAAATGCCTGTGAAGGTGCAGAATCAATGGCAACCTTGGCTTTTTTATTCTTTTGAACCAACAAAAAAGAAGGTGCGCAGAGACAAAAGTAGCCGGACCAGCCTTAAATTCAGGTTCACTATATGCCAGAGACAAACTGGAGGGAGATGAGGCATTGGCTAGCTAGGCCTGCTGTGGCTATCATCTCAGCATCTGCACTCTAAATCTGTGGGTTTAAACACAAGAGCTTTCTCTGTTGTGTCAGGACAAGAGAATCTTTCAGTTATTAAGCTTAGTCTACCAATAATAATAAGTATTCATTAACAGGAAAGAATGTGGCAGCACCCCCAAGGAAACACCTCATTATTGCCCCTTATGGGCTTGTTACTTTCCCCCGTCCTGTTTAACATAACAGCATTCCAGATTCTCCCAAAGGTCTCTGGAACTCGAGTAAACTTTTTGTCTAACTCTCTAACTCTTCTGCTAAAATGGATTTTTTTTTTTTTTTTCAAGTAAGCAGTAATAATTCTATGAATTTCTTGTTTAGTTGAGTTGCCTTCCAATTGTATGGGTTGGTTTGTTTCCAGATTTAATGCAGTCTAACTTGGAATTTCCCTTTTTGTTAATATTACAAATGCTTAGTTTAGGATGAGGCCAAGAAAGGGGAGTGGGAGAAGTTGAACAGTAGTGGAAGATTTTTTTGAAATTTAAAAAATAATCCATACTCAAGTAGTAATAGAGAAGCCTTATCAGGAGCCCCAGTAGAGCACTAATATCTTCTCAAGTGGTGAATGACACTCACAAAATATGTGAGGATCTTCCAAAGATTCACTAATGCACATTTGTTGTGGTTGACAATTTTTACAGACCCTTGAGGAATTCATGTGACCAAATAGTTATGCTGAATTACACTATGTTAAAAAAAGAGAGACAACTGTAGTAGAAACTTGCAGTAACTGGCTGAAGATTTCCCAATAACAATCGAACAATATTGTATTTTTGGAATAGTGGTAGTGCCAGGGTTCTTAATAACAGAAGTCAAAGTTTCATGTACCTAATGAGGTGATTTTTACTGATTCCAAAAATCATGGCTCGTATGTACTCTGTAGGCAGCTTTTTTATCAGTGCTTAGTAAGAGGGATTTTTTAAAATTTTTACTGTTGTTGTTTTAATTACCACTATCACTAGTGTCTGATTTTAGTTTCTAAGCTACTGGTACACTAAGGAGAGTGTGGTATCTCCAGCACTGCCAGAAAACTTGAGAATTTTCACTGGTATGTTCTTTCTGCAGTAGATATCTGTTGCATAAAAATGGTAAACTCTGCTATTGGTGCCATTGTGCAATTGTGGTGTCATATGTCATGAGTTTCAGCAGAGGCCCAAAAGTCACTTCAGGTAAGTGACAGCCCAGGGAATGAGCTAGGCTGCTTCCTGAAGACCAGCTAGGTCAGCAGAGCTTGTCAGGGCTTTCACTACAGCGCTCCACTAGAAGAACTCCATCCTGAGGCAGCTTCAGTCTAAAGGTGGATTGCTAAAAGAAATCCTGCTTATGGATGCTTCCAGGAAAGCTGGCAGGCTCTTGGTAAGCAAAAGTGGTAAGCAGATTTGGAAGTAGGTAGTCAAAGGATCTAAGGACCTGATAATCCAGTTCCAGTATTTGAAGAGTTCATGTATGCCCTGAGAGCTTCAGATACTACATGCTCTACAGCCCAGGTCATCATGAGTCACGTTTCTGTGTTGAATACCCTATAACTAGGACTGTGGTGGAGGATGAGGTGGCAGGCTTTCTAATATGCATATTTCTTTGATGGTTTTCCCAATTTTTAGGCCTGTGAATGGAAAAATTATACCTGCGCGACCTCCTCCACCCAAAGGTGCTCCTGGAAGGCCGCCTCCACCAAAACTGTCTGCAGCCAAGACCTCCTCCCAGAAGGACGCTCTGTCACGATCTACTTCTGACATCGCTCCTGATAAAAAACCCAGCAAGTTCAGACTGGGACCCAAGAGAGCAAAAAGTCAAGTCTTTAAAAATCCAGATCCAGCATTACCTCCTAGACCTAAACCAGGCCATCCTCTCTACAATAAATATATGGTGAGAGTTCAGATATTCTGTCTGAGATGCTGCTTATAAAACAGTGATGATTAAAATAGTAGTGAAGAAGGTAGTAAGGTAGGTTACTGTGATGTGGCTTTCACAGTGCATCTATCAGCATAATCTTCCTTAGAAAATACCAACAGATAAATAGTAATAAGTACTGTAACATAATACTGGAGAAAGCCATACATACCCACAAAGTATTGACATATGTGTGTGCATTTTTTTGTATACTTGTAATTTATATATATATATCTTTAATGCATGGCTTTGGGGTTTTGGGGGTTCTTTTTACAGTCACCAGTTCTGAATTCTATTACATCACATAAAATGATGCTAAATAATTGTGTTTGTATATTGGTTTTCCCTGTATATGTTAAAATGCTTAGGAAAATTGGGGGACTAGTAGAACCTAAAAAGTAGTTTACCTTGTTTAATCAAGCCTGCAAAGAGTGAGGAATGTACCATCACTAATCTTCCATTTTTATCCTATTGATGCCATCTCTTGTTATTATAAAAATGTTTCTTTTTGGTATTGCATGTGTTGTTAGAGAATATTAAATATAAATGGATCAACATCGGAGATAAAAAGGAAAGAGTCTTTCCCCAGATACTTGAAACTGGTCAGTGATCATAGCTGGTAACTGCTTGAACCAGTGCTTTTGTCAAAAAAAGCACTCACACAACTGTAGCATGAACAACATCAACATTCAGCACGAAGTGGAAGCTTTCTGTTGCCACCTTTTTGATCTTCACTCTTGCATCTAGATTCTTGGTGGAGCAGAGCAGCAAGAAGGAGAGAAAGATGTATCTAAGTTGATAGTAGGAACAGCTTTGAGATAAGGGAAGTATGTTGCTTCCTCTCTGGTGTAGCTGCTACATCTATTTACATAAGAAACGTGTGACATATTTTTTGTAGATGAGATTTTTTTTTCAGTAGCAGATCACTAGTAATTCCCTGCCTTCAAGTGTTGCTGTCAGTAAAATTTTCCTCCCAGGTTGTTTTTCCATGACAAATGAGTACATTTCTGTGTCAGTGTGTTGCTGAACATCAGGTACCGTATGGTACCCATTAGGTGGCTAAGACACTTTTAAAGGAGATGTCAATACCTGGGTTTCTTGAAGTGGCAGTTTGTGTCACCAGCAGCCCGTTCTGAATGCCTTCCAGAGGAGACATTCCTCTCCCACTGCACTCCTGAATTAGTTACCTGTAGTAGGTGGTTCCATCATTTGCAGTGGGAATTTCAGTGCTTAGAAGTGAAACCAACTTTTCTATTTGTCTCTGTTTCTGTTCAAGCTACCTGTGCCTCATGGAGTTGCCAGGGAAGATTGTATTCCCAGAAACACTGGAGAACTGTCCTGTAAGGTAAGACATTTTTGTCTGCTGGTAAATATTTAATGAGCAAGACTCGTGTTACGTTAAAGGATCAAGTGCTTTAGGCTTTAAAGCTTACACGGAGAAATGTAATAGTGGTTTATGAAATCCTACTGTTTCTTTAATAAAAACAAAACAACTACCAAACCTAAACCCAATAATGGTGATGTGCCTGATAGCACAGGGACATTCTGCTTATGAGGCAGAGCAACAGTGATTACTTGGAGTGCCAGAAGGGAGAGGAAACTGGTAAAGTGCCTCTGTCTCATAGGAAGATAATCACTCCCTTGGCTGAGTACCTGGAAAGTGGGCAAAAGATAAGCAAGTAGTTTTATGAAGTGCTGTACATGATATATCAGTGAATTGGCTTTGACATACAGACTTCAAAGTATTTTTCTCTCTCTGCTTCTACAGAACCTAGCCTGGTTTTAGGGCATGACTATATTAACATTAAATAGCTAGTTTAAATTATAGCCATGAGCAGCCTTTTTTATTATTATCAGAAACCTACACGGCTGAAATAGATTTCTATGAAATCTGTTGTTATCTGTTGTAATTTATATTATTCTGGCCTTATCTTTGTCGATGTTGGGCTTTTTTGGATGGGGTTTTTCAGAATGTAATTCATGCACAGTGATTGTCATCAGTACAGTCTAAAAATTCCTAGTGGGTGGGATAGAGGAGGTGGCTCAGCATTTTGAATGTGATTCCTATTTATAAAGATCCCACAACAAAATTGCCATTTCCCTTCAGCGTCGCCTTCCTGTAAGGAAAAGCCAAGTGACTTGCTCACCCCTCTGAAATGCTTGGCAGTTGGCAGAGGTGCTGCCGCTGCTGAGTGTGCTGGGAAGAGCTGGGCTGGGATGTTCTCTTGGAGCAAGGAAGAGTAACTGGAGGCAAACAGTACCAAGCAGTAGCGCAAAATTTGGCCACAGCCCTTGCGATGAGAGTTGCTATCAATGCTCCAGACTTCTGACCCACAGAGGTAGCTGAGGCTTTGTCTGCGCTGGCAAAAGTTAAGATGCCTTCCCTTCCATAGACAGGCTCAAAAGTAGATTTTTTGGTGAAATGCATTCTGGTTTACACTGGCAGAAGGCATACAGAATTCAGATGTGACCAATACTAACTGCTGTCTCCAAAAGTCATTCTCTGATACCAGAACAACATGGTGCCCAAAGCCAGGAAATTACTTTCACAGTACGTAACAGAAAATCTCTGCTACTATCTTCCGTAATTTATAAACTACTTGGATTTATTTCTTGTTATCAGGACTCAAACCACCCTCCAAAAGTTACTGACACAAGTGCACCTCATGCTGTAGTCCTGCATGATTTTCCTGCAGGTATGTAAATGTGAATATTCTGGAAGCTTTTTTTACTCCAAGACTTTCAAAGGGGAATTTTCTTAGGAATTTAAAAATTATGAGGAAGCTCAGCCTACAAGGTCTGCATGTATGGATGTTCAAATCCATGGCTTTAGCTGTAGTTGGGCCAGTCTTTTACTTAAAGCTAACTGGCTTATCAAGTATAATTAAGACTTTTTGAAAACTCATTCTGGTTTTGTATTAAGAAGGTTTTACTTAGAGAAAATCAGTGATTGTGACAACTACCATTAACTGAAACGATGCTGTCTTACAGAGCATGCTGATGACTTGGACCTTCATTGCGGAGACACCGTTTTTCTTTTGGAGAAAATTGATACCGAGTGGTACAGAGGAAAATGTGGGAATCGCACAGGGATATTTCCTGCCAGCTTTGTTAAAGTAGTTGTATGTAGGCTTTGTATATATTGCTACATAAGATCTTACTGCATTTGTTTTCTGGTTCTGTTTTACTATAGCTCCTGTGTGTTTAACTCCATTCTCTATTTAGATAATCTCTTTTCCGTCTGGAAGCACAGAAGACATACCAACTTGTTTGTATGGTATTAGAGGGATGCTTGATTTGGCACGACCAACTTGTGTTATGGGGATTATTTCGCTGTTAATTTGAAGCCAAGTGAGAAAATCATGTCCCTTACCAGATTCTCTTTGTTAACCTGGGTAGTTTCTCAGGGTCTACAGAGCAGATTATTTTTCACAGCTGCATGTAAGAATCAATACTCAGTAAGCTGGTTGCTATTTGTGCTTCCCCCCAGCTTCTCTCATTTTTCTCATCCCTTGAACTGTGCTGGAATCACCACTTTTATAGCCATGTAGCGAACTACGTCAGGACAGCAGTTGGGCCCAATGAAACATGTTTTTTTTCCTCGAATATATTTTTCCATCTGGATCAATTCGCCTAAGTGGCTTAATAAGTGGCTGCACAAATGGTTGCGCTGGCACGGTGCAAGGAGATTGTGTTGTTGCAAACGAGCAGCTTAAAGCAATCCTGTTACTGAATATGACGCTTGACAGTAAATGGCAGGCAAGAGACAGGTGCTGTTTTGGAGCCCAACAGCCATTAATTGAGCAACTCCTCTTTAAAAGAGAGACAGTATGGTTCACTGCATCAAAAGCTGGGTCAGATCTATTGCAAGCCTAAGTCTGAGATTGAAGTCCATTTTGTGACAGTAGAAAGGGCCATTGGGCTGTCCACACCAGCAATACGGACATGGAGGAACACTAAACTGATGCCAGGATGCCATGAAGGTGTTCGGCAGAGCTTTAAAGACAGTGTCTGTGTCGAGCCGGGACAGCTGGCAGAGATAAACACTGCTGCTCACCTCGACAATACCAAGTATTTGGTGACCATCAGACAGTGTAGGGCGTCTGTTTAGTTTGCAGAGGTGTTACTGGAGAAAAATTTTAAGATATGAGAAGTGCTGAAGAAAAAAACTGAACCCGGGATTAGTAATAATGGAACCATGCTCGATTTGCTTTCACAAGAAAGATCTGTTAGCTAAATTGATTAGCTGCTTCTACACAGATGAACAATTTAATTGAAAAGCTCTTGTTACTACTGATGGCTAATAGAGAAAAGATTTTATGTTAAAGCAGTGGAATGGGTATTTGGGGTCAAATTCAGACAGATACAACTTCATAAAAGCCGGGGAAGATGTGTTTCAGATTTCTATTTTAATTGTAAAAGGTGGTCACCCTTTGAGTGCAAAAAATCTTCTGTTTCAGCAAAAGAAAAAAAAAAAGGGTGCAGTGCTCGAGGCTAATTTACTGAGTGAATGCTCCTGTTCATTCAGGTCAGATTTGATCTTGGTACATGGTCTCTATACAATATGGTATAGCGTGTTTTACAATATTGAGCTGGGTCATAGCTTAGGTCTGGACACCTAACAGTAATACGCAGTTATTACTTCCCATAGAACCTTCAGAGCAGCACAGATACCAGCTCTTCTAGCAAGAGGACTGCAAAGATTATTTGGCCTGAAAGGCAGCATGATTTCCTCCAGTCCTTTATATAAGCTAGTGAAACATTCTTGTTGATTTGTATGGGAACTAGCTCATGTGATATTGAGCTGTAACCCAAAGCTTCTTGCCAAGGCCTATAGCGCTATACGTCTCACAGATCATCCTTCATGTCACACCAAAAATACAGGTGAAGTCTTCTTACGATACAGGACTTGAATCCTGTCTGTTTGATATATCCATGCATTGATTTTCTAAATTATATTTCTCCAAGTGAGATTTGTGAGACGTATTTTTGTTTGGAGGACAGCTGGCTACCAAAGCCCAGAAAGGATAAGTGCAAACAATAATTTTGTCTATTGTGATATGTTGTGCTAGTAAATAACAGAGAGTAATTACCAGTTGGAAGCTGGGAGCTAAATGTAACAACATAGAATCAT
>VZZY01020164.1:448931-464604 GCA_013400335.1 Eurystomus gularis | reverse complement strand
AGCAATGAGGTCTCCCCTCAGCCTCCTCCAGCCTAAATAATCCCAGTTCCCTCAGGCGCTCCTCATAAGACATATTCTCCAGACCATGGAAAACATGTAGTAGCATCTGGTCCCATATTCTGTCAATCAGTCATTCCACAAGTAGAAGGAGTAAACCAGCTTCATAACAGAAAACATTAAATAGTGCTCCCTGATTGCATGAGATTGAAAAATAAGAAATCAGGCATACAAAACCAAAATCTACATTAACATGGTCACGTATCATAGCAGGCCAGCAACCATAGAACATCACATGGAGGTCATAACTGGAGCTGATGCTTGGCTGAAAAATAGATTATTTTAACCAATTCCAAGTTTATTGTAGTTGCCATGGGCTTGAAATGTAAGATTTTACCTTTCTTATTGTCTTATTAGATTGATGTTCCAGAGGAAGGCAACAGGAAAAAACCATCCTGTTCAACACGATGTATTAAGTGAGTCTGATAAATCTTACTTTCTTTCTCACAGTGATTTACTAGGAAAAAGAAAGATAACTGAAGCAGGTGTTATCTGTGCTGAGATTAATATGGTTAACAGTTTCTTCACCAAAATGTATTTTAAAAATGAAGCTCTCAAAACTAAAAGTTTATGATGTTTTAATGAGACTCATATTCAGGTTAAAAAAAGCCTACAACCTGACTTCCTGGCCTCAAAAAATTGGTAGACCATGTTTATCTTTGTAATAAATGTTCCTATACAGTCCCTTTCACTCACTCTCCTTCCTCTACCAAGCTGTATGAGAAGAGCATTTCCCGTAATTTTTCATGAGAACTGGTTACAGAAACTGTGAACCAATCTGATTAACTTCAGCAGCATTGCTCTCCTCTTGCCCATGGCCCCGTTACTTCCAGTATCCTCGTAAGATGTAGCGTGACAGGGCTCCTACTCTTTTGAAAGAACAAGATAAAATGGGACAGAATAACAGAATATAGTTGTACTTTAAGTACAGAAATCTGTCTAACCTTGAAGTGTATAACTGTACAGGTGAATCTAAAGTTCCTCAAATCAAGTTAGCAAATGCACTACAAGCACTTTAATTTCTGATTTGGAAACAACTTGTACTAAGATTTGTGGGTAAGGAACAACTTTTCATGCTATTCTTGCTCAATGGTGATTTATTGGATTTCGTAATCATTAATTGCAGCAGTTAGAGGTAGAAACTGCTACTGTCAATTACATCGTTCAGTTTGTTCTTCAGATCGAGCCTGGCTTGTCTTAAACAAAACCTTATTTTTAAAAGCTGCTTCTACAACCACGAAATAAAACATAAAGTGCAAGCTCTGTCCTGAATCTTTCGCAAAGATTCAAGCAGGGGGTGAGGGTGGGAAACAAGCTTCTTACATTGGTTGTACACTATGATGCTATAGAAAGAATTAAAGCCTATTATCACTTTTTTTCCCAGCATGGTATTTCTGATAAATAAAAAATGTCTTAATTTCTTGAATTTATTTTATTAGTTTATTAAATTATTTATTTTATTAGTTTATTAAATCTACTTAAATGAGGAAAAAAAATTAGTTTTTTCAGTATTATACCAAATTATGTAAGATTTATCAGAGGTATTGATGTTTCTTTCTGCAATAGGTAAGTTATTTCCCCATGCCTGGGATAGATACCATAGAATAAACTTTGTTAACATAGATAAAAACTAGCTTCCTATGAAATTTCCATGGATTTGAGACAAATACACAACACTCACCCTTCACCCATGTTTGACTGCATTCTAAATTGGATGTTAGCTCAAAAAAACCCCATCAAACTCTTAACAAGAGTTTATAACTTACTTGGATATCAGCAAAAATAAGAACCGGGACAGACAGCTGAGAAACAAAGTGGTATGTTTGTTGTTGTGTTGTGTGGAAGAGAAGTAAGACCTTGTGCAAAACACTGTAACGGCCAAGAACTAGGAGGCAGAAGTTGCGTCCAGCTTCTCCAGGCTCCATACTCTTCCTCTTCAGAAAGTAGAGAAGAGGACCAGGGCTAGACCCCAACTTTCCACCTGTTCTATCTTTGGTCATTTTAATTAAAGATATCAGTCCCTAATTTGCACAATGCTGCCTTATTATTAAATGGACAATAATAATAATAAGCCAAGTAAGCTTCTCTTTTGTTTGTGCAGAGGCCCAAGATGTGTAGCACGATTTGAATATATTGGAGATCAGAAAGATGAGCTCAGTTTTTCAGAAGGTGAAACAATTATCCTTAAAGAATACGTAAATGAAGAGTGGGCCAAAGGAGAGCTTAGAGGAACGTCTGGAATTTTCCCCTTGAACTTTGTGGAAGTTATTGAAGATCTGCCTGGAATAGGTATGAACGTGTTTGCAAAAATCTTGATGAACGTGATTTTGTACTGCGTGCGTAGAGGCCAAAAGTCCAAAAGGACAATGAGTGAGGGGGGGAAGTAGACAGGGAGGGAAGACAGTCTGAAAAAAAATCAAAAAGAGTAGTCAGACTTCTTAAGAATCTATTCTTAATAATCACTTTGAATATCTAAAATCTCTATAATAAGTAACATTTTGAACAGTCATTGCTGCTATTCTAAACTGTGCTTCATTTCTGTAGGTACAGGAGCAGCACTGAAGAACAAGGCGGAACTTGCTTCTTCCCTTCCTCAGGTAATAAAATTTCATAGGTGAGGGCCAGAATTAACATTGCGGTTTCCTCGATTTACACAGACTTTGTTATAATGTCAGATGAGCTGCACTGCTTTGAACCTGAACGCAACACAACTGCCACAGCACACAATGCTGCGTGGTCACATCTTGAGTGCTGACAGTTGGCCTAAACTGATTGAATTCATAACTTCTGGCAAATTTACACAAATAAACTTTTATCCTTTGTGCTTAAGCAAATTCTTGTTAGCTCTATTTTAAGTATTGCTCCAGTAGTCTAATTTTGAATTTATTGATCCTGCCCCCTGCCACCAATGATAAAAAGGAATGCGTCTGAGCCTAGATGAAATTCTGTGGCAATTGCTGAAATGCCATTCTAGTCTACACCTGCAGTGACACGATTGTGTGAGAGAAAGTCGGGCCACCCGTGTTCTACAGCTGCTTTCACCAGTAGCCATCAGCTTATGGGCTCCATTAACGCTTCTAAAATTAATGCATTTCTTCTGTTCACTTGAATAGAACAACAGACGCTCCATAGAGTGGTGTGAAGCGCTTCATGATTTCACAGCAGAAACCAAAGACGATTTATCCTTTAAAAAGGGAGACTACATCCAAATACTGGAACAAGTAGATCTGGAGTGGTACAGAGGAAGACTGGGGGACAAGGAAGGGATTTTCCCAGCGGTTTTTGTTCAGACCTGCTCAGGTACCGTGCTCCTAGTAGATGGCAATTCATTATTCCTCGGGTTGTGACAGTCATGACAGACTTCTAGGAGAGCCCAACTATCACACTGCACTAACAAGACACGCACCACCACAGCCCATAATATCCTAAAGCCAAACTAAGCGTTGAACCACCCTCTCTAATACTGGCACTATAATGCTTTAGTCAGTAAGTAATCTGGGAGGTGATAGATGCTGGGATTCCACGCTCTGGAACCCAAAGTGTGGTTTGGGCACAGGTAAGTGAGGACCCTTGAGCTGCCTCTAGTAGGAATTCAGGGTACAAAAGGTGAGGGGGAGCCATGTTCTCCCTTGGCTGAAGAGAAACACTGCAGCCCAGCCAAAGAGCTTGTAGAGCTGTAAGTAACGAGCCCTGCTGCAGCTTGGCAAGGAACAAACGCTGATTGATCTCCTCAAGCTTCCGTTTGGTCCCCAAATCAATGCAGTCAAAACCTTCACAGAAAACCAAAAATCACAATTTTTTCCCCATACTTCTTGCAAGTAAAGCCCTGAGTGAAAGTTCACAGGAAATAAATTCCACCTGAACTGGCAAATAGCACACCCCAGGTGGTGCTTCATCCCCAAGTACAAGGAGGAAAAGACAGCTTTTATTAGATATCACCACTGGAAAATTCAAGTAAGTGAACTTTTAGTCCTTTTAGAAGCAGAACCATGAGAACGTGTTAGTACCGTAACATGCACAGTGGCAGTAGAGATTTTTATTCCAAGAGGACAGTGAATTTGCTAAATAGCAGTTGTAATAACATCTGGAGGCCCTGTAGCACACTAGTAGGGGAAAACATGAGAATGACAGGAAACTTCTCCAGAAACAGATTTTTTTTCACTCCAAGCCAAATAACTTGTCATGTCTACATTCTGCAGCCAGGGTAGAGCTGTCACGGTCCATAGGAGGGAAGAAAGGAAAAGCCAAAGCTCTTTATGATTTCCATGGAGAAAATGAAGATGAGCTTTCGTTCAAAGTAAGTACCTCTCTTAGCCCAACTTTCCAAAAGGTTTTATGCTCCTAAAGAATGCTAAAAAAGTTATTTTACTGTGAAAATAGGCTTGGAGCAAGAAAGAACAAAGCACATAGAACAGACATAGATATTAACAAATTTGATAAATGGTCTCTCTAAAAAGATTTTTGCCCTTACCACTTCTGTTTCATATTGGCCAAATCTTAACTGAACCAAGGTGAGGAGTCACAGAATTCCCCTCTAACTTCTCTGATCCAGTAAACATGATGAGACTAACCTCATTTTCCAGAACATTCAGTTCTTAATGAGTTGATGTGGTCAAGGGAGCCTCTTTTTTTAACTAGAAGGACACCAACAAGAAGGAGGATAATAGCAAGAGCGGCAGCAGTGCTCTAAGGGACACCCTGTACTGCAAAATCTAGAGGTCTGGCAGCACAATACATAGTTGCCATGGGAGCAAGGAGAGAAATTAAATACTTGCTGGATGCCCAGATAAGAAGCATGAACAAGAAATGGCTTGCCCTTGTACATTCAAAGTCATGATTTAGGTAACTGTCCTCAAAAGCAAGTTTCTGAGAAACAGCAGACTTTTACAGCAGGCCCAAAATTGCGTCTATTAGCTGCAACGCACTATTTCCTCTTCTAAAACTAGCAAAATAATTAGTTCCAGCATTAGCAGCTTGCAACGCTGAGAGGATAGATGATTCTTGAAAGCAGAAAAGGGGAAGGGAGGTACTGGAAAAAAGGCCAGGGCCGTGACAGTGCACCAAGTGGTGTGGCATGGGACAGTGAAAACAGGAGCAAGGATCAAACACAGGAACTGCAGCTCAAGGAGCCACACTGAGCTACTTAGACAACTGCTTTCCTTTTTGGGAAAGTTTCCAAAGGAAAGAAGAAAGCTTCTAATTGCTGGAAAATATTGAGACTAAATTGGAAAAAGAAAAAAAAAAGTGTTTTTTAAGAGAAGAAACCCCCATAACAGAGCAGGGAAACATAAGTAATAAGGCAGGGGGCCTGTGAGCCAGCTCTCCAATGTACCTGCCTGTCTGGAGAGCTTAAGTAATGCAAGAAGCTGTCCCGCAGCGCTGTTTTTTCCTTCCAGAAGGCAGTGATTTTTCCCGTAAGACGAGTATTTACCCTAATAGAAGCTTCAGCTGGTTTTGGCAAACCAGAGAGAGATGTAACCAACAGAAGAGAGTGGCTACATATTACTTCTATTTGATTGATATTAATTGCCTCTGAATAACTCTAGCTCTGCGGGCATTAACACTGCAGGGTAAGCTGCACTGGCTCACGCTGCTCCTTCTCTTACAGGCGGGCGATACAATAATGGAGCTGGAATCTGTAGATGAGGACTGGATGAGTGGAGAGATACAAGGAAAGTCTGGGATATTTCCCAAGAACTTTGTTCAGATTTTAAAAACACCCTGAAGCATTGCCTCTCTTCATACTCCCTGCACCTGGGAGAGAATGTTTTCTATCCTAAAGACACAGCAAAGACATCCGTGTGTTTTGACTATCAATGTTTTGCACTACTTTTTCTAGACAGTCATACTAGTATCTTGAAGTCAACTAAGAAAATTCTGGTCTTTTGTGACAGTGTATGTAGTCATGCTTCATGAATGCTCTGAGAGCAAATACAAGTGGGAGTTTTAGCGGCTTCCAACTAGGGAAAATACCGTGGTGCAACACCATTTTAACTTCAATAGCATTCTAGTATGTTTACTATCTGGTATTACATTTATCGTGCACAAAGTCTGCATAAAGTAAGCTTCTCTGGGCTTCTATAAAACTTTTTAAAATCCAAATTAACAAGAAGTTTTAAAGATATAATTACAGCACTCAGTATGTAGATCAAGTTTGATATTTAGGTTTCATTACTGCTTGGCTTCCACATTAGCAGTTGAATCCACTTGTTTTATGACTTAGAGGATAAGGAAGGTAACTGCTCTTTCACAGCAGAAAAATACCTAATCTAATACTTGTAAGAGGGAAAACTCAGAAGCGAGTCCTTGTGTTGCATTCTTCTGTTCCTAGCCCCAGCTGCTCACACAGGAAGATCACAAAAGTAAACTTTTAAGTATTTTCCCTCTTAATGAATAATGTTCAAATTGGTATGAATCATCTTAGACATTCCTCCCTTCCCCCAAAATTCCTTCCAGATGGAGGTTTAGGTTTTTCTGCTGCCCACTGTCCTTCAAGCACCATCGTACCCTTCTTTCCCAGCTGAAGTTAGCTGTGACAGGCAGCGTTTACTGAGCTGTCTCAGATCCCCTCCACGCAGTAGCTGCTCTATTCCAACTATTTGCCCCTCCACCCCCTCCATCTAAGTGGGAAGCCAAGTCTTCACTCAGACTGCATTTCATGTGTCCCTCCAGCACTGGAACATACTTCAGTAACACTATTCCTACCCTTAACATGAAGGACATTATACAGCCTTGGTTTCAGCTTTCAGCAGACATGGGATTAGTTTCCAGTTTGTTACCACATACCAACTATACTGAGCGTCATTATAAATGGTCTGCCGAGGCCTTAAGGAAAACGCGCCTGGCCAGAGGTTACTTCAAGAAGCTCTAACAAAGGCATTTAGTAAAAAGCAGAGGTGTGACTTAATGACAAACTCAGATGTGACTGGGGTAGCTTCACATTATAGGAACCTCTGGTAGCAAATTCCTCTTTGCAACAGTTCTGACAAGAAGTAAATACATCTTGATTAACTGCTAGCTTCATCAGACGGGAATAGAAAAAAAATTATGCTGCAGTTGGCTCTCTGAGCGCTGACAGTGTTCCATCACGTCTGTACTATGGAACAAAAAGAAACCAGTAAGCTGTTAGCATGAGTCAGTACTTCAGAGAGACTGCAGTCCCTAGGTATCAAGATACCCTCACAAGATTTTTCTTTGTGGGTCGGAGTTGAGGTTGCAAAAGGACCAACAGTTGAGTGGTGGATGGAGACTGGAAACTCAAATCTCCATGACTGACCTGGAGATAGTTTTGACTCAGTCATATGCCTGCCTACAACTTTTATCAATACAAGGTCCAAGTGCTGCAGCAACAAATACCTACTGCTACAAACATCTCAACTGGTGCGTAAGCAGGCTGGTGAGGGTAGCCCTACCCTCCCCACCCCAGGCACTGCACCTTGGTTACCATCACAGCAGGCAGAAACGAGCTTACAGCCTAAACTGAACTGAGGGATTCCCCTGCAGCAGGGAATGGGCATCCACTCTCAGTAGCAGACTGGAGCTCACCTGAAGCAAGCCCAAGGAACCTACAGCACAAACATGAAGTCCTCAGCACTGTTTTGCTCTGCAGAGTCACTGTTGGGCCGCAGGACTTGCAAATACAGACCTAGGCATTAGCCCTCTTTTTTCTCCCCATGAACGTAAACTGTTGTGCATTTAAACTGCACTAGTATCATTCACACAGCTGGGGGATGAAGATGACACAAAGTTTTAATGAGCTGAGAACTGGATTTCTTCTTTCATTAAAGGGATTAACAAAAACAATTACAGAGTACATGCTATTCTAGAGAGATGGAAACACCATGACTGGTGGTTTTACCACCCTCAACAAGCCTATCTGGAGGTCCTGTGGACTCAAAACCTAATGTAAGTCCACTTCCAAGGACAACCCTTCCCAATCTCCAAGATCTCCTGCTAGGAGATTCCAGAAGTTCTTGTTTTTTCTTCCAATAAACTGATCATATCTTTCTAGAGAAATCCAACTAGACAAATATATAGATGATAGCTTTCCTCACTCCTGCAAGCCCACTCTTTTCAACAATAAACTTTCAGATCACCGTTAAAGCAGGCTTCTTCCACTATGACCTGTGCCAACACAACTCCTGACCCTCCAGTGGGCACAGCAGGGGGAGAACACAGAACCAAGCAAAGCCCACAGCAACAGACAGAACACCCCGGCCCTCCAAAGACATACCCTGTCATTGTGGTGGTGGGTGAGGCATAACTTTATCATGTTTACTTACTGTTTGTCTGGCAGTTTTCTTAAGGTTTTGATACAAGTCTCAAAAGTGGAACTGATTTTTTATATTTCTTTTTTTTCAATTTCCTCTTGCCCATTTTTATAACTGTGTATTGACCGGTCATTTTTGTAACTTCCACTGAATGTCTGAAGTCAGTGCCTGTCAGTAGGTAAGACCACTCTGCTTTATTTTAATCATCTCCGCCCTATTACGTGGGGCAGGAAGAGCAGCAAAGCCTTATATCCAGAGCAAGGAGTGCCATCTGAAGGCTGCTTGCGTCACTGCAGGCAGCTAAACCTGCCTATTTTATTAAAACTGAAGCAAGTTAGACGCTTGGCTTTCACAGGACGGGATTTCCTTAAGGCTCAATGCCTAATACCACCATGAAACCGCATAGAGATTGTAACAAAGTCCCCAAGGTGTTCAGTACATCATCCGCAAAAAAATCATTAATAAGGTGTAGCACAAATCCTAACTGCAATAGAGTAGCAAATTTCAGCTGTAACCTTGAAAGTCAGCTAGAGCCCCATACCTTAGTATGATAATAAAAGCCTCATTTATCCAAACATTTTATGTTTGACCCATCCTCTGGAAGTATCTTCAGGAAGACTTCTTTGTTCCGTGTACAATTAACAGTGTCCTGAATAAATCTTTGTTAAGTCCAGTTAAGTTTGTTATTGTACCTCTGTAAATTAAGAATGTATTTAACCAATTAAAAATTTTATAATTAAGTCATGGTGGCATTTTTATTGCTTATGCTGTGGAGAGCTGAGCTTTCCACCCAACATGACAATTTTATGGGTCTCATTCTGCTCATGTATTTAACACAACAGGAAAAAAAGAAAAAACACACCCCAAACAAGGAGCACAGTAGTATCACAGCCCTTCTGTTGTGCTGGTTCAGCCCTCATCATTTTATGCTGCCATCAGTTGCCTGATCACACAGGCCAACACTGAACTCAGCAACATCCCCTCAGAAGACTGCTTTCACACAGTCCTGCCATCTGCCATAAATTCCTGTGGGCCCAGCTCCTCTGCTGCCCACTGTGGTGCCAGCATCGCCTGCTGGACACAACAGACAGAGATGGCTCCCTCAGGGGCCCCTCACATGGAAGGACACCACCCAGACAGAGCTCAGCAAGATGCAGCCAGCCCCAACATGAAGCTCTTCCAACTCATCAGCTCCTGGTAAATATAATCCTGGCCTCACCCACCACCCCAACCATGACCACCTGGGTGAGGGCAGAGCCCCAGGTGGGCCAGGTTCTGCCTCTGGAATATGAAGTCAATAGGAAAAACAAAACATTCTGCTAGGTGGTGACTCATCCACAGGTCAGCTCCAACTTGAGGCCCACAGCTCAGGCCCCAGCACTTCACCTTTACAGGGAGTCCAAACCCCTGAGAGAATCCTGATGACTTTAACAGTTTATTCAGGCCTTTGGAATCAGGTGCGTTTCAAACTTGCTATCTGCAGAACCTGTGACACCGACACAAGATGGTGATGCTCTACTCTTGCAGTGGCAAGACTTCTAACCTGGCAGACACGGGCTGACCCTGAGCTAGCAGTGATTCCGCACATGCTCCAAGTGTGCTCTGCCAATGGCTGCTCATCATACACCAGGATTTTTCAGCTAATATTTGTACAGAATACAGACAATGCCCAAAATTTTCCTTCCTGCTTGTTCTGCCCCCATCTGACATCATTTTCTAGAGCACACATTCTCCCAGAACCCCCACGTGGTAACACCAGCAGTCTGCTGTTCCAAAAAACAAATTAAAAAATAACTGAAAATAATCAAGTTCTTGTTCTCCCCCCAAATCCTCTTGGACTAACTTTTTTTACAAGATATACTCCTCAGACATACAGCTGGAAGAAAGAGTAGCAGAGTAAGAGATGACTTCTCAGCAACGAGCTCAGAAGTGACACCGCAGGATGTCTAACTCTCCTGACCTGCAGAGAACACAGGCCGGCTGCAGTCCCTTAAGATTTGACAGAACTATTCTTAACCAGAGTAACGGAGCCAACGTGCATCCGTTACTAGAAGGTTCTGACAGATCTTACCCTAGTGCAGGGCTCAGATATATGGACATATACGTACACAGAAGCGTGCATTAGAACTTACCGGTAGTAGGTACAACATTTCCCACCTTACCACACTTACCCCAACTCTCAGTTTCTTTTTCTAACTCCAGTGAGAAGTTCCTATTTTTGTTAAAAGTGAAGGGGCTGAAGATTTACTGCCATTTATGGTTTCAAAAATACGGCTCCCTGGGACCTGGAGGACAGCGACGCCTGCCTCAACAGTACCGATGGAAAGAGCAAAGCAGATGAGAACAGCACAATTCCTTTCTCCCGCTTCAGCATCCTGAGTTTTGATCACTCACTACACGAAGGCAAAAAAGCAGAAGACACAGGCCTGTATTTACAGTCCAACGGATGGTTACCTGAATATTAAATCACGGGCTATTCTAATTATCATCCCCCATAACAAAATAGTAACCTGGAATCACAACATGCAATCACATCACCTGCAGTCTTCTAAATCAGAAAAAAAAAAAAATCTAATTTAATCCAAACCAGAAAAATCAACTAGAGAAAGTCTCTGACCCTCAAGAGCGAAGCCCTCAGTTAACCTCCCTCTACTTTCCCCGTCTATCTTCGTTGCAACAACTTTCCTCCATTTCTTGTCCTGAGCCATCTCGCAGCTGAATGCAAGAGCCACCGCTATCGTGGTGACCTCCCCAAACAGGTCCCTACCTTTTTGTCCCCAGGTTTAATTCACAAACTTGCCAACAGCAACAGCGCCATGTTCAGGTTTGTTGCCCAGTTCTAAACTAAACATGCTGGCAGTACAAAATACTCATTTTAGCCAGAAAAACACGCTCTCCTATTTTTAAGCTGGCATAAGCTGAAAAAGCAGCAAAAACTGCTGTCAGATAATGGGAAAAACACTCTTAAAGTGACACAGCAAATCACTTCAGTGTGCTTTATTTTCAGAACAGACCATTGCCTTTTTATGGCAGAATTTTTCCCCTCAAAGGTCCAGAGGCGTTTCAGCTGCTACTACAGTTACTCCTCAGTTGACGTAAAGGTAAAAAACCACATACGATGCTACACATCAGCATATTCTGTATTCCTACGCTGCTCAAAATTTGTTTCCATCATCAAAACTACAACTTAAAGATCTTTTAGCACCTTCTGACTATCAAGAGACCAAGTCTATCCCATGAGAGGTTGTATCCAGTTACCACCCAGAAGCTGGAACATACACATAGGTAATTCCCAAGCGGGTAGTCTGGACAAATCCCTGAGGCTTCCCTATAATAAATAAATGTGAAACAGTGAGTTTTCCCACAGGGCACCATTTGTGCTGCACAACGCTCCTCTTTGAGGCACCTTTCACCAACCCAACCTCAAGATTTTTGTGGGGACTGAAATTACTGGGGAACGACACAGAAATCTTTGTATTGTACTTTCCACCTTTCAAAAAAAACCAACCCACCTTCTTCCCGCCATGAAAAACAGATTCCCAAAACCAGCCTTGGTTTTTTTTGTTTTAAAACAATGAAACGGGTTTATCTTATTAAAAAGCCATCCACAAATCCAGTACTAGCACTGTCTAGCAGCAATACAGGCAACCAAACGTTTTTTCTGTATATTACAACTTTTATTTTCAATCAATTTTTACTTTCAGACAGACTCTTGCACGGGCGGCTCATATCCATCAGCTCGCTCTACTTTAGTGCCTGCCTCGTCCCCAGAAGGCTTTCCAGCACCACCACCTTCACCATGCAGTTCCATCAGCTTGCCCACTAGAAAGAAGAAGTTTTATAAATAGTGAGAGATGTACCTATTTAAACAGTTTTCAATTGCTAAATTGCTCATCATACGCAAATCAAACCACCAGAACATTTAACATAAGTATGACCAGGTCCATTCCAGAAAGCTCCTGCAAGGAGATGCTTCTGCAATTAACTTGAGAGTTGGACAAAAACAAGCAGTGAAATACGGGCTACATAATGAAACTGCAAATTGAACTATTTTCTAAAAAAAGAGGTAAAGTCAAGGATCCACCACTGCATTATATGGGAATGTCAGAAAATGGGAAGATAGAATCACTTCATGTCATCTGGGACCGAAACATTTTGTCATCATTCATTCCCAAGCCAAAACCTTTGAACGCTCACAGCAGCAGTTTCAGGCGACAGTCCAAACAGCTCCGAACCAAAGGATCTCCACTTGACTTTCAAGCCCAAAAGCCACATGTCCAACTAGAAGGACGAGTCTTTTCACTACTACAGCTACTTGAGCTTATGATGCTGCATCTTCATCCCAGTGCAAATGCATTTTAAGCTAAGGGCTTCCCACATCCTCCCCTAAGAACACTGGATGTTTGCAGCAACTGACTTACGTTCAAACTTGGGCTTCTTCAGCATCTTAACCTTGCGGACATAGACATCGTGCAGAGGGTAAATGGACTGACAAGCCTTCTCTATGTCCTTGCCAATGCTGTCTGGGATCCTGAGAGATCAGAGAGCACATCAGTAACAGAACACTCAAAACGGTGCCTGCTTCCTTGTCAGCAACACAGGCTTAAAAGAAGACTCTAAAGACTACATGATATTCTACAGATGTTTGCACCATCGATACTACCTTCACGTGCTGACAATGTGTTTAGGTTCCAAGACATTGTCCTTGCAATGTCAGAAGGGACACAGTGCAAGTGTGCTCACTCCAACAGCAAACTACAGTCAAACTTCTGGAAGCAAACACCACACTTTGGAAAAACTTCCTCCTATCAGAAGAACCCAGAACACTCACAGCCCCGTCGGATCAGAACTGAAATTTTTGTCTGGAGAAACAATAACCAACAGTCTCTGGAGAGCCTGACTTTACATTTACACAACCATGACAGTTGATGGAAGCCAAATAAGATGCAGAGACTAAGACAGTACTTGAAAAAAACGGCACATTAGCTTTTCATCACGAGAGGCACCTTGCCTGGTCTCTGCCAACCCACATGTGAAGTGCCACCATTCTCCAAGTGCTCGGCAACAACTGACCAACAAACAACTGCTGAAACTGTAGGGGAAAAAATACAGCCAAAGCTTACAGCTTATTGACAACTTCTTTCAGGTCATTAGTTTGGACCTCTCGGGTCATGATTTCCATCATCTTCTTGCGAATCTGCCGAACCTGCTGATGCTGGGCATACGATGTCTTGCGGATTTGGTTATTCCGCTTCTTCGTAAAACCCACGCAGAAGAGGCGCAGTAGGTAGCCATCAGTAGTTTTGACATCTACATGGGCTTCAATCATTGTCTAAAAAGAAACACTCATTTATCATCAACGTGACAGACAGGTTTCTCAAAACCATGCACCTGACACTCATCAGTATCTGCTGATGCCACTTCAAACAGCGCTTTACAACGCATCAGTGGTTACCTCCTTTCCTGAAGGCACCAGCAACAACACAGACCTTGTTCTTTACACACCTGCCACTTCTTAACCATGGAGCACATTTTATCCCGGGTGAGGTCCATTCCATGGAAGTTGGTCAGACAGTTTTTGCCCTGGACGTCCTCAGTTATCAGTTTAAATTTACGGAAGGCAACCTCATCGTTCTGCAGATCAGCCAGACTCACTTCAAAGACACGACCCTTCAGTCCATCAGAGGCAATTTCTGTGTTATGAAACAAAATAAAACACCTTTTATTAACATTAGAAACATATTCTTCAGATCAGATACTGAACTTCCATTTGGTGCTTTCTAATAGCAGGTGACACACCACTAGCTTCATAGCTCTGAAGTTTACCTGTATCTTGAAAGTGATCGACTCAGAACCAACTACTGTGTTTTGTTAACTTTGTGAGGAAACTTTTAAAGATACTTATACCAGATGCTGAACACAAATACCAGTAAACTGCAGATTCCAGCATACATAATAGTCTGTACAGTCATTTCAGAGCTCTAGCTCTAACAATTAACTGTTTTAACACTGGCTGACTCGTACTCAGTTTACAGTGATTCTTATTTTACTTGTTTCACGTCTATACAGTTCAAAATAACGATCGATCTTTGTAACTTTAAGCACAGTCAGAACGATATAATGGCACTATTTAACCCTTCTACACAGTTACCCTTCCAAAAATACTCCTACCTCTATCCAGATCACTCTACATCCCTAACACGCTTCCTTTTCCTAAGCTGTGCCAGATCATGTAACAAACCTTTACCATTCAGTGACATACACTCCCACTAAATTTGCAGTTCCAGTTCTGAACATAGAGGTCTCTTTACCCAAAAGCTTCAAATTTCAGTCTCTTCTAACATGACAGTCTTTATGATCCTATTATGACTGAGGTCTCCTGCAACCCTGTCTCCACAACTCCCTTTCTGGTAATCAGAGCAACTGCTTAGTTCTTAACTTTCTTAGCACAGCAGCAGTTCATTAGAAGCTTCAGGTATGTCCTTCCGAATCATACCGATGGCTTGGTACCCTTCCACAAACAAGGAACACCCCATATTAACTTTTCTGCGACTAAGCACATTTATTTAAACAACCCTGCCAACTCAGACAACTCACTGAAATCAAGCAATTAAGTTAGAGGCACTTTTTAAAATTTTACTTCGAAGTTTATAATAATATAAGCAAAAATTGTCAGCAGTTCTTTAATCAAGTTTCACTTGAAGCTAGCACATGGAACAAATACATCTCCCTCTACTGCATAAAAGCCCACTACTACTCACTAGTTCCTTGAGTCCTGGTGACAAGTGTCTTCCCGATGTTTCGGATATTAAACATTGCTGGTGCTTTGACATCATACCAGTCCTTTTTGGAGAAAGGATCGACCCTTCATGTAAATAAAGCAGAAAAGTTTTTTTTTTTACCGATTTTTCTCAGATTAAACCTCCCCATATGCTTTGTGATATGGAAATACAAACACCAACACTTTGTGCTTTCATGTTTAACGTGGACAGGTCGGTAAGCATGTGGACACAGACAGCAAGCACTGCCCACTGGTGAGGCGAGCATTCATTTCGATTTACTTCAGGAAAACGAAAATCAACTGCAGAAACATCTTAAATCTAAGACGACAAAACACGACACAGTGCTATAGCTCCGGCTACCGCTCAGGAGCGAGGCAAGCGGTGTGCTTTAACCCAAGTCCCCAAGAACGCCCTGGCTCATTTCTCGACTTCTGCAACTCAACAGCACCAGCAGAGAGCCACCGGAGAGCCCCGCTTCTACATCCAGCGGACTACGCCAGGCCCACCCGGCCTGGCCCCCCAGCCGGCGGAGCGGGGCGCAGGCCCGGCCCTGCCGCACGGCCG